>VYXB01007216.1:107261-118750 GCA_013397135.1 Pachyramphus minor | reverse complement strand
AGAACAAAGTGCAATGGGCTTCCTGTGCAGTTTGTTTTAAATTTTTCATTCTAATGGAAGTATGAGAAAAGAGGAGGAGTAGTGCAAAAATAACATTATCTGCTGGAGGCCATTGGGTAGAATAAAGTGGTCAGGAAGTGTGGTTTGTGGGGGTTTTTCGTTGTTTGGGGTTTTTTTTCCTTTTGTTTGGTTTGGGGTTTTTGTGTGTTTGTTTTTTGTTGTTGGTTTGGTTTGTTTTTTGTTGTTTTTGTTTGTTTCTTCTGTACAATTTGTAATTAAAAAAATACTCTAGAATTGAATAATTTCCTGAGAAACTTCCAAACAGCTTGTGGTGCTCTCTTAACCTAATCAGAATGCACACTTTCTCCTGTTTTTAAATCTTTCATTTGAAAACTCTTTGTAGTGGGTTTTATTCTAGGTTTATACAGAAAAGTGATCTTTGTCACAACAGTAATAATTGTATTGCAGCACCTGTTTTTCCTTATCAACTGTAGATTTCCAGAGGTTTCTATAGGTGTGGAAATGAAGTCCCTGGATGTTCTCATTATCATATTCTATGTAATATCATAGATTGGAAAGTATCCAAATGTATTTTTTGCTCAGAATGATATTTTTTTCTTCTCAGCAGGGAGGCCAGCCTTTCCCACTCTTCCCTATCTTCCCTGTTTTCCTACTCTTCCTTTGTAGAAGGCTGGAACATGGTTAAAATGCCTGATTATTATTAAATCAGCTCATAATTTGGATATCTGTTATGTCTCACTGGTCCTAAGGATAGTGACCCTTTCTCCTGGGGAAAGAATTTATTTTTAAGTAGGGTGATGTTCTTAACCTACTTTGTTTTTTCTAGAACTGACAAAAATGGGAAAAAGAGCACTCCAGCTTATGTAAATATCAGATGTTTTCCAATCTAGGTGAGAGATGAAGTAACCAGTAGAATTCTGCTGGAGTTACAGAATTAATAAAGTGGATATGTTAGGGTCTTCAGGCAACACTGAAGTGCAGTTAAAAGATTACATCTTTTTTATCTCTCCACTGTACTGATAGGTCTTGGGTGTCTTGAGAACTGAAGAAGGGGAAGAAAGCCCATGAATATTTGTGTTCAGTTAATTTTGTTAATCATCAGTGCTGAAAAAATTAAAGAAGGCATGAATTGTGATATTTATTTAACTAAGCATTTCCTGGTTACTTAAATAAGGGTTTGTTAAAAAAATGCAATTTATGTTTCATTGTATGTTTTAAAAAAAGAATTTTTAGAAATACACAAAGAGGAAGGAATGGAAAGTGAGAGTAGAAAATGGTTAAGTAACAGGAATGGAAAAAATCCTCAGCAGCAGTCCTGCTATTCAGGTCTCTGGTGCAATGTCAAGTCAGATGATGTGTTCTTTAACCACTGGGGATGAGATTTAGTTGCCTAAACCTAGGTGGCTTATGCCTTTTAGATGCCCTAGGATATCTGCTCAGCCTTAGACTATATTCTCTTTCACCATATCCAGCCACTCCCATGCCGATATTTCAGAAAAAAAGAACATATATGATTGTATGTTCATCTGCATTCAGATTTATGAATTGTGAATGTCTACATTCTGATGTTGTATCTAGAACTTTGCCTTTCCTCCTTGCCTTTCCCAAAGGCAAGGATTTTTTTCAAGTTATGCTAATTATATCTGATGCTAACAGAGAGAGCTCCGTTAATCAACACTTGTGCTTAGCTATCAGCATAATTAGATTAATTATATTTTGGACACATCCTAGAAATCCTATCATGCATGAATCTGTGTATGTTGGAAGTGACATCATTCCTGTCTTCATATTCTTAAAGAAGCTTATATGTTTTTTGATTGTTTTTTTTGTTGTACTTTTTCCTCCTTTTTGTCAATGATATACAGACTGATGCAGTCCAGAAATTTATGCTACTAATTTTAGTCCATCCACAGAATCAAATTCTGTGCTTTCCTGCTCTGACACTGTGCTGGTGCCTCTGAGACAAATGTGAGGAACTGTGTAAAGTCACACTGCCTTTTTTTTTTTTTTTTTTTTTAATTGCTACTTTGGTAGGTCACCTTTTTCTGTTTCTTGGAAGGGAAAGATGGAAAGATAGACCTAGGGATCTGTATATTATAAATACACCAAGGTGAGGTGTGTTTTCTGTTTTTGTATTATTGACATTTTGACCATTATGCAACCAGTAAAGATTACTGGCAGCAGTATTTTCTTCTGAGGTCAGTGCTATTGATTTTGGGGTGTAAGCAGAGTTGATAAGATAAATCTGATGGTGATAATATTGTTTGTATCTAAATTTTGACATCATTTGTTTTGGACAAAAGTTTGAGATACATCAATCTGCATTTACTGAAGTCACATGGATATTATGTTCATTAAATGATTATTGAAAAAGAAATTTTAAGTGTTCTGCTTGATAAGGGATATTGCAACTAGCATGCATGAGAAATTGTTCTTAGAAGTGGAGGTCTCTGCTTGTAACCTATCTAATCAAGGCTTTGGAAAGGCAAGAATATAGATCTTAGATATCTGTGAGCGAGCAACTTTTTCCATAAACGATAGATGAAGCAATTTTGAAAATTTATCCTGATAATCACAAAGAACAGAACAGCTTTGTGAGCAGAAAAAAAGACCCAAGGAAAACTCAGTCCGTGTTTTTTCATATTATTTTGTTAATATATATGGCCTGTAGCATGGTTTCTTAGTTTATGCAAACTGTAACATCTGTTACAGTTTTAAGGTGTTTCGCTAGTTGTCTATAATTTATTAACTTGGGGGAAAAAACAAAAATAAAATATATTATACCAAGTTAAGATTTTCATAACTTTACTCTATGTTTCTAAAATTAGTACAGTATCTTTTGTTGTCGTTTATGTTTGAATCATATAGAAGTTGTAAGCCAGGTGAAATTTGGGAGATAAGAAAGAGCATGCCTAATAATTATGTTAATAATAATTACGATTATGACTTATGATTAATAGCAAGACCACATTTTAAATTTCAGAGGAAGTAGATTTTATTTTCTTACTCAGTACACAAGGAGAAAATATAGGACCCGAGTAAGCAACGTAATGCTTTTTTGTTTGCTTTGCTATTTAGTTGTCTTTTTAGCAGTGTTAGGAGGGAACTAAGATGGGAAGACCACCTTACAGAAGAATGTTTTCAGGAACCTTTCTGAGGTAGTAAGTTTCCTTCTAATTTGTATCAGCCAGGTCTCACTAATAACTAAAAATACATTTTTTAAAATTGGTTCTCACACAAAAGATATGGTAATTTCCAGAAGTTTGTTGTGTCATAACGGCTAAAAGTAATGTTGTCAATGATCTAAGAGTCTATACTACTTTTACCAAGTTTCTTTGAGCAGGAAATATTGTGTTACTGGTTACACCTTGATTTCTGTTTCTTAATTTCTAATGCAGTGCAGTTTCTTATTGGTTTGTTGGGGTTTTGCAATGGGAGGAGAAATTAGGGGGAGGTTCTGTGTTGGTGAATATGTGAGAACATTTAGTGATTGATTGTGCCATTGTATTAATGTTGAATTGTGGAATAAACCTTTAAGGATACAACAAATCTCCTCATCTAGTAATTTATTAGGTAAAAAATGAGCCTTTGCTGTGTAAATTTTGAAATTTACATTATTTGTAAATATTTGAAATTTGATTATATGATTATTTGACAATGACTGTAACAAGTCATTTAAAAGGAAGAACATCTTGGTAAGAATTTATGAAGGCTATCATGTTCAGCTTGTTTATCTTGCCTTCAATAAAAGTTGGTAACAAGTTGGGAGCTCAGTTTTCTTCTCTTGAATATTAAGAAGAATGAACTACTTAAATAATTGTGTGTGTGTTATTTTATTTCATAGTCCATATTAACATTGAGAGTAATTTTTTCCTTCAATATCCTTAAGCAGAAATGCCTGTTTGGGTTTTTTGTTGTTGTTGCTGTTGGTTGGTTGGTTGGGGTTTTTGGTTTTGGGTTTTTGTTTGTTTGTTTTTGTTTTTCACTTGTAAAATATATTCCTGTTGTAATATCTAAGAAGAAAAAGATGATGTAAAAGCATAATTTGATTTTTATCCAGTGTAGCCCTGTAGGAGTGAGAACTGTTAAAATCTCAAACCAAGGTGTTTAAACAGTTATATTGGTGTCTATTCCTTCTTACAGGGACAAAAAGCCAAAACACCAAAAAAACCCGAACAAAATCAAACCCACAAAACCCCACATAAATCCAATTGAGACAGATGTGTATATTAAACTCTAGATTGAATTGTGAAAATACAAATTAGTATGGTTGGTATATCCATATAGCTACTAGCAAATCTTATTCCCAAAACTGCAATGAAAAAGGAAATTATTGTAATACACACTGTGTGCAAATTCATGGTGAAACAAAATTTCCCCAGAATATCAAATTGAAATGTTAATTCAACTTTAGAGCAACTCTTGTAAAGTGAGATATAATTGTCTATGCTATTTACTTTCATGATAGTATTTGAAAGCAAACATAATTAGTGCTAGACTTAGTGAAAATAAAAAGGAAATCTCCATAATTCCAGTGATGCATATTTCAGACTGAAACTATTCAAGTCTTTCCAGTAAATTTATATTATTTAAAGTACTAATTGCTCATTTTCTAATATATTTTCATGATGATCAGCAGTTACTTTTTCTTTGGAAGAGGCTATAACATGATTTTCATATATGCTTCTGAGGAAAGACTGACACACAGTGTGCTCCTCTTCCTCCCATTATGTAATGATTGGAAAGATTTCAAAAAGTGGTAATTAAAGCATTTGTGCATTAGAAATGCACAGATCATTGTTAAATATTGCAGTGTGTTACATTGTGTTATTTTAGTCAAATAGTTTCAGTGGCAAGGTCGGATGATATCTTTATTGGTGTAAAATGCTGTGGAATTGAGAGTATCCTGCATTTACGATCTTTAAGGTTAGAAAACACCTTGAAGATCAGATCACTGAGTCCAAATATCAACCTATCATTACCACCGTGCTCACAACTAAATCATGTCCTCAATTGCCCTGTCCAGACATTTTTTTTTAACGTTTAAAGGGGTGGTGATTCCACCACTGGATATACTATCCCATCTGCTTAAATTTTGGGGTGGCCATAGAAAGGATATAACCTCAATTAGGAAAATTGCTACTAAAAACCTCTAACAATGTTTGAATAGAATAACAGTTCCTCCTACAAGCTTAATTTCAGTGATAATTAGCTGACTTAATAAGGCTTTCTCTCTTACTTGAGGTGAAAAGTGAAATTTTTTTCTGGTCGCTTGACAGGCAGGGACAGTTCAGTTTTTTCAGTTCCTGGATCTACCTCTTAAAACACACTGGCTGCTTGTCGAATATAGAGACTATAAAATCAACATGATCTAAGGAGCCCTTGGGCTTTCTACTCAGCAGAAATAAGTACCAAGCCCCAGGTCCTGCTGATGAAAAACCGTCAATGATTCTGCATTATAATTAGATTCTTGGAAATGTGCTGGAATTAGTATGGTTATAGGGAGACTGAGAAATCTCTTTATTTGTGAGTCAATTGTTACATGTTCATGACCCATGAAAACCAACCACAATGCAGTTGGTTTGCAGTTCAGCTTAGAATGCAACCTCTTAATAGATTGCTGGTTTTTCGCAAACAGTCCCAAAAGAAACACCAGAGCATGTTGTAAACACATAGAAGTGAGGCTGACTACTCTAGAAACATCTCACTTCTACAGTAAGACTCTAAAAAAAATTTTTGTGCTTTGTGTTCCAGATTGTTATAACTATGGAACCTACAAATTGCTTGACACCTTTCTAATAAAACACCAAGGTTTTGGTTCCGTGCTAATTCTAGAGCAAAAATTCCAGTTCACTTGAATGACATAACATATAACTCAGAACAGCATCTTAAAAGAAAAAGATGCTTGTACTTTTTCTGAATAAAGTGATGATTACCTTTCCTTTTGTTGTTGTTTTCCTCCATTATATCTCTCTCGGGAGGTTTTTTTAATTTGTATAGATATTACTTATTTTTAACTTGTGCTGTCAAAATGGTTGGTGAACTTTAAAAGATCATTCACCTATTAGAAGTACTAAAATCTACAAATTAATTTATAGTTAATAGTTATCTTGGCCCATAGTTTAGAGTTCAGTTAATTTATATAAAGGAATTCAGGTGTTAATGAGGTGTTAAATCAGTTTAAGCAGAAAGTCCAATGCTATTTTGCAAAGATAACTTTTGAAAAAATATGGGAACTGAAAAACATGATTAAAATGGAATTTTTCTTTCTATTGAGGTTGACATATGGTTTGAATTATAAATTATGAAAACTAGTATTATTTAAGTAATTTAGCCAAGCTGTGCTGAGATACTGAAAGAGGAAGCTACACAATGTTTTTTCTTTTCCCTGACAACATAGAAGTAAAATCTTTGTGTATTTACATCTTTGAAGTGCAAATGATAAAGTAAGGAAACAGCTTATTTCTTTTGAATCAGTGACATGGAAATTTTTCTTCAAAATAAACTTTATCTTTCAGTATTGAGACATCACACTTTTGTATCCCTGGCATATTGTTACGTTCCAAGACTTCTGACTTGTTGGAGCATTTCTGATACCTTCTTATATAAGTAACTGGCAATGATGTGACTTTGTGGTACTGCAATGTCTTCCATTCAGTGATTTTTTCAGTTAAATAGGTCAAGATCAGAGAATTGTAAGGCATTTATTCAATTTTTGCTAGTAGTCACTGAACTTAAATTAGATATCAAATGGCTTAAGCAAAACAGCCATTTGTAATAAGCATTTGTCAATTTAAAGGCTTTCTCAAATTCAAAAGAATTTTCCTGTCCCGAATAACTAATACTGTGTTATGTCATCCAAACACATAGTTTTAAATGGCAACCATGTCTCTTAAATAATGAATGCAGTGGCAGAATTCTGTATACAAGTTCTTTTATGGCTTACTTATATTTGAAGATGCTTATGCAGTGAAACAGAAAAGGTGAAGATGAAGTAATACAGTGCACAGTATTACTGTTTGTAAAGAAGAACGTGGTTGTAGGCTTTGGTTTGTTGGATTTTGCTGAGGTTTGTTTGTTTGTTTTGATTGTGGAAAGACAGTATCACAAATTCAACTAGAAGAAAGTTTTGTTTGTTAGTTTTTCTTTTTTCCATTGTTTTGGTTTGGTTTAAGAATGATTGGTATTCAGGAGTGGGGATTAACTGCTAAATAGGAGCCAAAAGATAATGATCTTTAATGCACTTATGTTCAGCTGAAAATGACATCTGAGATCACTTTTGACTTAATGGCCCTGAACTAAAGTATTGATTCCTGGTCAAAGTGCTGAGAATAAAAGAGTTGCAATTTTGGAGTTCCTGATATGTTACTCCATTCATCCAAGCTAATCCCATCGTATGTAATAAACTGAATGCTTTGTTACCTTCACTTAGAGTGTTGGTTTTCTGAAACGAAGAAATAAATGTAAACTTATTACATATGATGGTAATGGCTTTTATGAATTATTTTTGTCTTTGTTCGTGTGTATGGAGACATTTAGAAAAAGTATCAGGAACATGTTTGCTATGGAATGGAAATAGTAAAAAAAGTTTAAAAAGAGAAAAAAAGAGCAAGCAAACATATTCACACTGTGAAGAAACAGTATTCTTTCTGTCTTGCTAGTGTAGAATATGAAATTATATTCACTGTAGATTTTCAGCAACTTGTTGTGTTGGAGGTAAACATTTCTTATGAAGCTGTTACAAAGCAAATGTGAGTGGAACCAGAATAGAATGGAAGACTGATGAGAATTAGAGCCAGCAGTCTCAAGTGTCAGTGGTTTTCTGTTAGCAGGACATATTTCATAATAATTAATTCTTTACATTTATCTTGATTCTAAAATGCCACAAATTTAATGAGAAATGGAAAGTTGAAGTGAAATCCCTGTTGACAGTTTCTTCCAAAGAAGCATGGTTCAACAGAATAAGACATGTGCAGTAGAGAGGTTAGTTTAACACAGGAACATTCCTGAAATTGTGCTTGTGTCTGTGTGTCTGTGGAAGAGCAGCTGTGTACGTATATGTAAGTGGGGTACCACTGACCCCTTTACATGTAGTGATAAACACCTTCAGATAGATAGTCATGTAATCACGTTGGTTTCTTGCTGTTGTCTTACAAAGACAGAAATACATATTTTATGACATAAATATTTTTCTCATCTGCATTGTTATGTGTGTGGCTTTTTTCCCTGGTACAGAAGAATGGGGTCCTGATCCAGCCAGAGCATTCTATAATCTGTATGACAACAGACTTGCTACAAATCTTTAAGAGTACAAGAGCAAAAGAGGAAAGACCTAAAAATGTTTAATATCCATAATGTGTGAAATCTCTTGTTGTCTGTGATAATTAGTTTAAACCCCAAAATAGATGTTTAAAAAAAAAAAATAGACTGCTAGGTTAAGT
Source organism: Pachyramphus minor (assembly GCA_013397135.1). NCBI lineage: Eukaryota > Metazoa > Chordata > Aves > Passeriformes > Tyrannidae > Pachyramphus > Pachyramphus minor. Next base: position 110,288 of record VYXB01007216.1, on the reverse strand, counting down.
AAACTCTAAACCCAGCATATGTGTTTTATTAAGCAAACGCAGATGAATCTATAGAAGGTGCAGTCCTGAGATCCTGGAGGTTTCTATTAGGGAACAGAAAGATCCTTCTTGATGATGATGACTGTTATTAATATCTAATATCATCATTTGTTCCAGTTTTTATCTGTTCCTGCCTAATGTGAATGAGAAAGAACATACTGAAAACAAAGAAATAGATCAGGTAATCTCCATACAAAGTTTATTCTTTGATAAGAAAGGTAACAAGCAAGAGGTTAGTCTATACATGAGATTTTCCCCGCCCCCTCTTGGCCAAACGAATGGAAGAATAGGCGAGGAATATGATTTTTTTTTTCCAGTCCTTCACAGGTTATGCTCATTATTTAAAGGTGCACCTTTCCTATGAAAACAGGCTGAGAGTTGTGGCTGTTCACGCTGGAGAAGAGAAAGCTCCAGGGACACCTTACAACAGCCATCCAGTAGCTAAAGGGGGTTTAGAAGAAAACTGGAGAGGGACTTTTCACAAGATAGCAGTCATGATAGTACAAGTGGCAATGGCTTCAAACTGAAAGAGGGCAGGTTTAGATTATATATTAGGAAGAAATTTTTCACTGTGATGGTGGTGAGGTACTGCAACAGATTAACCAGAGAAGCTATGGATGCCCCATCCCTAGAAGCTTTCAAGGCCTCATTCAACGGGGCTCTGGGAAAACAGATTTAGTGCAAGATATCCCTGTCCATGGCAGGGAGATTGGCAATTTAAGGTCATTTCCAACCCAAAGCATTCAGTATTGCATGATTTAAGTCTTATTCAAAGTATTTCCCCTCTGCTCCCCAATAATATTTCTGAAGTTAGTCAGTTTGATAAATCAGTATAATATACTAAATCACTTCCTTAACCTTTTAAAAAACTTTAAGGATTTTAATATGTTTATTTTTCAGATTTATTTCAAACTCTCACCTATAAAATTAGTCTAGTTTACTTTTTTCTGTAATGATTAAGTGTGAAAAAGTATTATTTTTAATATTCCAAGAGCTTGCCAGATGAATGTGCAACATGACACATTTGCAACCTCCAATTCTAAAGGATTTTAAATTGCTTCCTTATCTTGCTTTGATATATGAAAAGGAATATTCATTCACGATCCTTTTTTTTTTTTTTTTGTTGGGGGGGCCAACTTTCTTTTTTTGGTACAAATCTATTCATAAAATGTTCATGTTTATTAGTTTTATACTTAGCTTTTATTGCTTTACATTTGTCAACATTAAATTTCAGTTACTGCTTGTCAACTTAGATACAGAGAAAATCAGAATGCATTTAAACTTGACTTACCACTTGCTGAGGATGCAGTTTTCTTCCGAATTCTATATTTTCAGCAAATTTAACAAACTACGTCATTTGTAAAAATTAAAACCCAACAGAAGTCTTAGCAGCAATGATCCTAGTAAAACCCCACTAGATATTACTGTGTTCAGCACTTCCATACATCAGTAAAGGAATTTGCTGTGATCCAAAACACATTGCAGAACATCTTAAGAAACTGGACTCAACTTTTCTTTATGAAGGAAGCAGAATTCTAATTCTGTTTTTTCAATGATTGATACACCCCATACAATCTTGAGTTCTGCATTCTACGATATTATTTTTATCAAACCTGGAATTAGTTCACATAAAAGTGTACTTTTAATTTTATTCAAATACAGTTTGAGAGATCAATTTGTACAAAACCGTATTTTAATTTTTCAGTGTTTTATTTACACATTTACTAAACTACTGACTTATAGTTTATTCATCAGTTTCCTTCTTAAGATTTTTGGGAACTTGAATAACTAGAATTGGATATTTGACCAAGTCAAAAAGCTAGAAGTCTTTAAGTTGAAGCCCTGTAAGTTTTTTTCTTTTTAAATGAATATTCCCACACATGCTGGTAGCATTTAGATGCGTGGTTTATCTGAATTATTAGCTTCCTTTTAAGTGACTGCTTTTGTTAGTTTCTTTTTCCTATTTTTGTACACTTTGTTATCACAGAATCACAGAACACCCTGAGTTGGAAAGGACCCATAAGGATCATTGAGTCCAACTCTTGCATGGCCCTGCACAGGACCATCCCCAGGAGTCACATCATGTGCCTAAGAGTATCATTCAAATGCTTCTTGAAGTCTGGCAGGCTTGGTGCTGTGACCCTGGGGAGCTTAATATCTTTCTATATATTACAGTTTTACATTAGTTATAATTTTACTGCTTGACTCTGCACTGGTGCAGCCTCACCTTGAACATTGTGTGCCATTTTGGGCACTGTAATATAAAAGTGTTATTATTCATTAATTATTATACTTTAATATATATGTTGAACTATGTTCCTAATATTATGTAAGAGTATTATCTGTCCCTCCATGTTTTGACCTGTTGATTATACTGATCTTGTCTTAATATTTGAAATTCTTTAGCATTACACTAGGTATTCACAAGCACATATTTCTGTGATGCTTTTCAAACTATTGATTCCTCAGCTGCAGCAGATCATTATATGAAAACCAAATGTATGGTATAATCTTAACACAAACTCTGTTTATAGGCATGTTTTGCTATATAAGGCAGATTTGTGTTGCACATTCAGGTCTTAAGAGTTGTTCATTCCCTTTTTAGTATGTTTATTATATATAAGTATAGTCTTTCAGGAACTTTTTATTCAGTTCTGTAGTTGTTAGCCTTTGTTTCCCCCTCCCTCCCTCTTCCCCGCCACCCCCACAACTCCCCTGCCTACCTCTCCGCACCCCATGCAACCTCCTTGTCCTCCTTTGATTCTTATTTTGGAAAGAAGATTGTTTTGTCACTACCTTGTGCACCCCAGAACCCCAGAAACATTACATACCTCCTAGGAAAGTTTTCTTCATTAATCAGATACATTGGGCCTATCCTTAACTGTGCTGTGTTGACAAGAGGTGATGGCATTTCTCAAGTTTCAGGATCATAACCTGCCACGTAATATCCAGTGAGATGTCTATTTTTAAGCAGCCTCAGCTCTCAGA
>VYXB01007216.1:25151-92490 GCA_013397135.1 Pachyramphus minor | reverse complement strand
CTTGATTGCAATCTGCAATTTCCTTGTGAGGGGAAAAGGAGAGATAGGCACTGATCTGCCTATCTCTGGTGACCAGTGATAGGACCCAAGGGAATGGTGTGAAGTTGTGTCAGGGGAGGTTTAGGTTTGATATTAGAAAGAGGTTCTTCCCCAGAGGGCTGTTGGGCACTGGAACAGGCTCCCCAGGGATGTGGTCACAGCACCAAGCCTGACAGAGTTCAAGGAGCATTTGAGTGATACTCTTAGGCACGTGGCATTTGGGGATGGTCCCGTGCAGAGCTGGGAGATGGGTTTGGTGATATGTGTGGGTTCCTTCCAACTTACATATTTTGTGGTTCTGTGATTTTGTTAAATGCAAACTATGCGGAAATGGACCTGGTTTAAAATGGAAGGAAGTGGTTCTTCATGCGAAGGGTGATAGACTTCTGGAAATCTTTGCAGCTTGAACATACCTTGTGCAAAGTGGATGTGCACATTGATGCTGTGAGCGCAGAATGTTTACAGACACTTGAGTAGTGATGGAACAAGAACTCAGAGGAGAGATTAACTGGAGTTTACTGCATAATTCACATCACACTATGGAAACCACATGAATGGATAATACTTGTGGGCTGAGAAAACTTTATGGGATAGCATCAAAATTGTGGTATTCTTATGCCTTCCAAGGCATACTTTCATGGCTATTGCTAGAGTGGTTATAGTGTGCTAGCTATGTTCTTCACCCACTTTGGTCTGTTTGAATAATGCGGTTCTGGACAATTCACAGAACAAAGCATGCTCTATTCAGAGGAAATTTGTCTTGAGTCACTAATCATCCTGTCATGATATATATGACAAGACGTGTTACATGCATTTGGAGAGCTAACTAAATGCAACTGGAGAACTGCAGGCTGCAGCCCAAAGATCCTGTCTGTGTGAATGGATAGCAGAACTCTTTCAAATGTTTGATAAAATAAATTGCCTGAAGGTTTTATGGAAGCAAAGCAAAAACTGTTCTGAGGTTTTCTTTATCTGGCACTGTGGTAGACAAGTTGGTTTTACCTTTTCTCATGGTTACATTGGCTGTCCTGTAGACCATAAGAGAGAAGGCACAGGAGGTAATGTGGCTTAGTGCCATATTAGGATTCTCACCACAGAGGGACTAATTCCTTTAGAGCTAGTTTTGCTTCTTACTGGCAGTTATATGCAAGAAATGGATAGCCATCTTTAATTGCTGGTGAGTATGGCACAGTGTCATCAGTTAAGCTGCAGCTTACGTAAAAAGCAAACCAATAATACTAGTGTGATTGACTGTGATTTTTAGAATTCATACATCATGTTGTCCCTTTTGCTTCTTCAGCTTTGTGAATAATTTTCTAGCTTGTATTCTGAGAGATTCTGTATAATGCAGTTGTCTTTGATTTTTCCAGAAATAGCTCATTAACCATTTAATTGATATCTTGACCTTCCAATTGACTTTCTAATTGATGTTTCCTTTCACTGCACCTGTTCAGCAATTCATTTTATGTGCTTACTATGTTGTAAAAGGTTGCCTTATCTACTGCTATATATATTTTATTAATACATATGGCACTTGGCATTTTAAATTAACCACATGTATATTTCTGAGTCCCTTATTTTTTTTCTTCTTGTTCAGTACAGTATTCTGAACTGGAAGGGGAAAGATTAAGCTCAATAATACATGATGCAGCTCCTTTTTTTTTTTTTTTCATTGCCCAGTGACAGACATCAGTAGGATGTTGTGATAATAGTGTAATTCTGAATGCAAATTTTGCACCATTTTATTTACTATGACAATCTTATATTATACTGTATGCCAACTGTGCTTGTATGCCTTTGAGTGTTTTTATTATTCCTTTTGCTGCCCTTACAGCCTGCACTGGGTAGGGACTAAAACTGGTGCAGCAAGTGCAGCAAGTACAAACAGTGGTCTGTGAGAGGAGTAAGGACATGAGCATTACAACAGGGCAGAGACGAGGGTGCCATCTCCCAGTACCTGAATCAGGGAAATGGAACAGATCTGTGATGATTGTTTGGGTCAACCAGCAATCCATAGTAACAGAGGAAGTCTAAGATCAAGACTGGAAGTCGTGCACTTGAGTCAAAGTGCTATTGAGGTGTGTGACCAGGTAGAGAGAGGACTGCAAGCTCAGGCAAGGACAATGTGACAAGCCTGTGCTCACAAGTAGCTCCTAAATGAATAGAGGGCGTGCCCACATTGAGGTTGTCTGATGCAGAGCTGTACATGTGTGTTATATCTGGCTCTGCAAAGAGGAGCCAAGTCCCAGGGGGACTAGAATGCATGCAGAGCTCTGACAGTAATGTCCTTCTTTCTTATTTCTGTTCCTGTTCCTGTTTTATTCCTGCTTTCCTTTCCCTTCTGCTCTCCCTTGCTCTTCCCTTCTCTGTTGTTCCCTCATTCTGCCCTTCTTCTTTCTCCTGAAAGAGTAGGTGTGGAGTAAAGGTAAAGTGCACTCACGGCTAGAGATAGTGAGAGCCTGTGGGGACAGGACTGGGTTTGCAGGACAATGTGTTAGCTTCACAGGTGTGCACCTTCACACTGCAGCTCTCAGCTGTGGGGTCTACAGTCATGTCCCACGTATCTGAGGAACAGCATTGAACTGAAGGGAGAAAGTGATAATGCTGTATCCCCAAGTCCCACTGAATCCTTTTGAATAGATTTAATAATATTTGGATGTCTAATAATATAATAGTTATTTCAATGATGTAATTGAAATTGTATCAATCATCACTGTATAGTTAACTGCATATTTTTGTATCAATATTTAGTTACATTGTGTGCAGGCTTAAAAAAAATAAAAAAAGAAGGGGTGAACAGTGAGTATAAATGTAAACAAGAACCAAAGACAGTCATGCCGTTTAAAAAAGAATATATATCACAGAAGCCTGCTTCTGTGAAAGATGTATTTTGTAGGACATGCGTATAAATGTGTCGTCTTCATAACTCCACACTCATCACTCACAGGAACATTAGACTTCACCAAATTTACTCTTGAGTGCCTCAGGGTGCTATAGTTGTTCAATAAATTTCTAGGCACTGTGACTGAAAAAAACTTATTATGAAAATTTTCCTATTTTGCTATTAGAGTAATATTTTAAGATGCTGCATCTACTTCATTGAAACATTCTCAGAAGCATGCGGTAATTGATGAAAAATTGCCACTTTTTTGTCAATTCTGAAAAATGTTGACAGTTTCTTTTAATGATACTACATTCTAGCACTATATGTGATGAAAAAATAAAACTCATCTGTGATTCTACATGTAGACTGGATTGATGGATGGGTCTGTAACACCCAGCTAATTACATTTATCTCCGGGGGAAATAAGGGTTGATTATTCTACAATAGTGTTGTAGTAAGTCTGAATTTCAGCTGGTCTTTCAGCTTCTTTCAGTATTTATATTTCAAGATGGAAGATAATGTCTCTGGAAGTGTTCAAGAGATGTCTGGATGTTGCACTTGAGGAATATGGGTGGTTCTGGTGGTGCTGCATTGACAGTTGGAGTAGATAGTCTTGAAGATCTCTTCCAAGCTTGATGATTCTGTGATTCTGTGAATGACATCATGCTCAGCAATAAAACTGAAGGATGAAAGGAGGTGGAGGGATGATGGGGACTGGCTGGGCCTTGAAAGGTTGGTGACAAGGAATTATTCTCTTCTGCATCACTACCTTTTTTTGGAAGTTTTATTTTGTTCTTTGTTACTTTTTCTTCTTATATTTTTTATTTTTTATTTATTTAACTGTCTGCATCTCAACTCATGAGTTTTCTTTTGCCCTTCTGATTCTCCCCCTGTCCACCTGGGGGAGACTGAATCTTTTTCAATGTGTTATTTTCTTGCACTGTTGTAAGAGGGACTTGCGAGAAAGAAAGATACTCATGTGGGAAATCTGAATCATTATACTTTACTGCTGAAGTTAGGATATGTTTATAATATAGTCTCACGTGGATAGAAATTTGTGTGAACCTGAAAACATGTGGGTAAGAAACTTGCTCTTGAGACCAACCTTACTTTTGAATTTGGAGCTGAAATAACTGATGTCTTAGAAATTTCTTGAATTGCCTTTTGTATACAACTCAGCTTTAAATGTGGCCTGGGTAAAACACTTTCACTTGAAAAATGACTAGCATTCAAATTTTCTTTTTGATGTGTTCTTACTCACTGAGAGCAAAGTGGTCATCCATAATCTTTTGCTTGGTCTTAGTTTCCTTATAATTAAACAGAAAATGTCTTGATCTTACTTATCAACATAAATATTGCTTTATTTTCATTGCATCTGCTGTCAAAGAATGAAAACTGTAGCAAGGAAAGAACTACCATTATTTATATTTACTGCAGTCAAAAAGTCTGGAGATGTTTATATCACTTTGTGCCAGAAAGAAAGGCTTATTATACTCTGATAAAACTGTGTTAAAAATAAATGATTACATGGGTTAAAAAAAAAAAAAAAAAAAAAAAAGAGGTGAAGAATTCCTATGTTATCCTTAAACTCTGTTTGTTTGGAAATTTAATCAGACTGGTAGACTGAACAAACTTCTCACACAGTAACTACATCTCTGTCTAGGGAAATATTTTGTAAACTATCTAAGACAAAATAAATAAGCTTCACAGAGCACAGTACATGTAACTAGTGCCTTAGATAAGAATTTTCATTCTGATGTGATTTAGAGGTTTAAGAAAAGGTCTTAATATCCAGATAAGTGTATTTATATCACTTATGCTGCCATCACAGAGACTTAGTCTATGAACCCCATGTACCAACTACGTCTGCGTCTTTTGAGGATACCTGCATTCATTGTGGACAATTCAATGCCTGTGAAATAGAAATGATAATGCTTATCCTTTTTTGCCAAGCAGTATTACATCACTGAATCAAAGTTTAGATAGAACTGCTTCTTTCCTTTATATTTTTTTTTTTTAATTCCTTCACTGCAAATGATGCCCTTTTTGCAACTTCTTATTTTTTTCTGCAACTGATGTGTGGCTGTCAGCTCCTGTCTCCTCAAAGGCTGACAGAAAAAAGGACAACAAAGAGCTTTTGGACATTTTCTCTCCCATTACAGCACAGGATTTGATTTAAAATCTGAGTGATCTTTCCTACTGTTTCTGAGCAAAAAATGTCTTGATTATCAGGATCTCATGGTAAGTTTGAGAATATGTTTCCAGCTTTTGTTTTCATATGTTGAAATGTCTGTTAACTGGTTCAGTGAAATAAAATCTCTTGATTCAGGTGGTAGGAAAGAGAGAGACCTTACTATAAAAAAATTAGTCCAGCTGACTCGAGGGAGTGAGAGAATTTATTGCAGTCTTTCTTCTTTTGTGGTAAATTCATAATAGTCAATAGCTAAAAGCCATTTTCCTAAAATATCCAGTAAGAGGCACAACTTTCTTTTCTATGCTGTGATGTAAAGTGATGTTAAAGTTTCAAATTTACACCTGGTGGCCATTTAGTATTTTGATATATGTCAGCAATGTACTGAAGATCATTTGCATTATTCCATTGAGCTCTTCAGCCTTTTCTCCCCCTGTAAAGATTCTCTAATCCTGTTGAAATGCACTGTTTCAAACTTTGGTAGACACCCTGTAGTTCATAAAAATGATGGACTTTTTTTGGTACGTGCTCCAAATAAATATGGCTATTATGGAAGTTCCATTTCTAACTATACACTCAGATATAAAGTACAGTGGGATAGCAGGACACTCGCAGGGCAGTTGCAACTGAGACAGATAGGTAGGGACAGAATTGGCTTGATATGAGAACCAAAATATTTGCTTGTCCAGTATGTACAACAGACTCATTGAGACCTTACTTATCTGTTTTTTGTTTGCTTCCTAACCTAATGAGTCATTTACTTCCTTTAAATTCTGTAATTTGTGGATAAATCTTCTGCAAGTTCTTAGAAGATCTCTTTTCAGTAAATCTGAACTTACAATGAATTTACTGAATTGTAGGCTGTAATGATGTTGTTATTGTTTTGTTTGGTTTGGTTGGTGGGTGGTTTTTTTTTGTTTTGGTTTTGGTTTTGGTTTTGGTTTTATCATTGGGATTTTTTTCAATCTAGTAGAATCTAACAAGATTGTCTCCACCTATCTTAAACAGTCATTGAAATGCTTGGGTAGAGAGTTTATTTTATTTTCTAAATATTGGATGATGTTATTCTGCTGGTTGGTTTGTATATGGCATGATGAGCGAGCTTTCCAGTCTTTTAATACTACATTTTTTGTAGGAAGATATTTTTTTTAACTTCAGGATTCCTCCTCTTTTTGCATTGTGTTAGCAGAAAAATGCCTTTCATAAAAGTATAATATCAGGATATCTGAAATTTGAGAATTCAGCATTGTGGTCGTGTGTGATATATTTCTGGGAATGGGAAGAGGTTATACTCTGCTTTTTACCACTGAATTCCCCTAGCAGCCTGGTGAATGTTGGATTCTTTTTCTGTTTAGTTGCAGTACAGTTCACAGAAGTGGAATGCTCTACCCTTTGATTTTAAGAAATTGAAGTCCTCATCAGCTAAAATTTTTTTTGAAGTGGAGTACTCAGAGAAACTTAAAGGATTACGATACATTACAAATAGTAAATTTATAAGCTATTTTGCAGTATGATTTTGCAACTCTGCATTTTTGTGTTTTGGTTTTGGAAGGACTTTTATTCCTCCTTCTTTTCATTCATATCAGTATCAGAAATTATATAGTAACTTGTCTGGTAGGTTTTTTTATGTCTTTTTGTGTTTTTTTTCTTATACTCTTAGAAACATATAGTAAAAATATACATACAATACAGTTTCTTTCACAGACCCTAAAGTGAGACATTTACAGAGTCTGCTTGTGATTGCAGATTAGCACAAAAAGCTATATGGCAGGCAGATATACAGTATGGACAATGTGGCATAAACTGTTCTATCAGTTATGCCCCTGTAAATCTGTAGAAACTCATGTCTCCCCCCGCCCTTCTCCCTTTGATTTCTTAACATTCTTTCTGTAGACAGGTATATGTCATTGATTGGATTTTATTACAGGCTTACATAAAATAAAAAAGAATGTTCATACAAATGTCACCATATATTATTTAATCCAGTTCCACTGCAGGGAGTTAAAGGGTGCAGAACTGCTGTGACTGCAGTTAGTGGGACAGCTTACATTGACTTCAGTGAGTTCATGATCAGAGATTTTACCATCCAAAAAAGTCAATGCTTTTATATTGGACTCCTATATATTCTACTGAGGGTCACTGTCTAGCAAACAGCATTTTAATATACAGTATACTTCCTTCAGCTAAAAAAACCCAAACCCCAAACCTCAATATTTATGTCTTTCGCTTTTCTTCAAATCATTACATAGCAATTAAAGCAGAGCAATGACTAGGGACTAAGTAGAAAAGTGTATTTCATATCCTTTCAGTGAACTAATAAAAAATTTATGCCATTTTATAATACAGTATAAGCTGATGCAGGCTTACAATGGATTGGATTTAGGATGTTATTCTTAGTACAGAGCATCTGTGTTTATAGAGCAAATTTTGTTATTATATCAGCAAGTATAGTTTAGACTGGTTTATATAGATCAGATGTATCATATGCTAGCCTTTCGGTATTAAAAATGCAACACGGCAGATTGCTGAATTTTAAGGTGATATTAGGATATAATAATCTACAAATTAATAACTGGTTTTGAAATAAAGTTAAAATCTTCTAGAAAGATATATATAAGATAGATAAGAAATAGAGATAGATATTTCCACTTTATGAAAACTAGTGGGATTTCAGATGTCTTTAGCACAGGCAACTGCAAATGCCTTTAAAAAAGTTTTTAAAACAATGTAATTATTTCTTCATTGTGGCATTTTTTTTCTTTGATATGCATTCTTCCACTGTGTCCTACTACCAAGATACTACTCCTGTAATTTTCTTTTTCTACTGGCACTAGCTATCCCTGCTTTCACCTGAACCTCCTAGAAATGCTGTCATTTGTTGTTATTTGAATGAATCTGCTGTGCATTCTTTTGCATGGTGGCAATTTTATGTTTTGTATCCGTTATTATTTTCACTTGGATTCCTATTTAAGATCTTAATTATGCCTAAAAGAGTTTGTGTAGCATGATCTATATCATGTTCCAAGTTGGTAACCACACCAAATCAACTTTATATATTGGGTTTTTATCTCATATTTTAAATAGATTTAGTGAATTTTGAGTATAACATCAGCTGGATTGATCAGAAATAGTTCTCTTACCCCAATTTTCAGTTGTGTTGCTGTGAATTGTAATGGTGCAGGCTCCTAACTACCACTTCAGCAGTTGTTACCAAATTACTCCCTCCAACTGGTTTTGTAGGTTGTCTGCATTTTAGTCCAACTAGTGGATTACTACTTCTGGATTGTATATAGGTCAAGGAAAGCCACAAATTTATTATTAACACAGTTCAAATCTTAACAGAAAGAACTATTGTTACTACAGTCATAGCAATATTGACACATATTGTTCAGGTTTTCCAGTTGTTAGAGCTCATTTGTATTCACTTTCCAATCACAGATAACATAAATACCTTCGTAGTATCTTGGCTGTCATGTTCATTTTTACACTGCTCCTAAGTACTAAGGGCAGTGATGTGTAAAGAGTACAGAGATCTGCCAGTAAGACATGTCCTTGACTGGAAGAAGGTTGATACTGACTTGGTTGTGTCTCCTTACTCTTGGATCCATTTGGGGTAGTTTTTATGTGTTTGGTCATGCAATCTACTAACTTATTTGCTCTGCATTGATTTGCATTTCTGTATTATATGGATGATTGACTACATATGACATCCTTTCCTTAAGCTGAATACTTGCTTTTGTGAACTTTGTTGTCTCTGACACTGTTTTTATCCAGCTCCCAGGGTTGCATTTGTTTTCATGCCTGCTTAATGATCTTTTGTGAGTTATTTATAGCCTGGGTACTCATCTACTGTCATGTGCCTGTACCCTCAAAACCTATGTTAACTATCTTTGCCTGTACCCTTGTACATTGCATTTTTAATTTAGGGTAACAGGTAGTTCATCCCACACAGATTGTTCTTACTATCTTATTCTTTAGAGATATATAAATAATAATTACAGTCACATAATACATTGGTACAAAGCTCAGTAAAAACTAAAACAAAGTGCTTAATAGTCATCTGGTGGTTAGAAAATTGATGTTCCTGCTTAACAAGCTAAACCAGAGGTCAAGGCAGTCCAAAGCAGGTTTAGCCTTACAAATCTTGAAACTTTTTTTTTTTTTTTAAGTGAAAATGTTGGCTTCTTATGGCAACAGTGACAACAACATATTTATTGGGCTGTATGGCTAAAGTGACCTGATGAACACATAAGCAGAAGATGAACATACCTGTAAATCTATGATACTGGATAGTCAGACTGAGCATAAGCTCAAATAGAAGGCCAGCATCTGAAATCCAAGATAGCCACAGCGTATCTCAGTTTCCAAATATATTTCAGGTTTATAAAATACTGGTTGTCCTTATCCCTGCTGTTTTTTCTGACCTAATATCACTAACTGGAACTGCTGAGCCACTCTCTGTCATCTTTGAAAGGTTATGGAGAACAGGAGAGGTGCCTGAAGACTGGCAGAAGGCACAGTCTTCAAACAGTGCAAGAGAGAGGATCGAAGAATCACAGAATATTTTGCATTGGAAGGGAGCCGTGAAGATCATCAAAGACTAGCTCGTGGCCCTGCACAGGACAGCCCCAAGAGTTACACCATGTGACTGAGACTTGTCCAAAAGTGTCTTGAACTCTCTCAAGCTTAGTGCCATGACCATCACTTCCCTGGGGAGCCTATTCCAGGGCCCAAACACCCTTTGGGTTAAGAATGTTTTTGTAATAGCTCACCTAAACCTCCCCTGACACAACTTCCTCAGGTCCTGTCACTGGTCACCACAGAGAAGAAGAGATCAGTGTCTCCCCCTTGATATGGATTCCCCAAAGGGAAATCATGCTTAACCAACCTGATGGCCTTTTATGATGGCACAACTGTCTGAGTAGGTGAGGAACAGGCAGTGGATGTTTTCTACCTTGACTTCAAGGCTTTTGACCCTGTCTCCCATAACATATCATAGGTAAGCTCAGCAGGTGGGGGTTAGATAACTGAACAGTGAGGTGGATTGAGATCTGGCTGAAGGGCAGAGCTCAGAGCGTTGCTGCAGGTCTGGTTGGGGCCCATAACCAGCCCTGTTCCCCAGGGGTCACTACTGGGTACAGGCTTCTTCAGCTTATTCAGAGTGTGCCCTCTTGCAAGTTTGCAGATGATACCAAACTGAGAGGAATGGCTGATACCCCGAGTGCTGCGCTGCCACTCCGTGAGACCTGGCCTGGCTGGAGAGCTGGGCAGAGAAGAACCTAATGAACTTCAACAAATGCAAGTGCAGGGTCCTGCACCTGGGGAAGAGTAATGCCAGGCACAATACAGGCCGGGGATTCACTTGCTTTAAGCAGCTCTGTGGAGAAGGACCTGGGGGTCCTGGTGGACAGCAAGCTGTCCATGAGCCAGCAGAGTGCCCTTGTGGCCAAGAAGGCCAATGATATCCTGGGGTGCATTAGGAAGAACATTGCCAGCACATCAAGGAAGGTGATCCTGCCCTCTGCTCAGCCCTGGTGAGGCCTCACTTGGAGAACTGTGTTTGATTCTGGGCTCTCTAGTTCAAGAAGGACAAGTTCAGGGGAGGGCTACAAAAGTTTTTAGGGAACAGGAGCATCATTACTCTTAAGAGAAAAGGCTAAGGCAGCTGGGTCAGTTTAGCCCATAGAAGAGATGATCAAACAGGGATCTTATCTAAGTGTACAAATACCTTAAGGGCAGGTGCCAAGAAGATGGGACTAGATGGTCTTCAGCAGTGCCCAGTGACAGGACAAGTGACAGACAATGGACACAAACTGAAATACAGGAAATTCCACCTGAACATGAGAAAAAACTTTTTTTTTTTTTTTTTTAAGGTGACCAAACACTGGAACAGGCTGCCCAGAGATGTGGAGTCTCCTGTGGATATATTCAAAACTTTCCCGGTCTTAATCCTGTGCAACCTGCCCTAGGTGAACCTTGTTTAGCAAATCTGGTTGAACTAGGTAGTCTCCAGACTGTGATTCTGTGAATTTAGGAATTTGCCATTTTTATGATTAGAGAATTTCCACACACCTGCTAAAGTAACAGTGGAGTGCTACCATTGTCTGAGGCTGTACTTACACATCCGCTGATTCATTACTCTGTAATATTATTTCATGGTAAACAGATTAGAAAGTTATGCAACCAACACAGCATTTCAGCAGTGGGGATATTTTCCCCATTCTAAAGCTTTCAAAACTCAGTTTTATTTCTGGAAGAAGGAGGGGAAATAAATTCAGAATACTTCTTTTTCCTTCTCTCATCAACTTTGAGCAATAAGTATCTTGCTGATCTTTTTTTCTCCTGTTGGCTTTTTTTATTTGCTTGCACTTTATTTCACATGAATCTAAGAAACTTACTACATTTCTAAAGAGTGAAACAAGCTTTCCAATATAGTCCTGGCAAAGCAATGACCTGCAAACCCTTGGCATTTCTTTTCTTGGCGTTTCATTCTTTTGTCTCTCCTGAGCAGAAGTTGCCAATCATTCAGAACAGTGCCAAACTGTGTAGTGCTTTTGTGATGTGAGAAAGGATCTACTAAATGCTAGTGGGAGACTACCCAGCTGATTTATTTCATTTCAGTTGCAAACAAAGTAAATGAAGTCACTAGGCATAAATGCCGGATTATTTTCAAGAACAGAAAGCTACTTCAATCATATTTTGCTTGCCTCTAGTGAATTTACTGTTCTTTTTAACTGGTTTCATATAATATAAATGCCTTCTTGTTTTTTTCCTGTATTATGCTCAACAGAAAGTAAAGGAGAAAGGAAAAAAAAAAAAAGAGGTGAGGGATCCTTCCTGGCATTTGCCAAGAAAGACAAAAAAGAATGAATGCCAAGTCCTGACAGCTGGACTTAGGAAAAAAAAAGAGTGGTATTGACTTTTTGGGAAATTTAAAATATCAGAGAATGGGTATACAGGGGAAAATGAGAGACTTGAGGTGAAACATGGCATTGGCAAATGAAAAGGAAACCTTGAGTTGAGTTAAAAGATGCAAGGTAATTGTGTTAGAGCAGAATAAATAATGAATTAAAGATGGAGAACTTCCAGTATAACGCTACTGAATTTGTCTTCGTTAAAGCAAAAGGGGATAAATAAGAAGGGATAGAATATTTGCTCTAAGGTTGTTATGTCAGAAGAGGCTGGCTAAAGGGATAATAGCCCACATAATATAACAAGCAATATATATGCATGCATCAGTGTGTCTTAGAGGCTATGACCTCTTTCTGTGTAAAAGGCGTGAAAATCTGAATCATCTTCAAACAGCTGGCTGTTATCTTTGAAAATTTTGGAATTTGAGTTGTACACTTACGTTCACCTCAGAATAAAAGTTCTTGTTCTCAGAGATGTTATGGACTGTTGGTGATCAGCACAGGGGTCAGACAACAGAGTAGGTGAAGGTACCATGACTCTACTACCTAAATATGCTGAGATAGTCTTCTGACTCAAACTTCAAACCGGGCTAGGACCTTGGTTGTTGTTGCCTTTTAAGCTGGGTAACGTGCTTCAGGGAACATCCAAATTTCCATTTTTCCAAGCCCTGGTTTGTTTTTGTGTTTGGGTTTTTTTTTCCAGCTGGCTTTTAGTTTCTCATCAGGGTGTTCAGTCACTGCTCTTCTGTTTTTCAGCTCATAAAAACTAGTTCCAGTTCCTTTTCATGTTTTGGATGATGACAGTGCAGGGTAGGAGAGTGGATAATGGGACTTCACAAGTTCTTAATATTGAGATTCTGGGGTTACTGGTCCTAGTATTCCTTTTTTTGGAAAACAAAATAAATGGTGAAGAACATCCTTGCATAATATTTCTTCACAGAACATTTTTTAATGGAATGCTGTAGCTATTCACATGATACTTGGTGGGATGAGAAAGAAAATAATTAAGATAAATATGCAGCATTTATCTGTTGAAATCCTGGCTTATATAAATGTGTTTTGAGGGACAGAAAATGTAGACCCAGTACATGCTTTGTATATACATATGCATCACTTATGGAAGACAGGACAGTATTTGTGTTTCTGCCAGGGTAGAGCTCTGGGGTTTACAAGTAGCAGAGGGTTGCCAGATTCTATTTTTCCTCACTGGTACAGCAGAGAGAGTCATGTCTACTTCTGCAGTACAGGACTAGACTCATACTATTTCCAAGGGAAGTTGTTTCCCTATTGTATAATCTCATGCTACTGCTGAGTAATCACATGCTCCCACAAAGGCCTTCCTGCAAATTATTCTTTTCTCCTTTTTTTTAGGCTTGTTTTTTTTTCTTTTTTTTTGGTCACTCCAACCCCCATATGCTCAGAGATATGCAGCTGGTGCCAGGCCAGACTGTCCTCAGTTGCAGACAGGTCATCCTCTCCTTCCCACTGAAGTGCAAACAGTGAGCAAAAATCTGCTTTGCTTGTCATTACACAGTGTGTGATGTGGCTGGTCGGCAGAAATACATCTGGTCAAGATGCATCATTATTTACAATTTATCATTTTTATGAACATTTTTTGCTTGGATCATGAGAATCTGCACACCATGTGAAAGGGACTGGGACAATCTGACACTTCTGTGCCTGTCTCAAGCTGAAGAACTCCTTTCAGATGATGTCTGTGTCTTTGCCCATGAAACAGAAAAACATTACCATCTTTCTTCTTCCAGCAGTTTTAGATATGTTATGTGGTTGACTAATGGAAGGAGAAACAAATGAGTTTTGAGTCTCCTTCCTGGGATGGCACAGAGCATTGTAACAGATATCCAAAATAGATAAGGTGGACTCAAGCAATAGAGAAATGCCCTTATGCCCTTGCAGTACCTTGAGTGTATATTCCTTCAGGTGTTGTCTTGTGTATGGTATGAAGAGCTGTCTTGTTAGCAGTAGTTTTTACCAGTCTGTCAGTGGTTTTGGGTCTATTTTAGCCTTCAGATGAAAAGTTCAAACCAGCTCTTTGAGCATTACTGTTGTGTTGACTTCGAAGATTGTTTACTGATGTTGAGGTCAGTACTGTCCAAGCAGAAAATGAGAGAGCTTATACTGGTGTCAAATGTCCTGTTATTGCTAAGGAAACCTTTTCTAGGCTATCATTCAAATTTTCCAATTAGTGTTAGATTTATTTAGAATGAAAAAAGCAGATGAAAGAGCTCAAAAATGCAGCTAACTTATAAAGTTTTTATTAATTCAAACTATAGTATAGGGAATATAATATGAACAAGGGAACATATTCCTTGTTCTTAAATGCAAAAGAGGCCTAAAGTCACTTATGATGGAGTTCCCTAAAGACAATGCAATGTGGAGATTGGCATATAGTGTATTTCTGAGGTTTATTTTTAGTAAGTATGTATATCTCTAGTAAGTAAGATATAGACTCACTCATAATTTAAATATCAAATTAACATCGCCCTTAGCTAGAACTCACTCCAAAACCCATATTTTTCCTCAAAATCACTATTTCATTAAAATAGCATTTCAGTTTTATGCTTTGCTGGTATTTTGAATGAAAATTTACTTTGTATGGGGAGCTAATTTTGTTTCTTTTCATATTTTGCAACTTATATTTTTGACTACAAAATAAACCTTCTAAAGACAGACTAGGATATGTGTTAAGATACTTTTATGACTGTATTTCATACAACTGTTAATTTCAATGTGTGCTAAAATCAAGTGAAAGTTTTTTTTGTTTTATCCTGCCTAGCTTTTAAATGTTTAAATGATCATATGCTGTGATACATTTTAGACTATATTTCATCTTATCATCTATATTGTCAATGTTAAATTTAAAGGCTGATTATTCTCTCTGTTTTCTATTTTCCTGGGCACCCAGAGGGAAATAATTCAGTATCTCACTAAAGTTTTCACTCCAGAATTATTTTGTCTCAAAAGCTCCTGTTACGCTACAATGAGATTTTTAGGTTATACCATATAATGGAGTAATGTATCAACCTGGTGCACAAGCAAACATCAAGTGTATCTTTTTACAAATGTTTTTTATGTCTAATAGGGTGAATAATAGTGTGGTTATCTTGTAAAAGTTGAGCTCATATTCTGTTATGAAAAACATATGATTCAATCAATCCAATTGTGTTTAAAACTCCTTAAAAATCTTAGTGATCATGAGAAAATAACTTTATTTGGGAAAGCCAAGGTATCAGATTAAGAGAGGCAAAGATTCAGAAATAGGCAAAGGCTTGAAAAGTGCTCAGCGAGTGTGGCTACAGTGAGCCTACACATGAATTACCAGCCTAAACCATTGCTGAAAATTCAGATTTCCTTGGAAGTGATACTCAATAATCCCTCAGCTACAAATTTGGAAAAGTGCAAACAGCTATGTAATGTTTCCAGCAAAATATGTAATGTGAAGGAAATTATCCTATTGAAATTGTGTAACTGTTCCAGAGAGGGTTCGGAGAGATGCCGAGACTGAAAACCAAAACATTGCTGAAAGCTCAAAAACTCAATATTTATTACTAAGAAGTGGCTGACAAAACAAGAAACCCAGAGACATGAAAGGGGAAACAAAATAAGCCCTCAGTAAAACCTCCCACCCACTATGGTGTTACTTACGAGATTGTCTTACCGACCCCAGAATGACCAGTATTTCCCCAATAGCAGAAACTGCATCCTTGGAATGTTGACAGGCTCACAAGATAACAGGCGTTGCCTCTGAGGCAACGTTGTCCTCCATGTGAAGCTCATGAGCACTCCCACAGGTGCTGTCTGCCTTTTATATAATTTAGCTGGTTATGTCTACCTGGGCAGGTGTGGCCAGCACAGCCCAGCCAGAGGCCCTCAGTCCCTCTCCCCGTAAAGTCAGTGATGTCCCTTCTGCGCACGCGTGTGTGCATTGGAATTCCCCCGGTGCCTGCGTGATACACCTGGAGGGGTCTTCCCTAAATGAGTCTGGGGGCTTACTTCATCTCCCTCCTCTTCACTTTCTCCTTCAAATGCCCTTGGAGGTCCATCAGCCAATAGGGAGGTACCAATTAATTTCAGTTTATACAAAGTACTGTCTTCAGGGTCAAGGTTCTCGTTTATCAGACTTTGTCTTCCGACTCCTTCGCAGGAAACAGAACAAACTTTCACAGGTTGCTGGGCCAAACACAGACCGAAAGTAGCAGTGTCTAATTAAGCATGGATACAGTAACTTGTGTAAAATATTTTCAAAGGTCTCTCATAAAGGATCTTGCCTTAAGTGGCTTTGAAAATGTTACTTTGGAAGCAAGACTTAAGTGACATTAATGTTAAATCTCTGTTCGTATCTAACATTTTCTGTCAGAATAAATTTAGTGTAATTCCGTGGAGTTACATTAGCATGAAGTTGATATCAGTGGAAAGTAACAAGGTTTTAGTTCCAAATTTGAAATTAAAATTCTGAGTTCTTAAGACCTGACTTTACATTTGCAATCAGAGTCATGTATTACTCATCTTATTACTGTCAAGGGATGGAGGAAAGGAGGGACTACTTATTGGCTACTTACACAGGTATTTAATAAGGCAGTAAAAAACCAAAATCAGTGTGAGAAGAATACCTTTTGGTTCTCTGCTCTTGAAATACTCTTTTTCAATATGGGAGTAGAGATGCATTTTTTGTCTGCATATTAGTAGCATAAAATTATTATTAACTGGCATATATGCAGTCTACACATGCAGAATGAGCAGCATGCAAATAAATAGGAAATATTGAAATAGGGTATAACAGCAGCTAGATTCGTCTTTTCCTAATAAACTATACATAAATCACACAGTATTTTCTTTATACAAATGGGAAAATAGGCATTTAAAATAGACTTTCTGTGAAGAAATTCTGGTATTATCATGATAAATTGAAAAGAAGGTAGTATACCCTTTGATTCCCCTTCCTTCTTTGCTGGAGCTGGTGTGTGGACTGAAATCCAGTATTCAACATTAAAGCAGCAATCTGCAGCAGTGGATGAATTTGTGATGAATTGTCCCTTGAGGTTTATAAAACATATTATCTATAAAACCAGCCACTGTATGTTTCTCCACATTAGTCAGTTTCTGACATTCAGGCTGCTGAAGCTTCCAGGCCAGTAGTGGTATCTGCCATCCCAAAGCTGTAAACAACTCTTTGTTTATAGCAGCAGTGCTCATACATCCATTTCAAGGTTTTACAGCAATAAAAGGCTGGCTGCCTACATAAACTGGAGTGGGCTGCAATGTTGTTATTTTGTTTATTGCTCTTTTACTGCAGTGGTCAAATAGTTCCTCTGAGACTAGACACTGGTACTCTGCCATCTGTACAGTCGGTGCTAGACAACTTGTGTCAACTAAACAAACCACTATGACAAACAATTATAATGAGGATACTAATTAAATAAAATGGCGCCATATTAAATTGTGGGGGAAATATGGAAGAATAATAGCAAATTAAGAAGACGTTGTCAGTTACCTTTTAATGGATAATGACAGTAGTCCCTAGAGAGGTTTTGATTATATTCATGCTGTTTCGTTTCTTCAGTCTATACTATTGTTATAATTCATGTCATTTTATTACAGCAAGAAGATAAAGGATTGCTATTTAAGATGGATAGAAGATTTTTGCTATGTCTCCTTAACATTGAAAGTTGTCATTTTAGAACAGAACAATAAGATTTTGAAGTTTCTGTGCCATTCTTTCCCACAAAATTAATTGTTGCAGTGATAGGGTTTTCTCCTCTCTTCATAAGGTTTAAAAGTTTCCTCAATTAGCAAGAAAATACACGTTGTTTTTTTTTTTTCCTTTTCTTGTAGCTGACCTTTCATTTGAAAAATTATGTTAATAAATGGAAGGCCAAGTAAGGGAGGCATGTCATATACAATTTAAAACAATTTAATAAGGATACCCCAAATTTAAAAAGTTGTTGTGATTTCTTAGCCGTAAGCTCTTATTTTTTAAACAGGGCAATATGCCTTGCACTCATGCTGTATTATGCCAGTATCTTCAACGAGCCTCTCTAAATGATGATCCTTATGATGATGGTGATGATGATCCTAGATGATGATTGGTTGCTTTTCAAGTCACTCATCACTTTAGCATAAAAAGACAACCAACCAACTAAAAAAAAAAAACAAAAAAACCCCAACAACCCCCCCACCCCTTAATTTATTTTAAATAATATCACATTCTCACACCAAGGAAGCAGCAAATTACATGGGAATGTAATGGATACCTGCAAATATGCATTTTTAATCATCCCATTCAAAATGTATCTTTAGCTTCAGTAGGAAATCTTTAGCCAAAAACTATTGTCTCTTTTAAAGGGAAATGGGAAGAAAATGGAGAATGGGCTCATCTTTTCCTGTTACTTGAGTAGTTACATTTTCAAAATTTGAAGCCTGACAGACTATTTCTCCAATTAAGCCTAGGTTTATTGCAGATAAAGTAATTATGGGGGTATCCCATGGTTTAATCCTGACTCTTTTTGATAACATGGTGCTAACTCAAAGCTCCCTGACCAGCATTTTCTGGTAATAAGGCAAAAGACTGGCTACTTTGAACTCAGCCTTAATGAAGAGCTGTTACAAAACCTGAACTTTTACTGAGCACATTAAAGGTCTTGCTTAATAAAAATCTTTAGAGAGCATACCCAAGAATTTTAATCTCTCATGAAAACATTGTAGACTGGAGTGTGTTCCTCTTTTCCAAGCACAGAATTCTGATGTGGGGGGTTTTAAGTGTAGATAAAAGCAGTGAATACACTTTTTTGGTGGTTACAATGCAGGGGACTATCTTTTTTGATGTAATTAATATGGAAAAGATGCCTAGAAATGCAATAGCCGCTTGTTGGTAATAAACAGTATTTACTATCCATTACAAAGAAATGATACTTAAATATTGTAACTCTTAAATAAATTGTTAACAGGGGATTTGTCTCCTCCCAGATATAAAGAATGTAGGAATAAATGAATTGCTGGTCTCCAAAGATTGAGATGAACATTACTACTTCTCTTTCCCTAGGGAGACTGAAGTAAAATTAAGTGAAATAAAAAGCTGTGATAAGGTGCTCCAAGAACACACTAGTGCATGACAGAAAAAGGTAGGGGTTATTATACTCTGCCTAGATGTGGATTACTTAGATTAAGGGAAGATGACATAAATTTAAATCAGCACAGTTTGTGTTGCAGTGAAGTTAAGTTCATTCCTTGTCCAGGCAATTACCTGGATAAGGAAAACAATGGTCATATAACTGAGGCAGGGGATGGGAAATTAACAGACCTTGTTTCAGCTGCGAATTTCAGAAATGTTTCTGTATAATGTGATGTAAGGTATGTAAACTCAGATATGGAAACACTCTGCCTCAGATAGAAATCAAACATCCCTTGAATCTGTGATGTTAGATTCTCTGTTTGCATTTTAAGATTGTGGCAATGGTGGGGAAAGAGTAATTCTCATGACATCCATGGTATGCAGTAAAAGGAGAGGTTTTGTCTGTTTTAAATGCCAACATTTTGCAATCCTATTTTTTTAGGTATTACACAGTGTAGAGTTAGAAACATGACGGAAAAGTATTGCTGGAACCCCTCTGTGGTGTCTTCCTGAAGTTAAAAAGTTTAACCTCTTTTTCAACAGGGTAGCCATCCATAAAACCAAGGAAAAAACACAAACAAACAAACAAAAAACCACAACCAAACAAAAAAAAACCAATCCAAAACTTTATTAGTTAGTGACATCCGATGCTTTCTACAAACAAATTATAGTAAATAGACAAGTGTTTGTATGCAAATGCAGTACTTGTGCATGTATGCAAATCTGCCAACCAGAAAAATAAAAAGGTCTTTTGTAGCATTAAGTATTTTTCTTAGTAATTCTACCTTTCCTGGATTTAAAGATTCTGCAGTTGATGCTTGTATCAAAGGGTTAAGGTCGCCTTTGTTGTCAGGAGGATGAATGACTTCATTATGACTGCAGTGCATGACTGAGAAACAGAAGGGTTGAAATGGGAACAGTCACGGAGTTGCTGAGCTAAGCAGCTAAGTGGTTCTTGGGACAGCTGATTTGTCATTGATACCTAATATATCATAGCAAGCAGGAAACATGCTTGTTTCCTGGAGAACCCTGGTAAAAAAGGCAGGTGTTAACAAAGTAAATGCATTATTAAATGTGCCGTGGTTAACTGTAGCAGTTACGACATGATACATGAGAGGTGATACAGTTGTTTGGTTGTAATGACTCATTTAGTCTGGAATGATGTTGAATACGTGTGGGCCTATGGCAGTGTGTTGGACTAGATGACCATAAAAGGCCATTTCGTACCCAAACTATTATGATTCTATGAATACAAGTTTATATCTTGTATATAACACTTAAAGTGCTAATTCAATTGTATTAACACAAAATTTTTTTCTCTTCTTTGCTTTAGAATGAGATTTTAATAAACTACATAAGGTTTCATTGGTTGGTTGTGATCTGTAGAGCAGATGTTTCTCACTAGGAGGGGATATTTACTAAGAAAGAATATCTTGTTGATGATGTGATATAATTTAAGAACACAAAGCATTAAAGATATTTTAAAAGTATAGATTCAATTCCTGTCTGCATAAACTGCTACACTATGCATGCATGGCATTTCAGTAAGTTGCTTTTTAATTATGTGGTTTTGTCTTTACAACCATTAACTCTGATTTTATTTAACTGGGCTATCATTGCCTACCTCATACAGCTTTTTAAATTCTCCCCAAAGCCTCTTCCATATCTCTTCTGTTCTGTGCAATCTTTTACATCTCATGCAAAGTAGATGTAAAATATTACCATTTTGATTTAGTGGAGAATCATTCTTAGTATATTCAGCAGGTGTAAAAGAGCACAGCAAAATGGGAAATTAAATTTTCACCTGTAGTCTTCTTAACTGGAACTCAATTGCTAGATGTGTTTTCTGGATACTGACAGAATTGGTACTTGCTTTTCTGTAGCTGGAAATATCAGTTAATTCTATGGAGAGCATTTACACTAGTCTAAAATGTAGACTATTTCTTTATAAACTCTAAATTTTTTTATTATTATTTTTCGTTGCTAATATTAGATGACCACAGATGATGTAGGGACAATCATAGTCTCCTGGCTAGGTTAACATGTCCTTTGTAGCACCTGTTTTTAAACTGATTGAACAGTAAACCAGTGTTTCTATGGTTACACTGATATTTTTGACTCAAAAAGTATAATCTACTATATAAATTGTTGAATATAGTAATATTGCTTTTAAAAATCATTTTAATGATTAAAAACAGAAAAAAATTGAACTTCTTTCATCACATATTTGTCTGTGCATGTGCGACAACTAACCCTCTTTTATTTTAGTAGGCACGAAAGTTGTCCACAGAATGTTTCGGTAGTACTGAGGTGGTACCAAAGATCCATGCACTGGCCTGTGTGGGACTAGAATTCTCCTAATTTTCAATTTGGCAGTTTTCAATGTGTTTATATCTTGTACAGTAAGGAACATAAGAACTTTTAATGCTGAAAAATATGTACAAAGAAAATATGTATAATATAATCATAGAACAATTTAGGTTGGCAGTGGCCTCTGAAAGTCTTCTAGACCAGAGTATCTCTGTTAGACTGGGTTGCTCATGATGTTGTCTGTTAAAGTTTTGACTGTCTCAGGTATGGAGTTCTCATAACCTCTTTGGGGAGCTTCACCACCTTCACAGTGTAAAAGTATACATAACTCTAGTTGGAATTGGTTTATTTCAACTTGTCGTTGTTGCCTGCCATCCTCTAGCTGTGAGCCTCTAAAAACTATTTGCCTCCATATTTTCTTTTCTATCAAGTATCTGTAGATGCCAATAAGATTCCCCAAACCCATTCCTTCCCAGATTGAATAGATTGAAGTCCCACAGCCTCTCCTTGAACAACCAGCTCCCAGTGACCTTGTTGGACTACATGCAACACACATTAGTATATCAGTGTCTGTCCCATACAGGAGAGCCCTGACTTGGGCAGAGCACTTAAGTGCATGTCCAGGGTCCCAGATATTGGGGCAGGATCTGTCTCTGGACCCTCTGGTTGCACTCTGCTTGTATAGGCTCCATTATTTTCTGGGGTAACTCTGCTTCCTCATTACCACCTGGTGTCCCCTGGTGTCTGCAGAGGTGCTAATAATCAGTCACTGCTCAGGCTGCATTTTTGCTTGGGACTGCACATGGAGTTTTAGATCTTCAGACAAAAGCTTCACCTTTCAGTTGGAGTAGAAGGAAATTTTAATTTTCATTATTATTATTTATTATTCTTACATGTGCACTTATGTAGAAAAAGCCCCACCATTCAGTTATGTGTTGGTTATCTATAAGATTTGTCAAAGAATGAATAGTTGAGCTACTAAAGCAGGAAGATATTTAGAACATACATGAAGTATGAACTTCAAAACTTTCAAAAGTAAAAGTAACAAAATCAGTCCAGACAATTCAAAACGTTTAGCAAGTAGGATATACTTTTGGCATTTCATGTCATTGATTGTCCATTGTAATGGAAGGACACAATGTGTGTTCCACTTTAAAGCACAATATGAGACAAAGAATAAAGAGCAAGGTATGGTTTTGGAATCTAAGCAGCAGCAAAATTCCAAATGCATTTGGTAAAAATTTAAAATTCTGAGCAGGCTCATATAGATCTGTGTTTCTTGCGAGTTTTGTATATACCTATTTAATTAAAGTACTGCATTTTGAGCATGGACAATTAAATATTTTGTGCATACCCCAGAAAAGCACATCCTACTATGGAAGGGTAATTTTAAGAATTAAGAGGTCTTGCATTTAGAAAATGTGTCTTTTCAACTCTTGTTAAGCATTCATATAAAAATTATTAGTTAACTATAGATCTGCAAACTGCTGGGAAAATAACATAATTACTTGAGAAATGGTGTGCTTTATCTCCAGAGGACTAAAAGACGGAAAAAATAACCCAAAACTGTGCTAATCCTGGGTGGTTTAATAAAACAGATGTGTCTATTCACAATCAATTAACAGATAAACATGCACGGGTTTCCTAATTGTGCCTTGATTTGGTGTCAGTCCACAGACCAGAGAAACACATACAGCTACAGTCATGTAAGTCGATTTCACCATATGGCACATGGTTACTTGACTATTGACCTTGTTTTTTCCAGGGAACTTGAAAGCAAAACCGTGTTTTTACAAGCAGTTAATTTTTTCCCTCTTGTTAATAGTTGTTTCAGTTATAAGCACTGCTTGTACTTCATGCATTCCTTTCCTGACACACACTCACAGATGTGATCACAACAGTGTGTAAGATAAAATTTTTACTTATCTCTTACTGTCTATTACCAATTGAAATGGTTTTTATTCACTGTAAGAACTGAGTGGCGCAATAGGATCTGTCAATTGACAGATTGTCTGAATAACACTGTGCTGGCTGAGCTAATTTTCATCTTCTTGGTTTCCACATTTATCCCCCAATAAATTTTTGTTCTGTGTTGACATTAAGTTTTCCAGAGTAAAATAACTTTATCTTTGGTCATTGCCAAAGTAGTAAATTCTTTGAAATTTGAAAACACAATTACAAGACAATGCACCCAAACCTTATTAAGTGCTGCTTTCTGAAGGTACATATTGTGCCTATTTTTCTCCACGTACAAGGCAACTCTGTATCAGTTTGGATCCTCATGCACTCAGGCTATTATCTGAGAAGAACATATTATGCAGATTTATAGCATGGAATATTCCTGTCTTCTTAAGTAATCAATCAACCTCATATACCTTCACAAGTTCAAAATGATTTTATGTATTTCTAAGTATCCTACAGCGACATGCAGATGGAGAATCTATATCAAAGGATCATAGAATAGTTTGGATTAGAAGGGACTTTTAAAGATTGTCTGGTTCTACCCCCTCTGCCATGGACAGGGACACCTTTCACTAGACCAGGTTGCTCAAAGCACCACCCAACCTGACCTTGAACACTTACAAGGGACGGGACTTTCACAACTTCTCTGGGCAACCTGTTGCAGTGCCTCACCATCCTCACAGTAAACCAATGTTTCCTTATGCCCAATCTAAACTTACCCTCTTAGTATGAAACCTTTGCCCCTTGTCTTGTCAATACAGGCCCTGGTAAAAAGTCTTCCCCCATCTTTCTGATAAGCTCCTCTATGTATTCATACAGTGTTAGCTAAAGAAATCCTTCTTTATTATACTAAAAAAAAAAAAAAAAAAAAGGTGCAAAAGTATCTTCACAGCTTTGCAATCACCAGATAGTAGTTAATATCACTTTTGTAGGCCCTCCAAAATTATATGTGGTTGTTCCCAACCAGGTTCTGTAATATTAGAAACTTTACTTTGGAAGAATCCTCTTTTCTTGAAGCCTGAGAGTAATTCAACCCGGGTTTACTCAACTCTCTGCTCTTTAAGGTGTGAACTGGGAGTTGTGGTGAGGGACATGGGACTGTATAGGATCTCTGTGAGCACCTTTTCAGGTCTTTGTGTATGCAAGTGGATTCCACTGCTTGTGTCATAGCTGGATCCTTAAGATTTTTTTATATAGCAAAAACATGACATAAAAACTTTTATTCTTATTTTTTGGGATTTTTTGCCTTCTGGATTACAGTGCCTTCCCATGGAAAAGCAATAAGCCTTCTTATTTCACCACTCACATAAGTGTTTTTCATAACTAAACTCAGAGTTAATCTTTCCATCAGTATTTTCACTGTAAACTGGAGATAAATAATCTGAAGTATATCCTTTCTTAATGTCAGTTGTAGAAGCAAGCCATGCTGCTTTCATTTAAGGTCTCCAGTGCTCTCTGAGCAACATAAGGTTTTGAAAACCAGAGCAAGGCAAAATGTCCATGGATTTTAGTGTAGGAGGATTGTCCAGCTCTGCAGTAGATATGGCATAGAAATGAGAAAACTGGAGATATCTGAAAGTGGGTACACAGTGTAGTCACATATTTATGAAGATGCTTCCCAAATACATCTACCACTTTCGAAGTCAGAGCTAACTGATTCATTTAACTGTATTAAGTTTTCAAGAGGGTTTTTGACAACACAGCTTTTAATGCCATATAGCTGGAACCAATGAAATAAGCACCAAAGACATGGACAAGAATCCTGCACAGTTACTAGAAACAGATACAATACAAATGAAGAATGTTGCAACTAAAGGTTGAATATCTGAAATGTGTGGTGTCGGCCACAACTTGCCACTCAAGCAAACCCCTCAATAAGCAACCTTGACTTTTCCTAAGCTGAGTCTCCCCTTCTTCACAGTCATGGTCTTGTAGAATTCTAGGCCATAGAGTTGTCTACACAAGTCTGTATAACACTCTAGAAACAGAGGTACTGTGCTACCCAAGGCTTATGAAAATGAATAAAGATTACTTTTCCTATGTGGTTTATTTTTTATAGTGTTGGTTTTGTTGTTCAGTGGTGGTGTTTTGGTGGGTTTTTTGTTCGGGTTTTTTTCCTTCCTCTTTCATATCAAGTTTAATATCAGTTCAGCAACATTGGATTAACATCTTGCATTTCTGCTATCTAATGAGAGTTAAAGTTAGAATTTTCTTTCACTCTTAGCTTCATGAAATCCATGTTAGTTTAGTTTTATAAATACCTTAAGCCTATTTTGAAACTTACTTAGATATTTTGGATATTTCATCTGTCTTTATGCTATACTATTTTCTTTATTGGAAAAGAGGTAATTATGTAAATGTTTATTGAAAGAGATTTAAACAACCATGCAGTCATTTCCCCTTTACTTTCAACTTCGCTCACTGCTTCTATTTTTATAATTTATTTCACTACAAGAAAACATTTTTAATACTGGTGTAAGGTTCTGTCATTCCCCCATCCCCTTCTATTTTAATAGAATAGATGATATATTGAATTGCATTGCTAAGCTATTTATTCTGCATCAAAAAAGTAGTGAAGCACGTATTTTCAAGTTTTATGTACTTTATATTCTCTTCATTTGTAGTGGTAAACTTTTCCATACTGGAGAAATCAGACATTGCACGATGTTGCCTCCAACAATACCAAAGAAGATGAAATTAAGTTCACAAAGCAGTTACATGTAATTGCAGCAATGCAGTGAAGCTCAACTGGGTACCCTAAATTAGGAAGTATGTATGTAGCAAGGCAGCACGTCACATTTCCAATAACTGAGGTCATAAGCATGCTTTCAAATAATCTTTTAATGTGCAACTGTTATTAAAAAAGCCTAGTTATTAACTAATGGATCTAGGAAAATAGCTGGTCTGTACTGCTTGCTGATGCTTAGTATATTTTGAATCTATGTAGATTGTAAAGTAAAATCATACAATCTAGAATCACTTAGGTTGGAAAAGATTCTAGATCATTGAGTGAAGCTGTAAACTAAATTCTACTAAGTCCAAAACAAAGCGTAAAAGCAAAAAAAAATGATACACTGAACTCCAGTGTTCTTAAACTAGCTTTTACTAGTTACTTTGCCCAGGGACTTTCCTAGATAGTGTTAAGTCAAGAAAAACTATGCACAGCAGGTTCAGTATTACAGAACATTTTTGATTGCCATCCCCTTTTCTTTCCGCATGGGTTTATATTTCAAGCTCTGACACTGCAACCCCTTCCTTGCTCTGATCTTAGGGAGAGGAGGTTCTGGAAGGTTGTTGGTATCCTTCCACTGGCAACACAGCTCCTGAGCAGCCCTGCCTCTCTCTCCCATTGAACGTCATATAAATTTCAGTTCCCAAAGTGAACACCATGCTCTGACTCTGTAATCAATTTTCTTAGTGGCTGTATTTGTGATGGTGACTATAAGCAGAAAGGTCCTGATCTGCTACAAGATATTTCTGAGTATCAGGTTACTGCCTCTGGCTTTTAATAAATAAAGGTGTATAGTACTATCTGTGTAACCAGTCTTTCTTAAAGGTATTGGATTTTAGCTGCAGCAAGTGATCCCTAATTTTGCTGTTAAAAATGACTCATCTTCAAGTTAATGATTTTGCTTTTATGGTATTATTCAGAATACTCCCTGTGAGTTAAGGTTATCCAAAAATACAAAGCTGGGTTTCAGTTCACGTATCAGTACATTAAGATAGAAATTTGCTATTACAAATGTAAATAAATAGTGACCTATGTTGTTACAAAAAGAAAAACTAGGTGCATGTTTGGGTGGGACAAATACATATACAATTTTAATATAAGTTTGTGTGTGTATATGTACATACTCTATTTTTCTGGTGAAACCACTAGATACAAAATTAATAAAATCATTAGAACAAAAATTATTCTGGGTTTTCTTATTTATATTCTGTTTTTTCTTTCTTTTAAGAATTTGTTGTGCAGTTCTTCCGGAAAAATTAAAAATAACTTGTAGGTATGGGGTTTTTTAAGGTGAATAAATAATGCTCAGAGTAAAGTGTACTGTCAGGCAGCTGAGAAACTTAAATCAAAGTATCTTTTGAAAAGAAATATTGCAGGGTGATTTTATGGTTGTGTTCAGAGTGAAATAAGGTTGTCTGCTGTTTTTTATATTTCTTATCTCATGCAACTGATTCAGTTCATTTCTGGTTTTTTTTTTTTCATTGGAGTGGAATCTTTCTCCCTTTTTTGTTTCTGTGTGGTTTTTAAAGTCAGTGATTTTACTTTAGTTAAAGGCAACCTGCTCATGGTTGTGAAAGTATTAATTTCCAACAATATTTGATAGTCATGTTATGCACACTTTTCATCATAACATTTCAAATTTTCTTATTGCCATTGAAAATTTTAATTTTTAATAGTCTGCAATCCCCATTAATATAGTAGTGTTCTTCTAATATTTAATTTTTTCCAAAGACATACAGAGAAAATATCTAAGATGTTGCAGGTAATACAGAGTTAAGAGGTGAAGTTACCTTCTTAGTAGTCAGTGGAGGTTCAGCCCGTAATGGAAGTGTTCACCACATAGAATGAACCCTAATATCATAATATATGCTTTACTGTACTTGACCAAACGTGTTGTTTGATTTAATCAGTTGCGTATGGGGCAGTAAGTGGAGTACTGGTTAATTAGTGCTTTGGGGAGCATAAGAAAAAAATTAATTGGAGTACAGAGGCAGTCTGCTTTTCCTGCATTTACTAGGAGAGAAAAAAGAGGAGGGAGAGAAAAGAAAAAGCCTCCAGCTATTTTATTTTCCTGAGCAACTCTTGTTCTTCTTTACTTCCTGAGGTCCTTCAGAACACCAAACAACCTTTCCCCTCAATATGATCAGTTTAATTTACTGGGTGGCCCTGGCAGATGTTTTGGAGGAGAGCTATGTGTGTCCTCCAGAGAGAAAACTATGTAACTGCACATATGCCGACAGCATTTGTGTGGGCTAGAGGACAGAACCACAGCACTGAGGTCAGTATCAAGTTCATCCTTGCAGATCCATGTACAGGTGTGCTCTGTTTTACCAGTCTTCTTCAAACAGAGCCTATTTCCTGAAATGCTCCTAAACAACGTGGAGAAATTCAAAATAATAAGCAATAGGTATCAGAAAAATTTCAGTTATGAACCTCCTGTTTCATGTGTGGTATTTCCTGAGTGAACAGAAACTTGCTTTTTCCTTCTCCCTAAGGAGAAAACAAAATTTTCCTAGTGTTCACTTTTGGCCAGTTCTATTTCTTTATCAATGATCTGGACAATGGTATGAGCATTGCCTCAGTAGGATTGCAGATGACACCAAGCTGAGTGTGAATGCTTATCTGCTACAAGGTAAGAAGGGTCTCCAGAGCAGTCCTGAGAGGCTGGGTCAACGGGTCAAAGCCAATGGAATGAGGTTCAACAATGCAAAGTGCCGCATCCTGTACTTGAGTCACAACAACCCCAGGCAGCACTACAGGCTGGGGAAGAGTGCAGGCTGGGGAAGAGTGGCTGGAAAGCTGCCCAGTGGAAAATGACCTGGGGGTGTTGGTTGACAGCTGGCTGAATAAGAGCCAGTAGTGTGCCCAGGTGGCAAAGAAGGCCGGTAGCATCCTGACTTGTGATGTGTCCCCTCATTCCAAGAAGGGCATTGAGGTGCTGGAGTGAGTCCAGAGAAAGGCAAAATAGCTGGTGAAGTGTCTGGACCACAAGTCTTGTAAGTAGTGGCCAAGGGAGCTGGGAGTGTTTTGCCGGGAGTAAGGGAGGCTCAGGGGGAGCCTTTTACAAGGAGGTTGTAGCCAGGTGGGGGAAGAGTCTCTTCTCCCAATTAGTAAGTTGCAGGACAAGAGAACATAGCCTCAAGTTGCACCAGGGGAGGTTTAGATTGGATATCAGGAAAAATTTCTTCACTGAAAGGGAGGTAGTATTGGAACAGACTGCTTATGGCAGTGGTCGAGTCACAATCCCTAGAATTTAAACAATGTGTGGATGTCAGATTAGGGATATGGTTTAGTATTTGACTTGACAGTGTTAGGTTTCTGGTTGGACATGTTGGTTTTAAGGATCCTATTCAATCTAAAGGATTATATGATTCTATGATTGTAAAATTTATTTTTGTTCTATAGCAGTTTGACTATAGGTGTTGTAAAGTAACTGTCACTGTAAAAAAAGAAGCTTAAACCATTCTTTGATTTGGTTTTAACTCTCTCTGTGGAATCTATTTCTAAATACGCAAGGAGAGTTTATGATCTCTCCTTATATTGAACAGATTATGTAAATGTATTGAAAGGAAGTTGGAAGCATAAATCACAGATGTCGGTTTGATAGAAAGTTTGTAACCAGAAAAATCTACAGCTCCCAAATCCCAGTGTGTTAATTATAAGGCAGCATCTGGTATACAAATTTATGCCGAGCTAAGAAATGTTCAGACTAAAATAGAGTATGCCTAAGTGGGCTTAGTGTCTAAAACCTACATTCAGCATAGGGAAACTTAAAATCATGTGACCATGAAGTGTCTGTGATCTAAACTGTCTGCAGATAGAAAAGTGATATAAACTGTAAGGGAAGTCAGGTAAAGGCAATTGAGAAAGGCTAAATGAGCTAGTCTTGTGCATCCGACCATATTGTGTTTCCTCTTTATAGAAGATACAGATAGCTGGATAGAAAAATTCAGAATTCATTAACTTGATAGCGTATAATGTCTGTGACCTTTAATCCTAACAAAAGAGATCTGTTTTTCAGTGTTTTTATGCTAAAAGAATAAACAGTGGAGCCAGACATATCTGTTGGATGATATGTGGTTACGGAAGACTGTTATGTGGTAACACACTTTATGGATAACATGGAAGTAGTTGAAAATGGGGTAATTCAAACACATTTGTCCAAGTTACTGCCCTGTCAAACCTTAAAGAGGTATACTATGCACTAAAAAAAAAATATAAAAATTCAGTTAGATCTTGGGCGCTTATGTTTTAAAGCTGAAATACTTTGAGTGGCTATTGAATGTCCAATTCTGTTTTAAGTTGCCTGTGCAGTCAATGAAGGCTCCCATTATAAAGCATATTCCTATTTTTTACCTATCAGAGGAACTGCGTGAATTGGTAGCTAGAAGAAACAGATTGCTGGAATTTCTTTGACTGAGGACCAAAATGATAATTTGGCTACTTTTGACTAACCGTATTTTTCATGTGACAGAAATCAATGTAAAAATGGTTTGACTTTGAAAACGTGGGAGATCATTCATACTGTATCTCCTCAGGCAAGGGAGGGCATTGTATGACTCAGGACTTCCTGGTGAAAACAGTGAAGGAAAAGTTACAGTCCTTAATTTTGAGCTCAGGTGACTCTAAGCTGTGTATGACATCAAATAAGGATAACACTAGCCGCTACAAATTCTTATTTTGAGTACTCTTAATGAACCTGCCTTATATTAAAAATTAAATTTTTCACTGGAAACGTGCAATTTATTAACTTTGAGGTCATCCGTAGTTGGAAAGACACTGTAGAATAGAATCAGAAGATCAACTCAAACTTGCATTTGCTTAACTGAAAAAAGTTCACTGTAATATTACAGATTTCTGATCACCAAGGCCTTAATTCAATATTTGAACACATCTGTGCTTATAAACCACAAGAAAGCTAAGCTATATATATTTAATGACACTGAGCTAGCAGTCTATCAAAGAATTAGTTGATGGTCTGTTTGGCTCACCCTGGGAAAATACAGTAACTCAGTTTTAGGTCAGGAGTCCAGTTTCTGTCCTGAGCACTGTCGTAGATTCAAAGACCCTCTGCTGTCTGCATTCATGCAACTCTGTGTGTTTGGAAGCAGAGGTAGTTGCAAAGTATTATGGAAAAAAACTCAGTTCAGTCTCAGACTAGAAGTATTCAGCATTCCTGAGGGATTGAGAATAGATATGTAAAGGAGAAGGAAGAGAGCAGTGCATGCTATAGCAATAAAATCAAGCTCAAATATTGCAGATGACATCCTGCAGGCACTAGAGGAAGAGGATTATATTGTTGCAGAGAATCAAGGCTGCGTGCTGTGCTGATTCAAAAAATAAAGTCACTGAACTAATAATGTGAGAGACCTCATCCAAGTGACTGTGGCACAAAGCACTAAAAAACTTAAATGATAGTTTAAGAAAGTTTCTTAATGCTACATAGTGAAGATCATCTGCAAGTTTTCTGAAGACACCATCTTCTTGTCCTGGAGATTTTATTGCAAATGTTTCAGAATGTTTTCATGACACAGATATGAGACAAGTTTCCTGAAAGAATATCAACTCAGAATAGTGGCTTTCCATGGAATACTTGTCCCATATTTATAGACTCAGTTTATACTGAGTTTGGAGTAGACCATCTATATCTATAATAACAACATCTCTAGTGAATACCAAACTAGCCATTATTTAGAAAAGAACAGAAATATATTGTTATTATATTAATATGATTTTCCGCTGATATTAACAACAGCTTTGATTCACAGGTCTGAAAGTAAATTTTAGAAGTATTATTTTTCTCATGTTTTAGTTTTGGTTTCTGCTTTGTAGATACAGTAGTTTATAGATTACTTACTGTTGCTTAAGAATGTTAAGATTGTGGTAGATGTAAACATAAAATCAGATGGATATGCTGGCAGTCAGTTTTTTAAATGTTTGGTTCTACTTACAGATGTTGAGCTGTTAGCTATTAATCCAAGAAACAGAATTTCCAGTCACTGTGTACAGGCTTTGTAGAAAATGAACCATAGGCAAGATCTTTAGCTGAAAATTAAATTTCCAAAATCAAAAATACATGCAGTTTATTTCTACTTGACTGCAGTTTTCTTTTCGTTATCTGTGGTGAATTTATCGGTTTTTATGAGAATTTTGTTTTATTCAGCAAACATTAAGCATTGTCCCATTCTATGACAGTTTTTGCTGCATATGGCACCTTTTACACAGAAAAGGTGCAAAACATGGACTAATGATTGTGAGTTTGCCATAAAGAAAGACATCTGCAAACTTAAATTTCAGGTGTTTGTGGTGTATACTGACCAGCACTGTGCCTTCCCAATTGTTATTTTAAACTGGAAGATGAATACATGGATTTAGCTTTGTGCAGGGAAAGCTGGATTTTATTGCTTAGAGGTAAGTACTTAGGTTGTTGCAGAGGACCTAAAAATGTGCTGCCACACTACAAAGAAATGGGTCCCCCATAGGTTTATGTCATAGTCTCTCAGATAACCTACAACATGTAGCATGGCATTACATAACTGCGTTCAGTCCCACCCACAGATTCAGTTGGTTGGTGCTTAGAGCTCCAATTAATGCAAGACATTCTGGGTTGCTGAAGCTACTCTTGGTAAATGTGTTTTTCTCTGTATTTTTCTCTAGTGGAACTGAGCTAGTTTGTAAATGCTGATTAACAGAAAGTTCTGCAAAGATTATGGCGTGCTAAAAAGAATAAGCAGGTCTATCTTTAGACAATGCTGTTTGGATTGAAAGGTTTAACACGACAAAACAAAACAAGGGACTCCCTGTAATATTTTAATTTAGTCTTCTTGTTTGTGTGCACTATGTCATCATTTAATTGTCTAATTATATGCTGTGTATTTTTCTGTAAGATCCTGCCTCATTTGATTCATGGATTTGGCAGTACATGCTTAATGAGCAGTTGTTTGATATGTTTTTCCTTTGTTATTCAGAGAATGCACCACCTGCTGTATTTTCTGCATGCTTATTAGACCTTATTCTGAAGACAGAACTACTAGTTTTTTCTTTGACTGCACAGTAAATGGTCATTGCAATGTACTTGTGTTCTTTGCAAGAAGAATGTGGAAATCTTTTTTTAGTGAGGTATTTTTTTGTCGTCATAAAGTACAGAGCTGTTGAATCCGAAGGCATTTGCCACAACTTAACAGAGCTTAGCAGGCTTCTTGATAATTTGAGGCAGCTTCCTTTTAGTCCCAGTGGCTTTCTAGATGCTTCCTAAGGAGACTGTGTGGTAGATCCTCCCATGAAACACTTGTCATCAGCTTTTGGAAAGTACAGAAGAGTTCTTTTCTTCCTAGGCAGAGAGCATTTTCTTTCTCTTAATTTTCAGTGTTCTAATCAGGAGAACATCCCTCATAACTGATGGTCTTTTCACATCCTGTTCAACATATTTGTTTCCTGTATGAAAACCATTCATATAGTTGTGTATCATTGTCACAATTCTCTGTACCTTTCTGAGGCTAATTGCACTCCTTTTGAGAAGGATGAGATGGAAATTTGACATTAATTTGGAAGGGTGAATAACATAACTTCTTTATGTAGTGTATTTTCTTCAGTTTTCCTTCCCTAATAATTCATACTGTTCAGTCTGTGCTCTTGATGTCTACTGAACAGTGAGCTTATATTTTCACTGAAAAGTTTAGGGTTGTAGTAATTAGTTCTTTGTTTGTAAAAAGTATGTGTTTGTTTCCCCCAAATGTGTCATTTTACAGTTATGTACATTTAATTTCAGTGGGGTTTTTTTATCAGTTGCTTATGGTTCTTGAGATACTCATGTTTCAAATTTGGTACTCTGTATATTAATACAGTCATTAAATGTCATAATTGGACAATTCACCCTTTTTTTGTGACTCATTTGTGAAACCATTAAACTGAACAGTATCAACACAGTCATCAATGGCAGCAGTTACATTTATAATTTATAACTTGTACAACGGGAACAATGGTGGGATGGGGCCCAGCCAGCAAGGGTTTAGGAAAGGCAGGTCCTGCTTGACCAACCTGCTCTTTTATGATCAGGTGACCTAGTCATGAGGGATGAGGGAAAAGCTCTGAATATAGTCTACCTGGACTTCAGTAAAGCCTTTGATACTTTGGCACCCACATTCTCCTGGACAAGCTGGCTTCTCACAGCTTGAACAAGTGCACTGCTGGGTTAAAAACAATCTTGATGGCTGGGCCCAGAATAGTGGTTGTGAAAAGAGTTATAACCAGCTGGGGGCCAGCAACCAATGGGATTCCCCAGGGCTCAGTACTGGGACGAGTCCTTTTCAGTATCTTCATTGACGATCTTGATGAGGGGATTGCATGCACCCTCAGTAAGTTCATAGATAACATCAAGCTGGGCAAGAATATTGATCTGCTGAAGGCTAGGAAGGGTCTCCAGAGGGATCCTGATGTGCTGAATTGATGCACCGAGGCCAATGGGATGAAGTTCAATAAAGTGAAGTTCCAGGTCTTGCGACTGGATCACAACAGTCCCAGACAGTGCTAGAGGCTTGGAGGTGAGTGGCTGGAAGGCTAACCTATGGAAAACAAGCTGGATGTGCTGGTTGACTGCAGCTGAACACAAGTCTGTTGGCCAAGAAAGTGTCCAAGAAGGCCAGTGGCATCCTGGCTTTTATCAGTGACAGTGTGGCCAGCAGGACCAGGGCATTGATCACCCCTCTGTACTCAACACTAGCTAGAAGGCACCTCGAGTGCTGTGTCCTGTTCTGGACCACTCACTTCAAGAAAGACTTTGAGGTGCTGGAGTGAGTCCATGGAAGGCAGAGAAGCTGAAGAAGGGTCTGGAGTAGAAGTCCTGTGAGGAATGGCTGAGGGAGCTGGAATCGCTTAGCCTGGAGAAAAGGAGGCTCAGGGAGGCCTTGCACTCCTGAAAAAAGGATGTATCAAGGTGGGGGTCAGTCTCTTCTCCCTGACAACTAGCAACAGGACAAGAGGAATTGGCCCAAGGAGAGGTTCAGGTTGGACATCAGGAAGAATTTTTTCACTAGAAATGTGGACAAGCATTGGAATGGACTGCCTAGGAAGGTGGAAGAGTCACCATCCCTAGTATTTGAAATAACTGAATGTGGTACTTAGTGCTATGTTGAGTTGGCATAATGGTGTTCTATTAAAGTTGGACTTGATAATCTTGGAGGTCTTTTCTGACCTTAGTGATTCTACAATTCTATGGTTCTGTGATTCTATGTCTCTTTTTCCTTAACTGCTTATATAATTCCGTGTCTTCCATCTTTTTGTATGACAATACTTTCCTGAAAACTTGTTAAAGATTGTGTTGAATAGTTCTCAGAAACCTAAACAGGCTTTATTGACTGGATCTCTCTCTGATTTATGTGTTTATTGAGCCTTTCAGAGAAGTCTATTAAATTTGTGAGGCACATATTTCCTTTACAGAAGCTATCTTGTCTTTTCTTCCTTTTATCACATATAACTTCAATAGGGTGCTTAAAACTGCCACTTTTAGTGAAACTAGACCTGTTTCTTTATTTTTTTTTCAGTCTGCTGAGAACACATTTGTAGATGTCATTTATGTCATCAGAATGCTCATTTCTCCAGGAATTTCTGATATGTTGTTTCATTGCAGTAACTGCTCCAAAGGTGTTCATTTTACACCCAGTAGTAAATTGGCTTTCTGATAACAATTAAAAATCCATCTTCTTTACACATCAGGAGAACACTTCAATAGACTCCATCATTTTATACCAACAGTATTACTAACGATACACAAGAGAGAAAATACTACATTTGTTATTTTACATACAGACTTGTAGATGTATGTATAAATATTTCTTTGATTTTTTATAATGTAATAATTATTAATAATTATTACATTACTCATGCTAAATGTGATTTATGCAAAGCTACAATTGATTGCTGCATGGCTTCTTGTTTTGTTTTGTTTTGGTTTGTTTTGGTTTGGTTTGTTTTGTTTTGTTTTTGCAGGTTAAACCCGGAAACTCTTTCTTACTCTGCCTGAGAGATGTTCTTCAGATTTGTGTTGTATTTTGCATTAGAGAGTATTAATATAAACACACTTCACAGCTCCAAGTGTGGAAAAAGTCATTAAACTTAAGCTTTCTTATCAGGAAGGTGTAATAGTGTAATTAAGATGATGGAAGACTGACTTAATTATTCAAAAATATATTAAAGCACATTACATGTAGTCTGTCTTTTATTTCATATAAGACTTTTGCACTATTTTAAGTTAATATTCAGTTTATAGCATAGCAATAACATCAACACTATCCATTATTATAACTTACACGTAGAATATTCATACAAAGCCTACAACTGCATGAAAGCACTGATACTTCACTGTTGAGTCCCTGTTATTTTCCTAGGATCCTGTGAGGAACCCCTCAGCGTCCCTGGATGAAACCATTGATTTCTAAACTCCACAAGGCAAGACAGAATTGCTTAAGGCTCATAATGGGACATTAGTTGTGAAAATAAAGTCAGTTGAAATCCAAAGAAACCTTGTTTTCATTTTAAAAAATCTGTCATTCAATGATATTGTTGATGGCTTTCTAAGCAAGATAGAACTCCCTGTGTTTTCCATTATTTGCATTTGTGCATTAAAAATGAACAAGTATAATAAAGTCATATATTTGGGTCATTTGTTGTCATTCTGATTGAGCAAAGAGAACAGATTACATTATCATAGTTCCACGAAAATACAGTTGCAGACCATTAATAAGTCACTATTCAGAACTTTCTGCAAGTGCCTGTGATTTACTTTTTGCATTTATGGTGTCTTTATCAATCCAGTGGCTAAGACCGATTTATGTTTATGTTATTTAATATAAGATTATTTGCTACATTTCCTTTGACCTCTGACTAATATCAGAAGTGATCCGTCCAAAAATATCCTTGTTTCAGCAAATTCTTGCCTTTTGGGAAATGGCAGAAGAATACTAAGAACTAAGATTTTCATGAACTAGTCCTAGGTTATCCTTAATGGGGAAGTTAACTAAGTTGCTGAGGCTCTCCATTGCCCTGTCGTTAATTCGTGCGTGGTGGAAGGTTGGCTCCCGGAATTATAGCCACCCTTACTGAAGTTGAACATATGAAAGAACCTGTTGAAGAGGTATGATAGAGCTATTCCACTAGGGAGAATGAATAAAACGATCAAGACTAATATTCAATCCTTTGAGAGTTAAAATACTTAAAGATAATTGAAACATTTAAGGATTTAAAATTTTTTACTCCAGTGCTTAATAGAGGAGTTAGATCACGTTGTTAAATATTAGAATCATAGAATCATAGAATCAGATGGGTTGGAAGGGACCTCTGAGATCATCAAGTCCAACCTTTGATGCATGACCACCGTGGTTACTAGACTATGGCACTAAGTGTGACATACTTAAGAAGAGACATCCGGTCTCTTCTTAAATACCTCCAGGGACAGAGAATCCATCACTTTCCTGGGCAGCCCATTCCAATGCCTGATTACCCTCTCTGTAAAGAATTTCTTCCTAATATCTAACCTAGATGTCCCCTGGCAGAGCTTGAGACTGTCTTACTGTTGATTGCCTGGGAGAAGAGACCAACCCCCACCTGGCTACATCTTCCTTCCAGGGAGTTGTAGAGAGTGATGAGGTCTCCCGTGAGTCTTCTCTTCTCCAGGCTAAACAACCCCAGCTCCCTCAGCCTCTCCTCACATGGCTTGTGTTCAAGTCCCTTCACCAGCCTGGTTGCTCTGTATCCCCAGTGATATGTATCTCCAGTCCTTTCCCAGTAATAAGCCTCAGAACAACAGTCCTCACAGGTTGAGATTAGACATACTGATCCAGTGCTTTGATTTCATTTAAAATCATCTCCATTTGTCTAGGTTCCTTTGCCATCTTTGTATATGAAAAGCAATAACTGAGTGTGACTAAAGTATTTCTTTTGTTATTTTGGTTCTGGTTGCATTATTTTTCCTAAGTTCATTTATTTGAAATAAAAGCTTATTTTCTAAAAATTTTTTAGGAAATATTTTCCTTTTTTTTTTTTTTTTAATACTATTGTGATGTATGCTGGCAAGAAATTCAGGGTTGCTGGGTTTTGGTGTTTTTTGTTTTTTGTTTTTTTTTTAAACACTGTTTCTGAGATCAGACAATAAAGTGCAACAAACAGAACTAAAAATAAATTATGCTTCTCCTTGGCAAAACCTGTGTCTGTGAAGCAAATGATGAACCTTGGAAAATAAGTCCATGAAAATAAAAAAGTTATTTTTCATATATATTGGATAATTAAGATATCAAACAATAACTGTGACTACTAATTAATATGCATGGCATGTGATTTCAAGTATGGTTTATAAATGTCATGGCTAGAGCAAGAGCAGATTAAAATCATTAACTACATCATGTTACTTATAAAAAACCAGGATCACAGTTACGGGAGGGGGTAACTCTTTAATTTCATGTTTTTAATTGA
Organism: Pachyramphus minor; assembly: GCA_013397135.1. Taxonomy (NCBI): domain Eukaryota; kingdom Metazoa; phylum Chordata; class Aves; order Passeriformes; family Tyrannidae; genus Pachyramphus; species Pachyramphus minor. The sequence continues at coordinate 53,871 of VYXB01007216.1, read as the reverse complement.
CTGCTTCTGTAGTTAATTAAACCTTTAATGTAGGTTTTGGTTACAGTCTTAATGGAAATTATTTTAAGCAGCTATTAAATTGAGGCTCTTTCATAGAACATTTTTAGAGCTCATTCCCATTAAAGGTTGCATTGGAATTGAACTTACTTTTATTATGTAAGAAAAAATTTAAGAATAAATTAGTATTAAATGTTCCATCATAGTTTATTGAAGTTTCTATTCTCTTGTGCATCCATATGACATTAACAATTTAAATAATTATTTGTCACCTCCCACTTATTGCACTATTTCATTATAGAACACTTTTTTTTTTTAACAATAAAAAATGCTGTTCATGTCTTCCTGGTTGCAACCTATTTCTTCAAAATAACATAAACATAACATAAAACTGGTAAGTCTCTTCTGAAGCTAATCCGAATACCTCTTTCTCAGTCTTATCTTGAAGATACAATTAATAACAAGTATAAAATATACAAAAATAATAAAAACTCATTAAATTAAATAAAAAATAATTTAAAACCTCTGTAGGAATTTTTCAGAATTTGTGGCAAGTTGGCAAGATGGCAAGATGGTCTTATTTTTAATTCTGTGAGACTCTTAGAGGTAATCAATTTCCTTATGAGTAGTTTCATAAAAGTGCAACAGTTTTATCTCTAGTTATCACATTTGTTTTTGGAGATTCCCATGGACCAACATAAGAATGTTGTTACTAATTTGCTTTTTTAATTTACTTTCTTCCTTTGATAAACTTTCAGAGTGTATTGGGGACTCATATTTAATATCAGAAACACAGAGAGCTTTCTACTCTGCAAGCTGGAAAACATGTTTGTTAGGTTTCATATATTACTTATTTAAATCCTAGGAAATTTTTACATTCTTTCATTTCTGTACTTATGAAAAGTTCCAGCTTCTCCGGTTTAAGGTGTTCCCTTGGTCATTGTCATGGTTTAACTCTGTCTGGCAACCGAGCTTCACTCAGGTCCTTGCTCACTGTCCAGTTCACAAAGGAATGGAGGAAGGATTGGAAGGGTATAAGTGAGAAACATATTTGTGGATTGAAATACCCACAGTTTATTAATTAAAAAGGAAGAAAAATATTTTTTTTTTTAAATTGCAAGGAACGGAGGAAAGAACAATAGAAAAGAAACCAAGAGGAAAATAAAACTCAAGACAAGTGATGCAAAGGAAAACAAGTACTCACTCCCAACTGACTAAAACCCAGTGAGTCCCCATGCAGTGGACCCTGCACCATCCTCCTCCTCAGTTTCACTATGGGAATGATGGCATATGATATGGGATATAAACTTTTGGTCAGTTGAGAGCTGCTGACCCAACAAAGTCCCCTCCCAGCTTTTTGCGCAACCTACTCACTGGTACGGTGGTGTGAGGAGTAGAAGAGGCCTTAATCCTGTGTAAGTGCTGCACGGTGATAATGAAACCATCAGTGTGTTGTCAACACTACTATCAGCACAAATCCAAAACGCGGCCACATACAAGCTACCGTGGAGAAACTGAACTCTATTCCAGCCAAACCCAGTACAGTCATATACAGTCCTATAAATTAGAGATTCATAGAATCACATAATAGTTTGGGAGGGAGTTTTAAAGACCACCTTGTTCCAACCCCTCATGCAATGAGCAGGGAAACCTTTCACTAGACCGGGTTGCTCAGGGTCCCATCCAACCTGGCCTTGAACACTTCCAGGGATGAGGCATCCATAACTTCTCTAGGCAATCTGTTCCAGTGCCTTACCACCTTCACAGTAAAAAATTTCCTTCTAACATCTAGTCTAAATCTGCCCTCCTTAAGTTTAAAACCATTACCCCTTGTCTTGTCACGTCTGCCCACATAAAAAGTCCCTCTTCCTCTTCTTTATAAGCTGCCTTAAGGTACAGGATGGCTGAAATGAGATTTCCATAAAGCCTTCTCTTCCCCATGCTGAACAACCCAAGCTCACAGCCTGTTGGTTTATTTCAGTAACATTAAGGATGATTTTAGCAAAAGTATACTTTCCAGCCTAGTACAGAACAAGCTTCAAAGTTTTATGAGTTGCCAAGAAGCTTGTGTTTTCATTAGAACGTTGTTCTGAGGAAATGCAACTGTTCAAGCTTGAGGATATATTTTTTTTGCTAAACAAGCAAGTTTAACATCCTAGGCCCCCTGTAAGGCTGAAAAACTTTTTATGGCAGTATATAGCCTTGGTTTCTTTGCTTATATGGAACCTTGAAACCTTTACTTTTAACCTGATTTCTATAGTTCTTTTCTTTCTTTCTTTTTAAACTTGTGCATATTAGACTGTCAAAATTCATTGAAATGGATTGTTTTTTCCAGAGAAAGGCCTCTGAGTTTCCAGAGTAGTTGTATAATATCACTAAGAGCAGTTTTTGTAAATGATCTGTCATCCAAAGTTTGAGACATCCATTGCATCTTTAAAGTATAAGACAGCTATTACTGTAGACAGCTTTGGAAATTTATGGGCTTCTTGTGAAAGAAAAATACAGTAGCTGCAGACCTTAGACAGATAGTATTACAGGCTTGTATATATTCTGCCCTTTACTTCTCATGCACTCATCTGACTTGAAAAGAAAATAGTCTTGTCAGTGCTTGAAATTAGATATACTACTCTAAGAAAAGTGTTTCCTCTGTTGCTGATGGCATCCCTGTATGCTTGCCCTCTGAAATCATCAGTGATCTATGTAGGGCTTTGTGGCTTCAAAAGTTGTCTTCATTTACTGCAAATAAATCCTATTAAACCAGTCAAATTTCCCTGGGAACACTTATTCATTGCTGATATGATTTTAAAACAGCTGACTACTCTTAAAAACATAATGTTTCCAACAGAGGAAGTGACATTATGGGTGGATTAACTAGATTTTGAAATCTTGAAGCATTGTGGTGTTGTACTACTCTACATTCCTGACATAAAGTTAAACAATTTTGAAATTTAGGTTGACGAAAAACTAATAAATATTCTCTCATGTAAATTTAATAAAAAACAGTGAATCGAGACTTAAAAAGCTCAAAGCCAAATAGGACCCCAGAGGAACCTGTACATGGGCAAAGAAGAATTAATTGTTCTAATGTCAGTTGCACTTTGGTGCAATTGATAGTCACCCTTAGCTAGAGAAACTTATACAACTTTTTCAGTTCACAAGAAGTGCCTGAGAAATATGTAATGCTCCTCCTTTTCACTTTTCCTCATTGCTGAGAGTGAAAGGAACCTTGAGGGATAGTCTCATTTTAGTGCTCTTAGAGAAGCAGGGACAGATAAGCTTCTTGCCCTCTATGTTGTTCCCTGCTGTCCTTTAAAAGCCATGACTAAAGTGAACACATATGGAGGAAGGGGGTAAGAAGAAGACTGTGATACTACCCTTCCTTGACTCAAGAGACAAGGAGTATAAAAAAGCTTTATGCTTCCCTTTTTTTCCTTGATCACTGAGGAATTCGAGTGTAGCCTAAAGGTAAGCAATGTGCAACCTAGAGAGGCCTGAAAGCAAAAGTAAAAAATAATTAAAAAAAATCAGACAACACTTGTTCATGTAAGGAAGGAAGAGAAATTTCTCTGAAAGATCTTGAAGTTTGGCAGTATTCTCTGAAGAACAGCATATTGTGAAAAGGGACTAAGCTAATTCTGAACAGTAACTATCCATAATTCTCACCTGACTGATTTATATTTCCTCTTTATATTCTGTAATTCTGTGATATTGGCAGTGTTGTGGAAAAATTGTCCATGTTTTTTTATAACCTGTTTATAAGGAGTTTGAGAATGCCTGATTTATTTAAGGCCAATATTTAATGAGGGGGTTTGCTGGTATACTTTGATTTGCATTAGCTTTAATATGGCTATCCTGGCCAGTGTTTACAACAGTATATGAGAGAAAGTAGTAGTGAATACTTGGGGTTTTAATCAAACATTTTTGTTTTGAGTTTATAAGTGTACAAACTAAAATAAAATTACTGTTTTCATTATTATTTTATGTGAGGGGAAAGATGAGGGTTTCCAGTTCAGTAACTATCAGTGCCTGAAGAAATAACAACCTAAATATTCTAAGTAATATCCATAGGAGGAATTTTTTTACACACAGGCTTAATTTTCCTATCAAGGTGAAATGTGATATAAACAGGAATTGAAGTTATGATCCATGAATCCTAACGTAATTCTTCAGTCACAAGACCATTCACCAATATAATTTAATTGCCAGTTTGAGAAAACTAATATTTGCCGTGCTTTGCTATGACTTGTGTCTTAAAAGTCTTATCTAAAACATAAAAGATTGAGAAATGGAGAGCTCCTCCTCCTGCTATAACTATTCTCAGTATCTTACTTATGTTCTTACATATAGTTTTACACTCTTGGTGCTATGTAATTATTAATATGATTATTTGTATTATTAGTTCCAGAGCGGGAAGATTAAATGAAGGTCTGAAAACATATTATTTAGGGACCCATAAGAACTGGAGGGAGAATAGCAAAATAATTTACAGATATGCCAATCAGATTTTTGTTCTTAATAATAATAATCATGCTTCTCCTTTTAACCAACAGATCTCATAACACAAATAATAGCTTAATATAATGATTAGTGTTGAAGAAACTGATACAATGGGATATCTTGAAATAGAATGCTGTAATATATATGTATATTATATATGGAGATAGCTTCTGCATACTGCACTGAACAGTCAAAAGCAGTATAGTGGCAGAGAGTTGTTTTCTGATGGCAAGAAGCTTGTGGGAATGAGGGTAAAGAAAATAACCTTGATTCAAATGTTGCTCAAGATGAAAGTCTTCTGAAAAATGCCCTTTGCTTTTCATGCTTTCATTCATTCAAAAGAGAGAAGGTTGCCAACATCTCTAGGGTGATTCAGACACACATATTTTGCAAAATGTACCTGTTTATAAGTATCAACTTTTATATTAATTTTAACCATATGTATTTCACTCTTCTTCCCTTTAAAAACCCTTCATCACAGGCACCTCATTTATCTATGTTGGGAAACACTACGTGGTTGCAGGACCCTAATTCTGAGTACACTGACACAGACATGATAGATATATTTATTATGAAAATTGTATGTCAAATGAATTCTTACTACTGAGAGGAGTGATGAGTTTGCATAATAACTTCTATTGTTTTGTAGTATCGTTGACTTCTGATGGCCAGTCATAATTATGACTCAGTTTAGCAGGTGACAGATATATTTTGGAAACTAAGTGGATATTGCCATTTGGTCACTAGGGAAAATTTTATGTAGTACCCAGAGAAAAAAAAAACAACATGTATGTTCTTTGCACTTTGGTGAATAGACTTACATGATGAGATTTACTGTTGACATCCTTTTATAATTTGGAAATATAGTGCCACCATCTAGTTCAGAAAAAGTTTATAACTGAAGCAACAGCCTTCAGTCATACTTTTTGCTAGCAGAGAATCAGATGAGATGTTTTTGAACACTTACAGAGAAGAAATTTATAGAAAATGTGAGAGTAATCAAACATGTAACTAGTAGGGTTCTTTCTGCAGGGCTCCATCTTAAGCCAAATGCTGTTCAATATCTTCAACATTCACAAATGACATGGACGCAGGACTGAGAGGGATACTCAGCAAGTTTGCAGATGACACAAAAGTGGGAGGAGCTGTTGACTCCCTCCAAGGCAGGGAGGCCCTGCAGAGAGACCTTGACAAATAGAGGATTGAGCAATCACCAGGAAAGTGCTGGATTCTGCATCTGGGATGGGGCAAGCCTGGATGTATTGACAGACTGGGGAATCAGATGCTGGAAAGCAGTACTGTGGAAAGGGGCCTGGGATCCTGGTCAATTGCCAGTTGACTATGAGTCAACAGTGCCCTGGCAGCCAGGAGGGTCAACTGTGTCCTGGGGGGCATCAGGCAAAGTATCACCAGCTGGTCAGAGGGGAATGTCCTGCTCTGCTCTGCACTGGGGTGGCCTCACCTTGAATATTGTGGCAGTTTTGGGCACGACAATGTAAGGAAGGTATTAAGCCATTAGAGAGTGTCCAAAGGAGGGCAACAGAGATGGTGAAGGGCCTTGAGGGGAAACTGTATGAGGAGTGGCCAAGGTCACTTGATGTGTTCAGCCTGGAGAAGAGGAAACTGAGTGGAGACCTCATTGCAGTCTACAACCTCCTCATGAGGGGAAAAGGAGAGGCAGGCACTGATCTCTTCTCTGTGGTGACTTGTGAAAGGACCCAAGGGAATGGGCTGAAGTTGTCCCAAGGGAGATTTAGGTTGGATATTAGAAAAAGGTTCTTCCCCTAGAGGAAGAGGGCTGTTGGGCACTGGAACGGGCTCCCCAGGGAAGTGGTCACAGCACCAAGCCTGACAGCATTCAAGAAGCGTTTGGACAATGCTCTCAGGCACATGGTGTGTCTCTGGGGGATGGTCCTGTGCAGGGCTAAGGGTTGGACTAAATGATACTTGTGGATCCATTCCACCTTGGCATACTCTGTTATTTTGTGACATTTTATATTGAAGAAGATGGATTGAAATAGATGCTTAATAGCCAGAGAGTTTGGGGTGGGATTTGTATAGAAGTACACAAATTCCATTGAAGATCAGTGATGTTTTAATGCCAGATTACTTGAGGCCTCTTTAAAAATCTGAAAAATTGTACACAGTGACTGGGTTTGATGCATCTCTATGGAATAAAATATGAATTTTTTTTAAAATTTGAATTTGTTTGAATTAAATGATAAAGCTATGCATGAAAAATCCTATTCAGAATTTAAACTTTTTTTAGTTCAATACATTAAACTCAAAATAAAAATTAATACCTTAATCTTTTGTTTACTTCTTAATCATTAAAACATAGCACAGTCTTTGCCTGAGTATTTATTTGAGTTTTGGTTTGAATCAGTTTGCATCATAAACTTTGGCCAGGTTTGTGGGTGTGCTTATTCTATAATCTTTCAATATACATCAAGTAAGAAATTTTTTTTCTCAGATCTTGGAGACACTACCCTTTTTGTTAATGCCTCACAGCTGCTTATTTGAAAGGAATAAAACAAGAAAAAAACCCAACCAAACAAAAATAATCTAGCATATGTTCTTGCTTCAGAACATTCAGGAGGTGTGTTAATAGTGTTCGTGAAAGATTCTTGAATACTTAGTTTGTGCCAGATTTTCTCTGGGAATTATGGACAGTAAAAAACTAAATTTATCCAGTAACACAATAGAATTCCAAGGATCTTCAACATCTAGTAGCTGTGGACACAGAGAAACCTCCTTCTATAAGTAACTTGCAACTTTATAGCACTTAAAAGAATGATGTCATTTTAACAAATCAGTGTAAATATTAAAAAAAAATACTTAATTTTTATAGAATAAGTAATATATAAATGAGTTATCTTCAAACTCCTCTTGGGTGTTCTGAAATCTAAGTGTGGACTTGTTGGGACTTGACAGGTGAAAGTACCTTACAGTACTATCAGATTAGTTCCCAGATCTACAGGTATTTAGTTTCTATAAATCCTTTATATGCTGTGGAATCTACTTGGTTAATTTGTTAGGGCAGAGTGTGAAATTGAAACAAATGACAGAGACTTAGAATACTGGGAGAGCTTCAGAGCCTGATCTGGAGTCTTATTGAAGGGTTTTACCTAAGTAAAAGGGGTCTACCCTTTTATTATATTCTTGGGTCAAATTATCTTCTATCTAAACTATTCAAATATGCAAAGATTCCTGCTGCCGTGTTTGATTAGTAAACTTCTGTGAAATTTTTTGAAACATATGTAATACTTGGTTATTTTTTCTTATATTACAAACTTACCTTCAAACTAATGAGACAGGCAAATAACGCTGGTGTATTAGGCAAGAAACTTCACAGGTAAAACTGCTTTAGGATGATGTTCCTGTCTTTTATAAAAGTTATAGGCACATGTCCATGTGAACTGTAGGTAATAAAGTCAGTCCATGGTGTAATGTTCATGTCGAAGCCATATATCATTAGAATAGAGCCACATAGACCAAAGAATTAATGAAACCTTCCACGTATTTTTCTCTACCGTGTGCAACTATCTGATAAGGTAATGTCTGATGATAAATTGCATTTACAGTGAACTGCTAGATTCAATCTTTGGCTGTAAATCACCAAAGCTAGCTTCTTGCAACATAGAAGCTAAAATCACTGCTGTGTACACCAACTGTTGCTTGAATCAAATTCATCCTGACAAGGATAGTATCTATTGCAAAATCTTTCTTAAATGGGGTTACAAACAGTTCATAATGAAAAAGCTGAATGGAAAAATTCCTTCTTCAATAGTAGAAAATATCCTTCAAGTATATGTTATAAATACTTTTAAAATCTCAAAATGTGTGATTTTATTTATAAGGTAGTATTACCAAATTAAATTTAATTTTATCGTAACCACTTTCTGAAGAAATGTTTTTACCTCCTTCGAAATTCATTTCATTCTCAGCCCTCTTGAGCACTTAACCCTATTGGCTCTTTCATGAATATTTGTTTGGTAACGACATAAATGAAAATTAGAACTGTCATGATTGATTCATTATGGCCTTAAGCTCTTACTAAGAAGATTCCTGTATATTTCAATGTAGAATTTATAAAGCAGACATCTCTTAAATATACTTCTCATTTCCTTTTCACATCCAAATTTTGACTTAGGGTTTGAATAATGTAGGTTTTTTCCTCACCAAAGCCTGTTGCTGAATCAATAAGATTCCTTGCTAATAAAGTGGTAAGTACAGATTTTGTCTCTAAATAGGTAAAGCTACTGCAATGATTGAGCTGGTACGGCAGTTGAAACAGACATAGGAAGTGTTGTTCTTTTAGACTTGCATGTCTAAAAGATGTCACTGGTTACATCGTTAATCATAGAGCAAAGCACGTAGGAAGAGATAGGTCATCCAGAAAATACTGTAAAGTGTGGTTGAAGGACACATTGGCATATTTTTAAGGTAAAGCATAACAATTATTTTTCAGTTGTATATTTCTTGCAAATTTGGGTTACAACAACTTAAATTAAATAAGAATATTTAATTAACAAGACTAAACCTAATTGGGAATTTTCTAAGCATGATCTTTAAAATTGAATTTTCAGTGTTTCAGTAAAGAGTTTTGCTATTGAGAAAATGTGGAAAATGAAAACAGAATCAGATTATTTTTCCTGTTGAGACATCAATGACTGAATGGGCTAAAATACTTGTGTTCTTTTCCGGTAATCAGAGATCAAAATTAGCAATAATCGGATGTTCAATTTGACAAGAAATTAACAAAAGTATAGAAAAGTTTAAAATATCGAGTTGTCCCAGAGACAAATAAAAGCTGTAAGTATGAAAACCAATGAACAGTTAAAAGAAGGCAGAGGGGACTGAGTGTTGAAAGGCCAATGAGTTAGCACAGACTGAACACTGATTATGTATTTTCATGGATTCACACAGTATCCAAAATTCCTGTAGACTTCCTCCTTTTGGATGAGGGGAAGGCGTTAAGCAAAAAGTGATCTGAGGCCTTAAGACATGAGATAACTAAGAGTTTTCATTGTCATCTACAATATTCATCTTCTTGCAAAGTGTTTCTTCCTGGGCAGTTTCAGAAACACAGTGGAATATATGAATTATTAATGTCCAATAGTGCACAAAATCTGGTGATCCACCTTAAAAAAAATAAGTTAGTTTTGACAGCATCAGTGTGGACCTTCATCTGTATGAGCTGATGCAGGGAAGGCGCAGGGGGGTGAATAAACAGACAAATCAGAAAGGGAGTTACTTGTCTCTGCAGGGAGGGCAGAGATCTGCTCTAGGTTGCAGGAGTCTCTCCAGACCACACAGTTACACTGAGAGGCCTTTAATTTAGACAAGAAGTTAAACCTGTAATTTCCGAGCAATTAGCTCCACTTATTGCTGGAAGGGAATTCTGTGAATTGATTTGTTCCTTTTCATCTCCACTGTATTTTCTTGCTAGTGTAGCCGTGAATGATTTATTGAGAATGCTGATAATAATTAATTGCTTTGTGAAAGCCAACAACAGATGTGTTTGTATATGTTGTAATCTACAACAATTATGTTACAAGCGTAAGCCTGGAAGGTGCTGAGTACCTCCTACTCCTGTTGTGTCTTCTGAACCTTTTAATTTTGAAACTTTATTCATACAAAAATAAGCCAATATTTCAAAATTTGATTATTACAAACAAACAAAACACCCAAGAATGACAAGCTGAATTGAATGTGTGTGAAGTCCTTATTGAATTGTATTTATTGTATTTTGTCCCATTTTATATATAAACACAGAGAAGTCTAAGAAAAAATACCAGTGAGAACAAAACAAACAAACAAATAAAAAAACCACTCATAGAAACAAAGAAATTTCTCTTGAGAGTTAGCTAGTAACACTTTCTGCTTTTATTAAGGCTGGCCCAATGGAAGAATAACTTAATTTGTTAGTCTTTCTTTCAAGGCTGTTACAAACTACATTGCTCTGAATGCTGTGATTCCACTTGTCTAACAAAGAACTGTATGAATTGTCACCTAACAGGAGTTTTATCTTGCTGTCAACAGTGATTAAATAGGAGAACATGGGCTGTTTGCATGTGCAATAGGTAAAATGTTCAAGCAACATTGACAGAGAAAAGTTAATATGCCACCATCAATAATCTGTTAATAATTAATGTAGATAATTGGATGAGATGTGTTTAGATGCTAGCTGTTGCTTTTTCAAGAGAGTAATACGGGACTTGTAAGGAAATACATTAAGCATACACTTAGACATATAGAAAACTATACAGCATAATTGTTTAAAGAAGGAAAATGCATCTCCTGTTGTACATATGGAAAGTAAAAGCTATAAATTGATTTTGATGAATTCCATTCCAGTGGCAAGTAATGATCTAATATTGATCTAAATTTAGTTTTGACAAGATGTATAAATAATTGAAGTCCACTGATATTTCTCAAATTACTTTTTGAATGTGCTTTCTTTAGTAAGTCTGTTGGTTTTTTACCACATGGAAAACTAGTGAAAATAGTAAACTTTTAGGTTGGGAATGCAGAATCATCAGATACATTACAAGATATTAAATTATTGTCTATACAGGCTTGTAGACATAGAAATCACTTCATTTGGCCTAATTATGTTCAAGAAAAATGTCATCCTAATCAATCTGAGATTTATATGTTCAGTTATGTCTTGAGTAAGAGTAAAAATATATTAGCAGAATATTCCAGTTATAAAATGGTTTAAATTAATTAATCTCCTTTTTAATGACGACATTCAATTACATTAAATAGTTATTTTTGTACGATACATGAGCAAATTCATACCATGTTCAAACTCTAACACTAATGGGGTTTTTTGAGTTATGTAGCATATTCACACATGAATAGTAATCTTGCATAAAATGTTATGATAATGCCCACAGTTTAGCTGTTGCATCTATTTTAGGTATTTTGAAATATCATGAAGCTTTTAAAAATGTTTTACTGCAGTATATAAAAGTCACATAAAGGACAAATGGCAAATCTGTCATCAAGATTTGACCCTGTTTTATTATTAGTTATGGTAATGTGTATGTTAAATTACTTGAAATTTTGCTGGTTTAGCCTGTTGTGAATGATTTCTGAAAACTGGTGTTTATCATTGCTTAAAATGCACTTTAATACAGCACATCTCTTTTTCTTTTTGTACTGTCTCTGCCTCAGATACTCTTTGGTCTGTAAGATTTATTAGAAGTAAATAAATCTGATGTTGAAAAATTCTGTGATCCATATGATATTGATGCTGAAGTAATATGTGGGATTTTGTGATTTTGATGTCAAATTACTTGATGTGATTTCAAAATCAATTCCATTACCAATTCACTTAATTAATTAGATTGCTAATAGTTAAAAGGCTGAAATATCATAACAAAGCATATGGATTTAGGTTGCCTTCTCCTAAAGGATTTTTCTATTTCAGTTCATTATTTTCTTTTAAAATGCGTATGTCGCTTTCAACAATTTTTATGAGGACAGTTACATGAATTTATTCCTTTAAAAAAATAATTAAACAAAATCAAAATAAATTGAGAAAGACAAATCCACAGAATTTGTTAATTTGATGAATTTTGGGTAATAAACTGCATCACAGATTTGTTTTCCTCTTCCAAAGAAGAACAGAAGTTTTAAAATGTAAAACTCACAGAACAAGATAATCACTTTCTATCTACCCTTAGTCACATTTCTGGCTACATAGTCCCACATGTAGTCTCGTGTACATTATGGCTTTGATATAATAAAGAACTAAGTATATATTATGTTACATTATTTATTATGTTATAATAAAGAACTTTTTCAGATGATTGTGCAATTTTGGTTAATTTTCTCTTCAAAATATAATTATTAAGTTACATGTGTTGTACAGCCAAGTAAATTCCACCTGTACTAATGTTTTCTTGCACCACAGACTATGCCACACTCCTTACTTTACGTGGATATGTATTAAATAACATGAACTGAATATAAGAAGAGTAATCTTTCCTTTAAAAATAGAAAAACAACAAAAAAAACCACTAATGAGAAATGTTTATTGAAAAGACATAATTAGAAAATTAAGAGATTGTGGATTCTTCAGCTCTTTCATTTCAAAATAATGAAAAAGTAAATGTGAAAGTTAAAAAAATAGTACATTAATGTAAATGTGGATATAATTGGATTTATTCTTATGTATTTCTGGCAACCTTGGCATACTAAAATTTTCTTATAACTTCAATTGCCTGAAACTTAATATTTCAGTGTGAGGCAGAACACTTAAATTTATTTCAGGTGCTTTATAAAACACCTGAGACAACAGTAAAAACGGAAGATGTGGCATAGAATTAATTATCCTCATGGGACACAAAGATCATCCATAATTTGGATTTTTTTTACCCTTAGCAAACACTGAGTTGTATTTGCTGAAGTTGCCTTATTTATCAGGTGTCTGTTTAATTTTGGGAGGGGGTTTAGGGAACGGAACCTGCTGGTGATGTATTCATGCACATTTATTTCTCTAGCAAGTAAGAAGTCTGTGTTTTTGTGGTGAATATGACAGGAAAACAATATTATTTAATTATTAGTTTGCCTATTCTAGGGACACACATATAACAGAATTCAGAAAGTCTTACTTAAGTTTGTTATCTTTAGAAATTCGTCTGGATTTCTACATGTTTGGAAGTCGGAATAATATAGCAATGTCTGTATAGAACAATGCTATCAGTGTTTGGGGCTATCAGTAAAATTTGGCCAAAAGTAATTATGATCTATGAATGAGTGAAATCCACTGTATCACCTGTGTATCAATTCTTAATTCACAGAACTATCTCTTCCACTAGATCCAAAAATGAGTGAAATTATATATTAATTGGTAATTTATATAAGTACTGTAATGCATAAGCCAACAACAGTGGTTAGTTCTTGCCAGGGTTGGAGTTCCAAAGTGAGGCATATGGACCTCACTGAAGGTGAAAATCAAAGCAATGCGCTTGCTTCTCTTTTTTATCCTTTTTTTTTCCCTCATATTGTCACTGCCACTGATCAAGATGACTAATAAGCAATAAAACAACAATAAGAATTTTTTTACAAGCAGAAAACAGCTGAAGTGCAAACACCATGTATACATCTGGAGGCAGAATGAAGGATAAAATATCTTGTAGCTTTAGTTTTGGAGTCAGCCTTCAGAAACTAGGAGAATGAAACAGGTAATTAATTTGATTACTGTATTTGATTACAGTACTGAAATTCAGGTTTCTTCAGTGACACTTTTTGGCCTAGCTCAGTGAAGACAGTCTAAAATGAACAGTAAAAAGTCATAACTTATTGGAGAAAGAAATCTGAGTTCAGGAGTTCAATGTTCAATACCTTTTCCCCTCTTTTATAAGCATTGTAACTTCTCCCAAATGCCTATGTACCTAAGCAGCAATTAAGTCGGATATTTTTTCCCTAATTTTGTCTAGGAATCTGATTATTTTCTTATTCATACGAAGGTGTGACACTGTCAATGCCACTTAAAAATGCTAAATGATGTATGATTTTTGTTTCATTTTTATCCTCTCAGGAGTGCCTAGACATTAGCTGTGACAACGGTGAGTGTTTCTGTGCTTAAAATCGTTTCTTAGATGTGTGTCTTGGGGCAGCTCTATAGTGCTAATAGAGCACAAATAAAGGAGTTCTGTCAAGGTCTGCTAGGGTTTTAATGTCTATGTGACTCAGTGCAAAACCATATAGCAATACATGCCTGGGTCCCAAATGCAATACAGCTGCATTTGAAAAGTAATAGCCATAACTAATTCAATCAAGCTTAGAGCAGCACTGAGGCAGCTCACATTGTCTACTTCAAAAGCTGACTTGGACACAGTTTGAGTACAGCTGCATCACAGTACATAGCTATGGACATATCACTTAGCATTGGTTTATCTCAGAGGAGTGTATTAAAACAAATTTATTTAAGTTTGGGAAGCAATATGAAACCATCCATACTAAAATAATTTAGATAAGTGGGACTGAGTACTCTGGTGGCTAAAGAGTTCACTACCTGAGAGATGTAGAGATTTCCTGGCTGCAAAAGTTGACTATTTTAGCATTGTAAAGGTTCTTCACCCAGAGGGCTGCTGAGCACTAGAACAGGGTCCCCAGGGAAGTGCTCACACTATCGAGCCTGACAGAACTCAGGAAGCACTTGGACAATGTTTGCTTTCAGGCACATGGTGTGATTCTTGAGGCTGTACTGTGCTGGGGCAGGAGTGAGATCAGTGATTCTTGTGGATTCCTTCCAACTCAGGCTATTCTATTTCTCTTGATTTTACAATAACTTGCAGAATGCTGCTCAAGATATTGTACCAATCTTGAAATGACAGGCTGTTGTGACACAAGCTTGTGACACAAAGCTTGTGACATGACCAATTTGGCTAGCTTTTGTAATTATGTCGTTAAAATCTATTATATTTCTGGAACAAAAAATTAATCCTTTACCATTCATCACTGCTGTATATTGGAACAACAAAAAAGATAAAAATCAGAAGTAAATGAAAATAAATTACTGGAGTTACATAGTCACTACATGCTATTAATTGGGCAGTGCATTTTAAATACCTTTAAAATCTAAAACATTATAATTAATTTGTGATTTGTTTTTATTTTTGTCATCTCAAGTGAATATCTGAGTATAAACAACATTTGTAGTCTGTAATACATATTTAACATAAATCTTTTGTTTGAAAACAAAGCAAAACAAAGCAAAACCAATAACCAGTTTCATTGTCTTACTATAATTCTCCTGGAATTTCTGTGAAAATAACCTGAGAAAAATATCTCCAATGTTGGTTTAATAAACCCTACTTATTCTAAAAACAACAAACAAAATATTTCAGTTTTTGACAAACATTTTCTAGTTTTGAATACTTGTTTACTTCAAATTGTAGAAAGTAAAAATTGTTGAAATGGTTCCAAATTACAAATAATAGGTTTATTATCCTCACTGGCATCTGAATAAAACAAGTAAAAAGGAATTGTCTCCTTCAGTTGCTTCCTTTTAGGTAAATGAAAAAAATGCTGAAACAAAGAAATCAGTCTTTCAAAGTCTTGAAAACACATTCCGTTACACTTATGAAATGCATCAGGTCAGAATATGCCCCAAATGCCTGAGTTATGTATAAGATGTATGGGCTGATTTGTTGGTACAAATGTTATAAAAATAATATAACTGTTAGCATTTCACACAGAGCTGTAAACTTGATGAAGCTGAAATGTGTCCTAAATTCGGGTAGCACTTGGTTAGAAAGGGTGTCTATAAATGTTTTCCCTCAGTTTCTCTCTTCTTCATTGTTGGTGATCTAGTGCAATGTACTTACTCTGTAAGTAACCTAGTTTTTGATGCTCATTTTTTTTGTGTGTTTAGTTTTGGGATTTTTCATGTGATTTTTTTGTTTGTTTGTTTGTTTTGTTTTGTTTATTTGGTTGGGTGTGTTTTTTTTAACATAAAATTAAAACCAAATTGTTCGCTCCCCAGCCTGGCCCTGCAGTGTACGAATTATACAAAAATTGCAGCTTTTTTTTGGCCGCTGTTTTTCTGGTGTCCAACCTAGGGATCAGTGATTATTAAGGGGAAGAACAAGATACCTAGCAACAGAAAGTGTAAAGAATTGTCTCCTTTACCTCCTTCTTAAGGAGCACAGTGAAACAAGATGCTGAAGCAAAGGGCAGTAAAAATTGGACAGTGTTTTTATTGCAGAAAACACATGACTGCTCAGAGGCTACACTAGTTAACATAAATTAAAACATCTTTCAAGCTGCTGTAGTGTGGCTGTCTCAGCTACATCATAATTGTTCAGCCCTTTAAACAGAATGTGCTTGTCACAAGAAGTCATTTTGTAAGAGTTCATCTTTGTAGCCTTATATAGATTAGAAGAAACTACCTATCCACTTTCTGTATTACATGAAAACATAATAAATGGATATTAAATATATCAAAAAGCAAACATAAAATGAAATTTTTTATTAAAAATAATTAAAAATTATCCAGAGGCAATTGTAGTGTTATGAAAAATTTTAGACCATCTTCAGGGAGATTAGTCAAAATAGCTGTTAGCTGGATCCCATTCATAAGTATTTCAAAGAAGATAATAATGAGGACAGGAAATTAATTTTTAGATGGAACAATTAAAGATCAATTGTAACAATCACAGAAAAGCCTCTGAGGTTCCAGAGATATAATTCATTCCTAATTATTAATTAGAGATAATCAACTACTACAATATTTAATTTGTTGTAAGCTACTTCGTATTTTCTGTCCACTAAAAAAAAAAGATACAAATTACAAATGTGAGAGTATGGAATATTGTCATATGCTATGTGAAATATAGCTTGACTCTGCACTGATGTAGCCTCAGGGCTTGGTACTATGTGCAGTTTTGGACATCTCGTTAAAAAAAAGACATTAAGCTATTAGAGAGCATCCACAGGAGGGCAATGAAGATGCTGAAGGGCCTTGAGGAGAACTCATATGAGGAGCAGCTGAGGTCATTTGGTGTGTTCAGCCTGGAGAAGAGGAGACTGAGGGGAGACCTCATTGCAGTAACAACTTCCTTGTGAGGGGAAAAGGAGGGGTAGGCACTGATCTCTTCTCTCTGGTGATCAGTGAGAGGACCTGAGGGAATGTGCTGAAGTTGTGTCAGGAGGGGTTTACGTTGGATATCTGGAGGAAGAGGGCGATTGGGCACTGGAAAAGGCTCCCCAGGGAAGTGGTCACAGCACAAAGCCTGCCAGAGTTCAAGAAGATTTTGGACAGTGTTCTCAGGCACATGGTGTAATTCTCAGGGCTGTCCTCTGTAGGGCTAAGAGTTGGTCTTGATAAATCCTCATGGGTTCCTTCCAACTTATTTAACGAACCTATGATTTTATGAAATACTATATTTGAAATCTAACTCTTCAGCAGAGCACATGCTGCTATTAAGTTGGTTTTTAGTCTGTGATATGGATATCTTTTGTCCAGAAGTAACAGTCTATATAAATAAATATGCAAATAAATAATGGTATTTCAGGAAAAAAAAAGCATAATAAAACTTCTTAAATGTTATATAATCACTAAGATGATATGGATAAAACATAACAGTTTTTGGAAGGCAAAATTCAGACCTATGGCAAGTACAACCCTTTAGCAGAAATGGCACACATACTGGTAGGTAGGTGGAGATGTTAAAATAGTAACTAGGGCTCCTGGACCTTCTTCTTCAATGAGTTGCCAAATTCTCAAATATATTCCCGATGAAAATTAGGTGATTGAAGGGCTTTGTAATGAATTCCTATACTTGAGTGAATCCCAGCTACAAGGAGTTTTAATCCTCAAAAATATAGGCTTTCTCTTAAATACTTCAAAATTGTGGCACCAGTAAATCATTATTATTGCCTTACTAAGGATCAGCTCTGCAAGGTGCTGAGCAAAGTGTCACTTATGCAGCAAAGCTTTAAAGCATGTGCTTAGAGACATAAAACCTTAGAGAATAAAACCTTAAGTGACCTTTTCCCTTTCTGTTTTAAAAGATCACCACCCACTGTGGCTGGTTTCTATTTTGGCAAATAGATGTAGCACACAAAATGTACTTGGTAAGAAACTTTCTTACAACGTTCAACATTTTGATTTTTTGTAAGCAAGACTAAAAGGACAATAGTGAATGGAATAAGGAAAACAATTTGAAGACAGTATCAGTTTTCATTTCAGGCTGTGAATCTGGCTAAGTCGTCTTAAAAGATTTAAAGAATGGGGAAAAAAATCTTTTTTTGAGTTGCAGAAAAGATTGGATTCAGATTGGCTTTGTTTGCTTTGACGATTAATGTTTCATTTGTACAGGCTCTGCTGTTATTAAGAACCTAAAACCCACTTCTTTGTTTTTGGCCTTTTTTTTTTTTCATTCATTATGCACATTAAATTAAGATCTTGTTCAGACAAACAGCAGTGTTGACCATTAGCCCCAATGACAGCTCTTGGAATCACTAGAACTAAGTTCTAATTTTCTCTGTGACCTTGATTGAATCTCTTAGTAGGTCTCCATTTGATACAATGAGAAAATGTAGTTATACCTATACGTTCAGCAGCAGCAAAAGGGAGAATAGGAGCAGGACCTTGAGGCAAAGGTCTTAGAAAAGCCTGAAGTACTGAGTGCCTTCTTCATCTCTATCTTCATTGATAAGACTTGTTTTCAACAATCCCAGGTGCATGAGAGCCGTGGGAAAATCTCAATCAAGGAAGACTTGGTGGAAAAGGACCAGGTTAGGGATCATTTATATAAACTGGCTACACCAAAGTCACTGAGACATGACAAGATGCACCACGAGTGCTGAGGGTACATTCCTGAATCACAGAAAATTCTGTTTAAATATGAACAATGGGGTGATTTTTTTTAGTTTGGTTGGTTGGATATGGGTTTGGGTTTTGGTTTGTTTTGTTGGGTTTTTTTTTACAGTGCTGGTGGTCAGAGGCTGGAATAACTTGCCCAGAAAGGCTGAGAACTATCTATCGCTGCAGTTATCTCAACTCATCTGTATCTGAACCTCCTCTGCTCTTGGTGATCTCTAGAGGTGTAGGCTAGCCATAGACTTGCTTTGATTGGGTGATTTATCTTTAATGAAAGGCAAAATGTGTGTTGGTATGGGAGATTGATATTTTCAATTCCTAAACCTGGGTTTTATTGTGGTTTTTTTTTTTTTTTTTAATTACGTGAACACATTTGACCTACAATAGGGCAGAGTTTTGCTGACATACACAGTGGGTATTAATTATTCAGTGATTGAACAGGGTTCTGAAGATATAACTACTATAACTACTAATTATATACTATCTATTTCTGAATGTGAGTTTGTATTACTAGTAATAATGTATGGTAAAAGACATGAAAGCTTTCAAGCATACCGTTATTATGCACTTCTCACATATTGTGTTACAGAAGCTGTATAAAATAGATAATGCACCATATTCTACTTTGTTTCATAATTTGAATGAAAAACAACCCTATTACTTAATCATCTCTCCTTTTCTCCTTTAGAACATGTCATTAACAAATGTCTTCAACTCCATGAATAAGTAAAATTATATATTCAGAGTGTAAATGTTTTAAAACTCTGAAAATGTATCTAGAATAATTTGAGTCCCGAAGATATGTGGAAAATGAAAACCGCTCCTGGCAAATTAATAGTAGTTCTGAATATTCAAATA
Organism: Pachyramphus minor; assembly: GCA_013397135.1. Taxonomy (NCBI): domain Eukaryota; kingdom Metazoa; phylum Chordata; class Aves; order Passeriformes; family Tyrannidae; genus Pachyramphus; species Pachyramphus minor. The sequence continues at coordinate 34,172 of VYXB01007216.1, read as the reverse complement.
GCAGAGTGAAAAGTGCTGTTATAATTAGGATTCAATGAATGTAAGCTGCATTTGTGGCTGTTATTCTTAGTTTTTTATGTTACTTCCTTTAGGAGCATAATTCTGTGTTCTTTTTGTATTTTTCTAATAAATGAGTGCTGTAGTGCCTTTTAATTTAAAGGATACATGCTTTTAACATTAAGATTGACAGCAACTAAGCAAAAATTATATCTTTAAAATCTATTTTATAAAACACTTGTTTTATTCTATCAGCCACTGTTCTTTTTCTTTTCTCTTACAAGGTTTTTCTTATGTTTTGATAGTAACCATAGATGTTGCTGCAGCCCTATGAACTGATATAGATATTTTAATTTTTTTTCCTGAGAAATGTTAACAGTGAAAGTGCTGCACAAAAGGAATAACTAACAAATTATACTTTGCCAACAATATAAAATAAGTTATTAAAATAAGACAAATTGTATTAATCCATGAAAATATAGCATTTACAAGAATTTTAAAGATAAAAACCCAGCAGTATTAAATACAGAATGGGATAAATCCCTGTTTAGAATGATGAAAAAAGTAAGAGTCATTACTAGCATTCCAAAAGAAAATGCTAATAGAGTTTTCTTTTCACTACTTCCAGTTATATTCATACTTTAGCAGTGGTTTTGGGTGCATTTGTTAGTATATTTGTATAGATAAATCTGTTAGTTCTAAAAATACTGTTACACAGTAATGATATATCTACTGAATATGCTGAAAGATTTAATCACAGTTTTCACATCAAGTTGCTGTGCCAAAACTGTAATTTTTCACATTGCAGAAAAGGCCAAGTTGAAATGTCTTTGTCTTTCAGTAACACTGATGGGCATTATGCACACTTGAAATGTTCAGTGTTCAATTCATGCTTTGTTTCTGAATGGGGTTAATAATTCGAGTCAGCTGATGATATAGTACACTGTCAACAACATCATGATACAGTGAACTATCAACAACATTTACAAAAGCAAATCTCCTCTTCAAGCAGTACCAGATCCTTTTTTCTTGTAACTTTTCTTGTTTATCTGCTTTTAAGGAAAAAACAAAATCACCACTGAAGGGTGTGTTTTAGTTTATTTATGGGCGTTGAATGAATTTACTTGTCAAAATAATTTATTTACTTCCAATAGAAAATTATGCTCTAAGGAAAAATATTGAAAATAATAATAAGTGTTAAATAAAAAGCTTGTTTATTGAAGTAGGGGAGCTAAACACATTAAAAAAATATTCCTAGCAAATTCATTATCTTTTGAACAACCTTGAACATAACTCATAACACCACAACCATATTCAAGAAGCAGCCTGAATGTCACTCTTTGTAGTCTAACGCACTCTGTTTACGGTTATATGTTAATAATAACATCTAATCCTTTTCTCTCTGTCTGTCTCTGTGTCTCTCTCCGTGTCCTTCTTGTCTTTCTCTGTCTGTGTTTCCCTCTGTCTCTCTGTCTGTGCCTCCCCCTGCCCCCTCTCTCATATGCAATCATCTATGGATTTGAGAATTTCAACTGGTAAGAAGCCTGAATGTTATTCAGAAACTGAGGATTTATCCATGTTGAACTGTTAGCACAAGGCTCCAGGAGCCTTTGCATTGTTGGTGAAATACATTTGCTTTCACCCTTAGCAACAGTATAGGAATTGAAACTCAGCTTTCACTTATGACTTTCAGATTATTTAAATTAAAATTCACCGTAAAACAGAGAAAGAATTTCCAAATATGCATTGCAATCTTTACTGAGATCATCTTAAAATCTCTGTCCAGAGAATATGAAAATCCATATGACAACAATTCAAATCAGGGAAAACAGAGGAGACTTTTGTCTCTTTGATAGAATCACATAATCCCAGAACAGCTGAGGTTGGAAGGAACCTCTGAGATCCCCCTGCTCAAGTAGAGTCACCTAGAGTCTTTTACCTTGAAGGTCCACCTTCAAGGATGGAGATAATACAAGATCTCTGAGCAACCTGTGCTGATGCTCAGTCTCTCTCACTGTTACAAAGAGTTTTCCAATGTTCAGATGGACCTGCCCTTGTTTCAGACCCCTTACCTCTTGTCAGGTCACTGGGCACCACTGAAAACAGCCTGGCTTTGTTTTCTTTACACCTTCTCTGCAGGTATTGACGTACATTTGCTAGGGTTCCTCCTACTCAGAGGAAAGGCTTTGTGTATCTCTTCGTTGTACTTCATGATGTTTGTTTATTTTTTATTTATGGAAAAGACCAGTATTATTGAACCAACACTTATATCTGTATGTGGAGTATTTTAATGAGACTTTCTTTATGTTAAGATATTGACTCTTCTCTGAATAAGAGTCTGAAATACCTTGAGTCTTTTCTACCTTAAGTTTCCCCATATTCATCAATCCCAAAACACCTTTTGGTTTTTCATTGCAAGTTTTCTAATGACTCGAAGAACCATTGTGTTTGTTGAACATACGTTAAGGTTATAAACAAATGTGATAGTTATATCATTACTATTTTTGAGCATTTCTTTGCATATGTTTAAATATCTGTTTAAATAAGAAAAAATAACCTATTAAAAGCCAACAAAAAGGAGTAACAAACCACTGTAAGGAAAGTGCAATAAGAAATAAGAAAAATCACGCTTTGCACCACCCTTTAGGCAGTTTCTTTTTTCTCAGCATCCTTTCTAAACTGAAAACTTTGCATCATGTCCAGAAAGTCAATGAATCTTCATTATTGCAAAATAAGCATGACAAAAAAGTATTTAATGAAAAAATGCATCCAGTTGTAGGATATAACTGTCAGTTCTAACTGGGAAAGTCCATTCGGGACAATGTCATTGTGGGAATCAGGAAGATGGAAGCATTTATCTATTTAAAGAAAGAAAGCAGCTGTTAAACTTTAGTTTATGATTTTCCAGTATGTTTGCTCTAAACTGTACCAATTGTATCAATTAGGCACAACTTAGAAATTCATTAGCCGGAAAAGATAGAAAAAAGACAGCCTTCTGTTTATTTTTTTATCCTATTTTAGCTATTTTATACTTCTTTTGCAGACTATTTTTAATTGAACCTGTGTTATTTAGTTATTAGTAATTTTTAGCAGTATTACAAGAAGTTCCTTCACCAATGTATTCACTTAATCTCTATCCTCCTTTTTACACGAAACATACTCCAGTTGGAATGAAGTTCATCTTAATGTGATATGCTAGCTAAACACAACATATTAGCTACTGTTAAATCTTTTTTGTAAGCTTGTATCATTGTCTAATTCACTGTTTTAGAAGTTTAATTTCAGCAATATCTATTTCTCATTAAATAAGTAACTTGTTCAGAGAGATATCTTTTATTCCATGGGCATTAAAGTTTTCTTGTATATTTGAAACTATCAAAAAAATCATACTTCTTGGGCATACTGTGCTAATGCTTGTTATATTGTAGTGTGATAATATTATAATGTGATAGTGAAGCCCCTTAGGAAAGTCTGGCTGGTACTTCTGAGAAATCTGGCATCTGCTGAACAATTCCAGCAAGAGAAAAAGAAGGAAGTAAATGACCTATTAACAGAAGAGTTAAAACTGAACAGAAAGTAGACCACAAAGGGAGATAAAACAACCATTCATCTGGTTTAAACATCAAAAAGCACTATATGGAAAATTCCATTAGGGATAGCAAACTACCTTCACTCAATAAAGATCTTCACAGACATGGAGAGCTGCTGAAAACAAGAGCTGAAGGTAAACTGAAGGATGTTTTTGATTGAGTAACGAATCTCAGATCCAGCAACAAAAACCTTCAAGTCCAGGTGAGAAAGAAACTAATAGCGAGATGATAAAGTTTTTGAGGAGGAAAATTTCAGTTTGTTGGTCCCTTTTTGCTGGAATTAGATTTCTGTGTGTTTTCTCAGTAAAGGACACAAAGCAACTACATAGTTTGTTTTGCCTTCTGTTTTTATCTTGAAAATACAAAGTAAACAGTTGAGAAGAGCAGGCTTCTGCACTGTTTAATTGACACGGAAGTAAAACAATGCATAGATGTCTATTTGGAAGTATTTTGATTACAAACATTTTATTTAATAAAAACCCTTTTTTTTATTCAAGAATCCAGTTTTGTGTTGCCCCATGCTATTGCCATTTTTAAAGCTGTTGAAGTACAATGTGCAAATTCCAAGAATTCATCCAACAAGATCGTATTAATCATTAAAATGGTATGTAACAGTCTTGTTTGACTGAAGATATTTGTCCCTTCAAATTGCTTTACAGTGAAAAAAGTGCTATCTGAAGCAGTGGAAAAGTTGAACACAACATTTCAGATGGGGTTTCCTGGAGAAAATAAGCTGTCAAAACTTATTCTGAGTACAATTATGACCAAATGTTTGTCTGGATCAGAATATCAGGAACTCAGATTTTCTAATGACACTTAAGTGTCATTACAAGTGTCACTGTACAAGCTGATTGGTGGTTATCCTTGATAATAGGAAGGATGCTAATGCCATAGGCATCTTCAGAAAAAAGAACAAAGATCCATACAGTATAGGTTATTCAGCCTCACACCAGGCTGTAAAGCCCCAGTCCTGAAGCCTCAGGCTATACCAGGAGTTTTATTTTTATTTAAGACTCTAAGAGTTTTTACCAATGCGAAAACTCTTGCAAAGTCTTTGGTTCTTTGATACCCTAAATTGCAAAAAGAGTACATTTCCCAAGCATTTCTCAAGAGATTTCTTTTAATTTAGTGCGAAAATAGGTGTTTTGGCAAAAGGGTTTACAAAAATAATATACAACCAAAGAAAAGCATTACAAAAGAACACCAGCAAGCACTACTCCTGTACAACTTAGTGAAATACAATTCATTGGTGTTAAGTTACCTACAACAGGAAGAGTAAAGAAAGAGTAAAGGAAGAGAAGAGAGAGAAATAGTTACCGCTAAGAGGTCGCATGTTGGCAGGTTCCAGGAGACAGGGCCAAAAAAGTTGGAGGCCCTGTGTGTCTGTGGCCACTCCCCCCAGGCAGGACATCCGGTTCACTGACCACTCAGTGCCCTTCTAGCGAGAGTGAGGGGTGCTGGAGCCAATCAGAGGCTCAAGGGGGCGTGGTTTGAGCGGGCCTTATTGATTGACAGGTGCCTCCCGTGCTTCCTGTGCCATGTGCCTTCCAGTCCTGGGGGCCTGGTTGGCTGCAGGCGTTACCACAGTGGACACTGATGCTGGAGGCCTGGACCCCTCACTCCACACACACGCAGACAAGATTCAAACAGCCCAGTGAGATACAAATCTGGTATCTCACGCAAGCCTCAAGAAAACCGTGGAGCAAATTCTCCTGAAAAACATTTTGAAGGCATCAAAAACAAGGGGAAGAAGGAATTTACCAAGGACAAATGATAACTTTCTGAACCCATTGCCTTCTGGGATGAGATCACTAGTTTGGGTGTTAGAAAGGAAAGAACTGGATCTCATTTACATGTAAGACCTTTGGCATAAGGTCTTATTTTATAAGTGACCTCTTATAATCAAATTGTTGAAATCTAGAGTGGATGGAGGACTGTAAGTATTGTTTAATGTTTTGTGTGACATCGGTGACAACACTTAGTACACTCTAAGGAAGTTTGTGGTCAACATCAAATATGATGTCAACACCAGTTTGGAGGATGGTTAATATGCTGGAGGGCAGGATTGAATAACCATTTATAAGAGTGTGAAAAAGCTGGAGAAACTGGCAAGCAGATTACTTGAGAAATTAAACAAAGGGAAATGCCAAGCCATGCACCTGTAGATTAATAAATGCCCTCCAGTAAAGACTTGAAGTTCATCAGCTAGAATGTAGCTTGATCGAGAAAATTCTGAGTGTCCTGGTTAACAAGAACTGAACAGGAACCAGCACTGCACCTTTGTGGCAAATTTACCCTGCACCTCCTCGGCTACTTTAGCAAGGGTGCTAGTCAGGATTCTTAGGGAAGTGATATCCTTTATTCAGAATGTGAGAGAGTCTACCTGTATTCAGTTGTGGGCTCCCCAGTGCAAAAAATATGTAGACATACTTGTTTACGTCTAGTCAAGTGTTACAAAGCTGGTATGCGGCTGAAGCACATGGTGGTGAAGTAACAAAGGCTGAAGGAACTTAGTTCCAAATGTTACAAAGCTGGTATGCGGCTGAAGCACATGGTGGTGAAGTAACAAAGGCTGAAGGAACTTAGTTCCTGGGTAAGAGAAGGCTTTCGAAAGATATTATTTTGATCTTCACAACTCAAGAGTGTAAAGAAGACACAGCCAGTCTCTTACACATGTGCAGCAAAAGGGCAATGGAAAGAGTCCCAGGATGCAAGAAGAAAGTTCTGACTAGGTATAGGGAAAAAAACTTGCTATTGTCCTGGTTCTGGCCAGGACAGACTTTTTTTGGCAGGACCTGAGGGGGAACAGAGCCTGGATCTATGTGGGCATGGCTANAGGAACCAGCACTGCACCTTTGTGGCAAATTTACCCTGCACCTCCTCGGCTACTTTAGCAAGGGTGCTAGTCAGGATTCTTAGGGAAGTGATATCCTTTATTCAGAATGTGAGAGAGTCTACCTGTATTCAGTTGTGGGCTCCCCAGTGCAAAAAATATGTAGACATACTTGTTTACGTCTAGTCAAGTGTTACAAAGCTGGTATGCGGCTGAAGCACATGGTGGTGAAGTAACAAAGGCTGAAGGAACTTAGTTCCAAATGTTACAAAGCTGATATGCGGCTGAAGCACATGGTGGTGAAGTAACAAAGGCTGAAGGAACTTAGTTCCTGGGTAAGAGAAGGCTTTCGAAAGATATTATTTTGATCTTCACAACTCAAGAGTGTAAAGAAGACACAGCCAGTCTCTTACACATGTGCAGCAAAAGGGCAATGGAAAGAGTCCCAGGATGCAAGAAGAAAGTTCTGACTAGGTATAGGGAAAAAAACTTGCTATTGTCCTGGTTCTGGCCAGGACAGACTTTTTTTGGCAGGACCTGAGGGGGAACAGAGCCTGGATCTATGTGGGCATGGCTAGGAGATTATTCTATACCACCTCACACTGTTACTGGGGCAGGGGTAAGGGACTCTCTATCTTCCAAGAAGAAGGGGTCTCTGGGTCCATGGTGAGCGGTTTTGCATGTGAATCGCTCTCTCTTTTGTATAATTTTGGTGTTAACATTTTTGCTGTTGCTGTTGGTTTTCTTATCTGATTGATGTATCCAGTAAGTTGTTCTTATTTCAACCTGTGATCTTCACCTCTTCTGCCTGAAATTCTCAACTCCATCCTGCTACTGTGGGAAAGGGTAGAGGAAGGGGGAGCAAAAGAGTGGCAGAATGGTTTGAGGAAGTCTTGGCGGGCGCACTGAATTGGGGGGGACCATTCCTAAACTACAAGAACTATATAGTGGAGAAACATAGGGATGGTACTTAGGCAGGTTATGGAATCTGCGTGTAAAGCAGTACCAAAGCCACACACTTGGCTGAGCAGGTTACTTCTATTTAGACTCCCAATAGTTTTCCCATGCAAAAATTTTGGAGAGTCTTAGTTCTTTGGTACCTTGAATAGAATGAAGAGAACATGCTACAAGCGCTTACCAAGATAACTTCTTTTAATTTAGTGAGATAATAGGTATTTTGGTAACAGGTTTTACAGGAGAGCAAACAAATAAGGAGAAGCATTACACAAAGGTACCCAGCAATCAGCAGGCACTGGCTTAGTGAAATACAACCGATCAGTTTTAAGTTACCCACAAGAGGAAGAAAAGAGGAGAGGAAGAAAAGAGAGAAGAAAGATAAAAATAGTTAACACCAAGAGATCACAAGGTGGCAGATCCCAGGAGAGAAGGCAGGACAAGATGGAACCCTGTACCCCTATGTTTATGTGGTTTCTACCATGGCCACGCCTCTCAGGTGGAACACCTGATCCACTGACCACTCGCTGTCCCCCTAAGCAAAGTGAGGGGCACTGTAGGGGCTTGGGGGGTGTGGTGTGGGGGAGCTAGTACAGGGACCTTCCTTGATTGACAGCCCAGCCACATGATTCCCGGTACTGCCATGTGCGCTCTGGGCCACCATGTTGGCTACAGACCACGTGCCTCCTGACGCTGCCATGGGGCTGCAGGCCCGACTGTGGTCCCTCCCTTGACACACAGACAGACAAGATGGTAGATCTGACACAATAATTAAGCAATCTAGTGATATAACAATCCAGTCTCTCACACTGCATCATTGGTGGAGGTGTAAGAATATCTACTCAATATTTGATTTGAGAGGTCCTGAGCCACCGGGTCTGGTTTACTCTGCTGCAAGGAGGGAATCAGACTAGCTGACCACCAGAGGTCTCTTCTAGCCTGAGCTATTCCATGATTCTATCAATTTAACATTTAAAGACTAAAGGAAAAAATTGTGTGTCACTGTCCAGGATTTATTTCCTAATACAGATCTGTAAGTTTTAGAAAGCTACTGTTTGTCTCCAGCTGCAGATTAAAAATGAGATTTTGTCTATGCCACCAACAGTCTCACAGAATATCTGCTACTGCCTCTGCTATACATTATTCTATTTTGTGTGATTTCAAATCCATAACCATAACTTTGTTAACTAAAATGTTTGTTAAGCAAATTAAAAAAGAGCTAGTCAGACCACTAGTTTTCAAGAAGAAAAAGTAGCTTCCTAACTTAGTGATATGTCTTCTAATTAATTATTTTAAAAGAGTTGTGAAATGCCTGGTCTTAACTAGAGTGATTAATACTGTTTTGGAGATCCCAGAATAATCAAGGTAGTTTTTAAATGTAATTGTAAAATTAGAAATAAAGGTGATAGATATTCTATCAGTGCTTTCAAGGTCTCTGAACTCTTTCAAAAAATTTTAATGTTTAATGATTAGGGCCACAGCTTTGACAAGTACTGGGGCTTTTGTCTTTTACATTACCCTTTATGGTTTGTAGTAACTCAAAATGCAGTGAGTACTTAGGGCATATGTAACTACCTTACTCTCGTTTAGTTTGGTTCTATATCTGAAGTGTAACTCTATATTCACTGGCACCCAGGAAAAAAAAAA
>VYXB01007216.1:8873-24707 GCA_013397135.1 Pachyramphus minor | reverse complement strand
TAGTGAAATACAACCGATCAGTTTTAAGTTACCCACAAGAGGAAGAAAAGAGTAGAGGAAGAAAAGAGAGAAGAAAGATAAAAATAGTTAACACCAAGAGATCACAAGGTGGCAGATCCCAGGAGAGAAGGCAGGACAAGATGGAACCCTGTACCCCTATGTTTATGTGGTTTCTACCATGGCCACGCCTCTCAGGTGGAACACCTGATCCACTGACCACTCGCTGTCCCCCTAAGCAAAGTNACCCACAAGAGGAAGAAAAGAGTAGAGGAAGAAAAGAGAGAAGAAAGATAAAAATAGTTAACACCAAGAGATCACAAGGTGGCAGATCCCAGGAGAGAAGGCAGGACAAGATGGAACCCTGTACCCCTATGTTTATGTGGTTTCTACCATGGCCACGCCTCTCAGGTGGAACACCTGATCCACTGACCACTCGCTGTCCCCCTAAGCAAAGTGAGGGGCACTGTAGGGGCTTGGGGGGTGTGGTGTGGGGGAGCTAGTACAGGGACCTTCCTTGATTGACAGCCCAGCCACATGATTCCCGGTACTGCCATGTGCGCTCTGGGCCACCATGTTGGCTACAGACCACGTGCCTCCTGACGCTGCCATGGGGCTGCAGGCCCGACTGTGGTCCCTCCCTTGACACACAGACAGACAAGATGGTAGATCTGACACAATAATTAAGCAATCTAGTGATATAACAATCCAGTCTCTCACACTGCATCATTGGTGGAGGTGTAAGAATATCTACTCAATATTTGATTTGAGAGGTCCTGAGCCACCGGGTCTGGTTTACTCTGCTGCAAGGAGGGAATCAGACTAGCTGACCACCAGAGGTCTCTTCTAGCCTGAGCTATTCCATGATTCTATCAATTTAACATTTAAAGACTAAAGGAAAAAATTGTGTGTCACTGTCCAGGATTTATTTCCTAATACAGATCTGTAAGTTTTAGAAAGCTACTGTTTGTCTCCAGCTGCAGATTAAAAATGAGATTTTGTCTATGCCACCAACAGTCTCACAGAATATCTGCTACTGCCTCTGCTATACATTATTCTATTTTGTGTGATTTCAAATCCATAACCATAACTTTGTTAACTAAAATGTTTGTTAAGCAAATTAAAAAAGAGCTAGTCAGACCACTAGTTTTCAAGAAGAAAAAGTAGCTTCCTAACTTAGTGATATGTCTTCTAATTAATTATTTTAAAAGAGTTGTGAAATGCCTGGTCTTAACTAGAGTGATTAATACTGTTTTGGAGATCCCAGAATAATCAAGGTAGTTTTTAAATGTAATTGTAAAATTAGAAATAAAGGTGATAGATATTCTATCAGTGCTTTCAAGGTCTCTGAACTCTTTCAAAAAATTTTAATGTTTAATGATTAGGGCCACAGCTTTGACAAGTACTGGGGCTTTTGTCTTTTACATTACCCTTTATGGTTTGTAGTAACTCAAAATGCAGTGAGTACTTAGGGCATATGTAACTACCTTACTCTCGTTTAGTTTGGTTCTATATCTGAAGTGTAACTCTATATTCACTGGCACCCAGGAAAAAAAAAAGCCTTTGACATTGTTATTTTAAAAATTAAGGCACAATGATATTTTAATTTTATTATAACAAAAAATAAGAATATTTGATTTCTAAAATTTCACTTCTTTTTTAGCCTTGTTAGTGACAACTGCTCTCACCGTGCCACTCATATTTGATATAGTTTGATATACATACTGTTTTCTTCTGAATCAAACAAAATGCTCCTAATATTTTTTCATAGATGGCTTTTCAAAAGTAGCTCTAATGCCACAGAGAATATTGAAACTACTAAAGATGTTGATCTTATTGAAATAATTTTAATGTTCTACATGTTACTGTTATGGGTAATTTAAATGATTCAAGTGAATAAAGTGAATAAAAATTAATAAAAAAATTAATTAGTCAAACTTTTTTTCAATGCTTTTTCAACCCTCTGAGAATGTTGATTTTTGTAAGACTATGATATCTCATTACCTTCTCAATCTAAATCACTCTTATTTTGTTTTATTTCATATATTCATGAGGGAATGGTAGGAAATCCCATTTAAATTAATCTTCAGTAATTTTTAATTCTGCCTTACTGCCAGACTATTGACTTTCATATATCATATTCATCACTAAATTAATTTCTGTATTTAAAAAAAGCAAATACAATAGCAAACACTTTATTAGCTACTGCTTAATTTCTTAATTTTCATCCCAGCTATGGGAAAAAAAAAAAAGCAAATACAGCCTAGTTTGTTGTAGAATTATGAGGAACTAGAGTTTAGCTCATGAAATGCTGCTATTAGAAATAAGGCTGGCTTTTTGGCTTTAGGACATTGCTTAAAAAAATATGATGTTGAATTCAGGGGTTTTAGTTATATAAAACAAAATGTAGTTTTGTCAGTATCAAATCAGTATGCTCAGTCTTTTTTACTAGTTCCTAGTTCCGCAGAAGTTAATGAGAATCCATGCTATTAGCAGAACATGCAAGCTTAGGTAGCTTGACTGCGGTACCAGGATACAATTAATTTTGGACCTGTACAGAGAAATATTTAACTTCTGTATCCATTGGAAAATATTGGAAATATTATAATTTCAAGTGAGTGTAGTTGTTTAAAACTGAGTCTTCTTAATCAGTTATGAAGGGGTACTTTAAGAGGAACCTTAATTTGCCTGGTTTATTCTGGATTTGAAATTCTATTGAAAATATTCAGCTAAAGCTTTCTTTTCTTCTGTCCATGATTTTTCAAAGGATCTTTTCATTATGTGATGAACTTCAATATCAATATTCAAGGTCTGCACTGTTTCAGAAATAGACCTTTTAAAAAATTTATAATAGTCTTTATTAGTGGTAGTGTTTGAAGGTGTTTGGCTTTTTCTTTGTTTTTATCTTGTTTCAGATTTTTTTTTGTGTTGGTGTTTTGTTTTTGTTTTTGTTTGTTTGTTTGTTTGTTTTTTCTGGTGTGAAACACACACAAAGTCTGAAAGAGCTGACAGGGGTTATCCTAGATAATGACATTTTGTTTTATACATCAACAGGTGTTTTACAGAAAACAATCACATATGGTTTGCTAGATAAAAAGGCTTGACCTTTTAAAAGAGGATCCAGTTCAATGTATGCAATATGTTTCACAGTAGCAATTTTAAAACAAAGTCTTCTGATAATGTCTGTGGGATTTATGGCTAATAGGGACCATCAAGCAAAATTTGAATTCCTGAATGCACTTGATGTTTATTGAATGACTGTGGTTACTAGGTCAGCTTTGGGGAGCATCCAGATTTCTCTACTCAGAAAGAGGAAAGTTCTGGCTCAAGATGTGTGCTGGAAAGACAGAAAATGGCAAATATGATAGACTGTCATTTCCTTGTACTGGGCCCAGAGGACTGATTTATCCTATCTGACATTCCCCAAATGTAGTTTAGGAAGGGAGGACTAAAACTGTTAGTTTGGATATGCAGGTGTAAATTATATCTGGTTTGTTTGGAGTTTTCTTGAAGAGTTTGCTAATGAGCAACTCAAGAGCAAAGGGTGTAACTGAGAGTGAAGGAGTCAAAATATAGCACCGAGAAACTCTGATGCAAGCAAGGACTAGTCTGGAGACCAGCAAAGGGGCTGGAAAATTCTCTGCACACCTGATAAATGATGTGACTAATTTCAGTGATGCTTGTGAATCACAGAAGACAACCAATTGAAAAAAACTAAAGTTCTACATTATAGAAAGGTACCAGATGAGGTTTAGAGTGAGATGCAAAGCCTGCTCATGAGATGATGATGTCTTATGCCAATGTATCTATTCAGAAGTTACATATCTAATGACAATTTATAGCACAGTAAAGTTTCTGGTTATTACTTTGCAGAACCATAGAATTTTATATTTAGAAACTATTCTGTGATTTTCTATTATTTCACATTCTCTGAAATTACTTATTTAATAAAATTAGATGATATTTTCAATAGTTAGGTCATTTAATTAATCTAACTAATTTTTTATATAAATTTTTTCAAAGAAAACTGTGTGGTGTAGAGATACACAGGAAGTTTTCCCAGAGATTAGGAATATATCCTCAAAATAATAACTGAATTGATTTAGTCTCTGCTTGATAGATAAGAAGTTAGATTATTCACCATGAGTGATGTCATTTTTTCATCACTCAAACTCAACAATTTCCTAATGCTGTCATGAACAAAAGAGTCCTGCAGTAACATTTCCTCTTTATTTACACCACATTGGTGACGGGCTGATGGACTAGATGGAATGATTAATGATCCAAAGTTAAGGCACCAAGATTTTAATGGAAACCACATTTTTAAATGCTTGGCTTGCAGAACATAATTTTTATCTTATAAAAAGGAAACTCAGTACCGGAGAGTTACTTTCACCAGGAATCCTCATTTGCCCCAGCAATTCATCCAAATGTGATAAAATGTCATTGTGCAATTAGCATATAGGTAGCTTGTATTTATTTAAGGAAGTCTTGGGTATTCTTACACAGCAAGTTTTATTGGTAAAATATGGTCGCACCTTTTTTTTCTGTGGAATCTGAAAGACATATTTCTTTCCTGAAGAGATCAAATGAAAAAGACTTCCTAGTTCAGTGAAACAAATCTGTCAGGGTTTTTTTGCTTGTTGTTTTTCACAAGCCAACTGTAAGTTATCAAAGGTTTTTAGTACCACAGGCTCTTAACTGTATGAAAAATGCAGCATTTTATGGTCACATAATAGAACCAACAACAACCTTCTCTACAAACAACACACCTCCTTATAGAAGATGTGACTGTGTGACCTGAAGTAATTTATATTCTGTAAATATAATCATATGCCCGTTTATCTTGTATCTGCAGTCAAAGTAGCAGAGAAAAGCTTAAAGGATTGAAAGCAAATTCCTCTTTTCCTGAAAGAAAAGATCAGGAAGGCAGTTAGCTCAAGCCACTTTGCCACCAGAACTGTTGCATATTAAATGAAAGGCCTTTTAGTGCTCTTTTTTTTAGCAATAATGGCATCAAAAGGCTGTATTTGTCAACTATCTAATTCCAGAATGCCTAAACCCCACATTTTTTGAAACAGCTAATATGTTTATAACCTGAATTTCTGTTGCCATAGCAATAGGACATTAAATTTTCATGGAAAATGACATCTCTTCCCAGTACTCAACATCGGTTTATGAAACAATATCTTGTTACTGCCATGCCTTGCACAGCTTCTGTTGAAGTACATACTGACAGTGAACGAGGGACAGTGCATGACCTCTCTCGTACTGTTTGAGAAAGTATATACAGTTTCACTCCAAACTTCATATCAGTAGGAGAGAAAGCTGTTAGGAAGTTGTTAGATTTATACAGTTATTGACGGAAGAAGCAGGGGTGAGGAAAGCATTCTTGGCTACTTTTATAAGCACCCATAACCTTAGTGAATGTGAACCTTGCACTTCCTCCAAGTGAAAAATTCATAACACTAAGCACTATATACAGTTTCATTGAAAGTATGCCCTCTTAGTCTATAAAAATACAACCTATTGGCACATCTCAAGTGTTTCCATGTACTATTACTGAAATGCTTTTGTTCTGGCAGTTAATGAGCAGTAGTGTCTAAATTTGTATTTGATTTCCAAAAACACTCCCTCTTCTTTTTTTTTCCTAGCTATGCTAGTAAGATGACCTAAATCTATTTGAAATGCTATGAATCTGTTTATAACATCAAAATTATTTCTCTGACAGCTTCTGAAATTATGTTTATAGAAAACTTTACTGTAATTACTGTTCACACTTTTGGCACAAAGCACATCTGCAGAAAACTTATAAGGGGATAATCAAGGAAACAAAAAAAAAGGAAAAGAAAATGCAGTCAGTCACAATCAGTTACTTGATAAATCACTTTAGAAGTAATGCATACACTGTTTTAATTTGGAATTTTTAAGCGTATGCTGTCATTTGAAATTTGTTTGTATTTGAGCACAACATAAATCGGTTTGGCAGAAAAGTTGTAACTGTCCCCTTTAGGCACTCTGGAAATGAACATTTTGAGCCAAGTCTATTTTGTTTGATGTGTTGAATTACACTGAAATATAATATATAGTGTCAATTTATTTCAATTATCTAGACAGATACTATATAGAAAATACTGTGTGTTATCTTCCCTGAAGGACAAAAATAATTTCTTAAACACTCTTTTCCCTTACTGACTTTGCAGTTCAATGTGCATTGTCATATGATTTTTGGATAGTGTAACATACTAACAAAAATTTTGCTGTTAGATTTTCTCCAAGGATTAATGAAATCCATTCTCTGATTATATGTAAATCTGTCTTGGAAAATCATAGAATGAACGGTCTGGACTGGAATAGAACTCAAAGATTACCAAGTTCCAAACACCAGTGGATAGGGATGCTTGTCACTAGACCACGCTGCTCAAAGTCTCATCCAACCTGGCCTTGAACACTTTCCAGGGATGGGCCATCCACAGTTTCTCTGGGCAACCTGTTTCAGTGCCTCACCACTCTCATAGTGAAGAGGGTTTTTTTCCGAATATCTAATCTAAAACTACTGTCTTTCAGTTTTTAGCCATTCTCCCTCGTCCTATCACTATACCACCTGATAAAGAAGGTCTCCATATCTTTTCTGATGGAATCCATAGAGTCATCCCTTTTCCATGCTAAACAACTCCCATTCTTCCAGCCTGTCCTCATAGGAAAGGTGCTTAAGACCCCTGACCACCTGTGTGGCCCTTCTCTGGACCCATTTGAGCAGGTCCACATCTTTTTTATGTTGGAGGCCCCACAGCAGGATGCAGTACTGCAGGTGCAGTGTCTTGAGAGTGGAGTAGAGAGGCGGAACCACCTCTCTTGGTCTTCTGGTCACACTGGTTTTGTTACAATTCAGGATATGGTTGGCCTTCTGGGCTGCAAGTGCACGTTGCTGGGTCATATTCAGTTTTTCATCCACTGGTACCCCCAGACACATATTTGCAGGCCTGCTGTCTGTCCGCCCATGGCCTAACCTGTATGCATGTTTGGGATTACCCTGACCCAGGTGCAGGACCTTATATTTTGCTCTGAAGAACTTTATGAGGTTTGCACAGGCCCACTTCTCAAGCCTGTCAAAGTCCCTCTGGACGGTTCACTTTCCTCTACGATATCAACCACACCACTTGACTTTATGTCATCCACAAACTTGTTGAGTGTGCACTAAATCCCACTCTCCATGTTCGTAACAAAGATGTTAAATTGTAGTGGTCCCAGTACAGACTGCTGAAGGTTACCACTCCTCAAATGTCTCCACCCACATATCAAGCTATTGATCAAACTCATTGAGTGTGACCATGCAGCCAGTTCCTTACTCACCGAGGGGTCCACCTGTCAATTTTATTGACAATTAATTATGTGGTATCAAATCAGTATCAAATCAGTTAATGATGAAAATTCTTCCTCAGAAGATTGAACTGGTCAATATTTGCCCCTAAATATGCAATGGTATATAGCCCCATGATGGAATATATAAGACAGTAATGTATTGCTATGCATTTCCCATATTTTTTGAGTGGTTGTAGAGAAAGATAGGAGGTATAAAACTTCCAGATACCATAATAAACCAAAATTTTTGGTTATGTGCAGCATCCTGATATGAACAGCTTCACTTCAGGAAAAAAACCCACATGTTCAGTAAGGAAAACAATATGGATGTTTAACATACATTACTTGTAGAGAAGGAAAACATATGTATGCATCAAGCCATGAACCACTGAAAGGCTTCTGTCAGCCATTTATATTTTTCAGAATAATCTCTTCATAAGATGGTGCTCCGCATATCAGATTTCAAATTTACTTACTTGTACGCTAGAGTGGCCTGATGATACACTTTTGACAAAGCACGTATGCATCCATTGATATCGAATCTACCTGAAAATTTTCTGTGTTTAATGGAAGTCCAGTAAATCTCATTGAAATACAATTTTATGTTAAACTCAGAACTTTTATGTCTTCAATATAAAATCGGTTTATTTCCTTGTTATATTCTAATGGTATGCTTTAGAATTCTTTGAAATTACAGCTCAAAGTAAATCTGTCTCCTTCATTTCTCATCCCTATTCCCCAGCTGAAATATGCATATCTTCTAATAGTAAGAGAGAACTAGTTTATCACATGACTAAAATGGAGGAAAAAACATTATTTTTAAAATATTTTGCAAATACATACTGTATGCATGCCATTTTTAATACGTTTCATCCAAAAAACCAATAAAGGGATGGAGGAGCAAAAATAAATCTTTTACCCTTTAATTTAAGGGTGGAACTAAACATTAGTTGCCACAGACTCTGTATTTACAGCTGGTGCCAAATAGATAGCTTTCTTTTTTCTTGTTGCTACAGACAATGCCATTGGCTGGGTTGTAAAGAAAGAATAATTTTTTCTCCCCAAAAGTTTGAGTGGACTTGCACCTCAATTACTTTTTGCTCTTTAGAGTGCAGTGCTGTCTCCATGGTTTTCTAGGATACAAAGACAAATTGAACAGTGTTCCAGGTATTCATCTGAATGCATGTCCTGTTTGCAGACAGAGAACTGTTAGAGTGTGTATGAGAACTCATCCACAGGACACTAAAAGCATCAGATCAAGGTCTTTTTGTAAAGTTTGTAATATCGCTTTGTGTTGCGATAAATGAAATTATTCTTTGTGCTTGTAAATATATACCATATTATCTATTTAATGAGGATGCATTTCTACTTCTCTTGATAGGACTCATAAATTAAGCCTTAATTTCAGTTTCCTTTGAAAAGATCTTTTTGCTTTTGTTTTTATGTGAATTGATTAGAAGGAGGCCTTCAGGGTAGCACAGAGGAAAATGCGATAAAGCGTCTTGCCATCTGAGGATTATGAGTAATATTCAGTTATAGTTAACAGATTCTCTCTCTCATATCTTATCCTAAGATAATATTCCTTTTGGCATCCTTAAGAGGAGGAAAGCTTAATGTGTAACTAATGCTATTACTGCTTGTCGCTGTTGATTTTTCTTACTTAGTGTTTGGTACATAGCAGAGTCTAAAACCCAAGAAAAATAAACCCAGCCCAAAATAAACAATCCTAAGGTACAATCTGCAGCCTTAGGCTATTACGGTTAATCCCATTTTACTTTTAACGAATGTGTCTAGTAATCAAAATGCAATAAACAAAATTTTAAATACGAATCATATCTTTCATTTATTTGATTTATTTATTGAAATTATGTGAGAAGTTGTCTTTGAAAGAAGATAGAATTTTAGCATAAACAATATTAAAATATAGTAAATTTAGTTCCAGAAAGCTTTCAATGTGTCCTCACTAGAGTGAAGAATTGGATATAAATGTCACAAATATGGTAAAAACAAAGCCTTATTGAAGAAACATAATTGTTGCTGAAATTTCCTTATATTTATGCTTGTAAGATCAACAGGAAAAAATATTTATTCTCAATTCTGAAAAACATATTTTGTTACAATTTTTAAAATGTTTTAATTATTGTGCCCTGAATCTATGTAGATTTTTTTTTTTTTCGAGGCTGACTAATAAAGAGCAATGATGTAAGAGCTGTGCTCATGAAGGAAATGTCACCAAATATTTATAAATTATGTTAACTTAAAACTTCTGTGCTGTATTGCAGGAAAGAATATGGAAGGAAGTCATAATCATTTTATCAGATTGGGTCAACTTTTTTTCCCATTTTCATTATCGATCTCAGGTGGACTCCTCTGTTAAACACTCCTACTTAAGTTTAACAAAGAAACTGTTAGAAAGGAATATTAGCTGGAAGGTTGCTGTCCTGTAGGAATGATGTCATAAGAACTAGCATTCAAGATATTCATAAGAAATCAACTACTCTTCTGCTTTTCAAATTGTTATCTCATAAGCGATTAGTCACAAGAGATGCTCATGGTATTTGGATCTGACTTTGAAGAGTAGGTAGACTGCATATTTTCCTGAGAAGTCTTTTAGTACCTTAAGAACCTAGACTAAATTTCAATGATTATGTACAATTATACAGCACTTCTTAGTTCTCCTAGTATAACTGGAGTTGCTCAAACAGCACAAAATTATAAATAAATATCAATATGTCCAAGTGTTATATAGATTAAACACAAACAAAAAAACCTTCTGTGCTCAGCAAGTTCTTCATCTAAGATTTGAGAAGTCTGAATATCATTTCTGTAGAATGTGAGAGTAACATTTTCTTTTACATATGTCTGTGTATTTCAGAGAATGTTTTCTGTAGAAAGACAAAACTGAATGCTGTAACTGCATTTCTTTGACCACTTTTTTTAACTGGCTTTTTTTGCTTTGTTTTAATTAATGTTAATATGCCTAGGGGAATGTATGTGTAGAGAAGTAGAATTATTATAGATGGGATCTGTTTGAAGTAGTTGTAAACGTGTGACCTTGACAAGTATAATGTCTAGTGAGAAAAGTTTAAAATACTGTGCTTTGAAGTGTTTAAACAAAGCTTTTATTATGAAAAACTTTTGTATTCTCTGCTGTTGGTGTTGTGAATGTTTTCAGGGAATGGCGCTAAGGATCATGCCAGATTTTACTATCCCAGCATTAATAGAATCAGTTTAATGCCCCAAAGACCAAACTACTTGTATGAAGGTCAAGAAACACTGGTATTTGCTCTTTAGCATTGAATTTTGAAGGGTGAAAAAGACAGTATTAAGTGTGGCAGAGCTTCTTTATTCTGTTGTGATCCTGGAGCAGTAAGATGAGAGAATAGTGTTAAACTAAATGTATGTAGTAGCAGAGAACATGGTGCAGGTGTGGTAATTCTTAAAGTAATTAAGACAGAACCTCAAGTGCAAGTTGTTTTTGCTTTAGTTGTGTGATTATAGAAAGCTTTAGAAAAAGTCTTTTTTTTCCTGTTGAATAGAGAACAAGTGGCAAATAAGCAAATGTTATTGAAATTCTCTCATTTTCATTTATATTTCCATTTTTAATATTTTCCATTTCTTACATCATTTGTATGAGAAGTCCTTTGTGGCTTAGAAATTTGTACTGGTGCACACTTCTCCAGGTCTAATATTCAAGACTAAATGTACTATCCTAAATTTAAATTTAGTGCAGAGTTAGACTATTTATTTTAGTCTAGTTTAGTTTAGTTTAGTTTGAAGAATAAGAGGAATAAAACAGAACATCGTGGATTAGTGTACAAGAAAAGGCTATTTTTTTATGTTATATTATGGGGTGATTGAGAAAGAACAGAGATCCTTGTGAATCCAATTAACTCCATTGTCTGACTTTCAAAGAACTTTATCTTATATCACAATCTTCAGTTACTTCAGGTAACAGTGTCTTAGGTTAAGCAATATTTTGCTGAATAAGCTTCTTGTTATTCATGTAACAGAGCCAGAGTAAAGGCAAAGGAGAAAACTATTTTATTTCTAAAAGCTTCTCTTTACCAAGCTAAGCTTCACAACTGAGGTTATAAATTACTTTAAAATAGTGGTAGTAAATGAACATTCTAATACTTTAAAATTATTTGTATCTTACGTAACAAAACATAGTAATATATTTGAATGTAATGACACCAACGATTAGTAAACAATATGTTTCTACTCCTGGCAGTTATGAAAAACCAAAACCAACAACAACAATAACAAAACCCCAAACATATATACTGGGCTCTGATGGGCTTTTTTGGTCTGGTTTGGTTTGATTTTTTTATCCTTTCTGAAAGTGTCATATAATCACTAGCTTTGAAAAAACTAGTAAGAGAAATTCTTTATTTGCTAGGTAAAATATGGGCCTCTCAGTCAGAAGATCATAAACAGTACATCAATGACTACTGAGCAGTCAGCACTGTTGAAAAATATACTTAATTAAAAAAACAATTTAGTTTTCTGATATTCAGAAAAAAGTTTATATACAAAAGTGAAATGTTAAAGAACTTATTCGACAAAAGCTTGATGTAAACCAAGTTGGTGACAATTGTTCTCTTTAGTAGTATCTACAAAAAAATTCCTGTTCACAAATGTAAACCTTGGAGAACTGAAAAGCTATTTTATAAATTATGCAGCTACTGCTCAGTTTAGTTTGTAATATACCCTTTTTTTATTATAAGACATAATGTATTGACTGTGTACAGTAAAAAATCACCTGTTTGATTTTGTCCTGAAGCACACTGCAAGGTGCATTTAAATTCTACTGTTGCCATGAGATGCTGCGTATCTTCAAGGTAGTCTTTGTACCAGTTCCCAGATAGCAGAGAAAGGGGAAATGATGCAAGGCAGCTTTCCAGCATACTGATATTAATCCAATTCCGCTAAAACATTATTTTCTCAATTAGAGAAGTATACCAATGGTTTTGACCAGAACAAAGAACTTTCTTCAATGTATTTCAGTATATTTTATTTTATTCTCTTATTTTATATTTTATTTTTTCATAATAAATGCTTGCATGATCAAAAGCCTAATTTTAACTTAAAACTCATTTTTTCATTTGAGTTATATTTTTTTAAAAGCTTTTTCATTTCCGTGGAATCTCTTTTTTTCAGAAATTGCTAACTGACAAACAAGTGCCACTGGTTTCCTTCATTTGAGGTTTACCTGCAAAAGGCAGCTTTTAAACTTATCTAAAACCCAGTGTTTTATGTTGAATATCAGTGCTCAGTGCTGCATTGTAACTATATCAGTTCCATAGATGTGTTACCAGCATAGTGCTATTTTGTGAAATTCTCGTTTGTAGATGCTATGTGTCAGACAATCTCTTCAAGAGAGAAGTTCTTTATGGAGTTTATTGTCTCCTCCAAGAACAAACTTCTGAGGCTATGCTGCTTCTATTGCTTACAAATCTTGAAATTGAGTACCCGTAGAAGATAAGTGTAGTCTGACTGAAATTCAGATATATCAACCTATATTCTCTGACATAACAATAGGAAGCAAGCCTAACAATTCATACCACTTCTAATTTTTCTTTTTTTAACCCCTCTGTGATTTAATGGTCGATATTAGAAAATGAAAATTTAAAGCTCCTTGTTATAATTTCATTTTTACATTTACTCTGGTGTAAGTAATACAGTAGAAATTGTATTGTCAGAAGGATAAAGAAGAAATAATTTCTTTGCTAACTTTGTTAATGGTTAATTTCCATGTAGTTTTCCGGTAGAATCATTGTTGGTTACTGCTACAATTGGAAGGAGAAGATGTTATTTCATAAAATGGAATTTTGTGTTCCTCCACCTAGCAATGAATTTGAAGCTTCATTTTAATTTCAATATGTTAAATGGGTATTATGTTGTGGCATACTGTATTGCAATATTGCATACTATGCCATAAAATTTGGATATGCTATATTCATAGTCTACTAAATTAGATTTTACGGCATTAAGAATCCAGGAAGATATTCATGATTATTTATAAATTCACATATAATACCTGCATTTTTTTCCCCTGTTCTGTCTCAGAACTAGCACAGAATGTACAGAATTTAGTTGCAAATAAATTCTTTCAGGCTGGAATAGAAGCTTTCAATACCTCTAAACTGTTTTGCATAGAACGGATTTCTAGTGGTTCTCATGGCTGAAACATAATTAGGAATGCTAAAGTTTATTATTGTTCAGAATCTACTTCTATTTTCAGAACCACAGCACTTGAGAAGAGACACTTGCCTTTTCTTAGAATGGGCAAAGCCTATGATATTTCAACGACTGAATTAGCCTTAATGCTTTGTTAAATGGGTTTCTCGTGACTCTAACTGCAATTATGTGTAGTGAAAATACTTCAGAGAAATATTTCCACAGTAGATGGAAATGCTGGGTTAACATCTTGCACACAACCTGTTCTCAAATAACTAGATTGAACTAAATTACTTTCTCCTTATAAAACAAAAGTTCATTAAATCAGTTTATTCATTCAGAACTTTGTGAAGAAATTATGTTAGACACATACATAATCCCACTACAGATTTCTTCATTGTCTTCTAACTGCTGGAGAACTTTCAGAGAAAAACAAAAAAACCACAAACCACTGGGTTTTGTCTTTTTTTTCCCTAGAACATGCTTACTGAAGGATAAATGAAAAGAACACAGAATTATATGTCATTAGCATAAAAAGGTATTGCTTTTGAGAGAGAAACTCCTTGAATCCATGCTTCTGCGAGGTAATTGTGTTAGGATTTCAATTTAGTGATACTTCTTGCTTACTTCTGTTTTAAAAATGTCTTTTGAAAGTCTACTGAGATACTTCACTGTCTTTTGGAAATAAACTTCCTAGTTCTAAGTTATAATTTTGTTGAAAATGTAAAACATTTTTTTTCTTTATTAGACTTGCAGAAATAGAACAGTATTAATAACCTTTGGTGTGTGAAGGACAAAGACATATCTAGCATTTCCTGCTCTTTTATCTTCTAGGTTACACAAAATTTGTTTCTTCTGGCTATGGTAATAGGCTAGGTATTCCATACCCCCCTATCATTCAACCATGCTCCATATCTTTAAAAAATGGTACAGAACAATCTCATATGATTTTATTTTTTTTTTCAGTGCAGAATGACATAGAGAAGCTCTTGTCTGTTTTTCACATATAGGGCATTTATTAGAAGACCGTGCCAGAAAGTGATTTGAGATTTTGGAGTAGTAAGGTAATTAGACCGTGATCCACTATAGCAAAGGGGTTTGGTAGATCTTCTGTGTAATGGATGGTCTTCCATTTTGCTCACAATTTCTTCTTGCTGATTTTTTTTTCTCTTCTAAAGTTTTTCTTACCTTATCTATCTGATCTTAACAGTTTGAACAATATAAACAAGCATGATGTTGTGCAGTTGGAACTTTTTATTTGTGTGGGTACGGTGAGGTTAAAATGGAAGATGAAACATACACTAGATCACTCATATAAACCACGCAGAATCCCAGAGAAAAGCTCTGATTCTCTATGCCCTTCTGAAACAAGAGATATTTTAGGGTTTTGGGACAGACACAACTGAGTACCATGGCCATGGACAAAGGTAACTGAGAAACAGTAAAGCTGCAAAATGCAGGCACGGGGTTTTAATTTTTTAATGGGTCATACTATGAAGCTTTCACCAAAAAATTATTATTTTATTAAATTTTAAAATTATTTCTCTCTCCCTACTGCTCTCTCTACTGTCTAAATACTGTAACCATCATATCTATCTGTTGGCTAATGCAGAAGAAAATATTAAGGAGCAGTGGGAGAAAAATATGAAATTTACAGATGGATTCCATCTTGATAGAGGACTACCAGGATGGTCCCAGTCAGCAGAGATCACTGGATACTCTGGGTGGTTGTAGTGTGAACATGTAATTTGTTTCTCAGAGAAAGTCTTTTCTGGTTCTGAGACACTCCACACTAATTAGGCAGAACCAATATATATAATTTATAGAAAAGTTTTTCTGTTACATTAATCTTGAAGATTTTTTCACAATGATTAAAATAAAGGGGGTTGTGTGCTCTGTTAGAGAATTTATCTCAAGCACGTTTCTGCAAACCTACGATGCCATAATAATCTTCTTCCATCTGTTCTTTCAGTAATGAACTACATTTTTGTTGTTACTATCCCTTTTGCAGTAATAATTTCAAAGGCTTGGTTTGATGGGGGGGGTTGTTTGGTAGGTTTTTCTTTTTTTTAGTCTAGTGAACCTAATTCAAGATTTTAGCAAGATGAATAGAAATTACTTTAAGATGAATAGAAATTACTTTAGTATTTCGGTGTTGGCGATTGAGAGAGTTTTGCCTTACAAGAACTGTAGTGCAAATCTTGCTTTCCTGAAACAGATCCTTGTTTTTTCATGAGTCAGCCATTTGGTTTTGAAAAAGATTAGTAGTCCATAATTATGACTGACAGGCTG
>VYXB01007215.1:29017-45934 GCA_013397135.1 Pachyramphus minor | reverse complement strand
GTGATGAACGGGTCCCAGCTGTTTTAACTAAGACAGCACTTCTTTTTGCAGATAAGAAAAAATACTTGGTTGATAAAAGGTAACTTTAACTTCAAACATATAACCATGACAGAAAATTAACATTTTAGATGATTGAGATGACCTGTTTTTCTTTGGGCATTTTAACAAAATGGATAGTTTCAGATACCTTATTTTGTAATTAAAACAGCTAGCAAATTGAACATATGTAAGAAATAGTATGGTATCTATTTGTCTCACGCTACAGTGAATGAACAGTAAATTGCTCAGTGTTGAATTGTAAGAAAAAATGATTACATAAAGCATCTGTGAAACAATCTGAAACCTGGACTGTTATAAAAATAGAATATTATAACAGAATATTCTAAAGTATATTGCAATTAATATCCATATGTAAGTAATGAAAAAACTGTCAGTTTGAGCATTTCACAGATAATATGCATTAAAAATAAAATTTTAAAAAATAAAAATAAAAAATTGCATGTCAGAATAAGGTGGACATATTAAGTCCATCCTCTTCTTCTGGAGGTGATTATGTAACCGCTGACTTCAAGTCACAATAAATGTTGGGGTTTTTTCCATTTTTTGCTCTAGTTGCTGAAAGAGTACAACTTGTTTTAGAATGCTAACTTAATGAAGAAAAAATTGTCCACAAAATCAGCATGGACCACATCTTCTACCACAGCAAAAGTGGCATCAGTGTTTCACTCACTATCATTCCATCTACAGTGAACTACGGTATGCATATACTTGAAAAGAGAATACTATCACAAGGTCATTTCTGTGACAATGACATGCTGTTTATAAAGTCACTGCTATTTCTTGATGAATTATTTTGGAAATAATGAAACATGAACACTGTACTAGATTATTGTTTAATCCACATGCATTCAGAAATATTCTCCATTCCACATACAACCAACAACTTCCAAAATAGATGTTACGATCTGACAATTAATATTCAAATGTTATTCAAATATTAATTCAACCATGAAAACCCTACCAACTTATACCCTCCTCTGAAGAAATATGATTCCTGTACCCCAAGGGGCCATGGGACTCATGAAGAACCATATATGTGAGAAAGAGCATGAGAACGAACTGCAATCAGATTTTCCACTATCAGCCCATTCTCACTTTATCCTGCCAGTCATTTGCATTTCCTTTTCCATTCTCTCCCAAGACCCTACCTAGCACATTTTCATGTGTTCCTCGCGGACCTGGTCCTCATGTTCTTTTCATATCTTCAA
Source organism: Pachyramphus minor (assembly GCA_013397135.1). Lineage (NCBI taxonomy): Eukaryota > Metazoa > Chordata > Aves > Passeriformes > Tyrannidae > Pachyramphus > Pachyramphus minor. The sequence continues at coordinate 44,666 of VYXB01007215.1, read as the reverse complement.
TCTCTTTGGTTTTGCCTCTCACGTTTTTATGACTCTCCATTTACTATTAACATCCCTCACCATTTGTTCTCACTCATCCTCTTCTGGTTTTGGAGACGAATTAATTTCAAATTCACAGGAAAGATAGAGAGATGACATTTTTACTTAAAGCATCTTCATCTGGACCATCCATATATGCTAAACGAAAACAGGGGGCATTTTGGTCAGATCAGGTTATAGTTTCAATATTAATTCCAGTGACAGGACGTAGCAGCTAATCTTGTCCCATAAAGCTTACAAATTTGAACAAAACCCACTTAAATTCTCACTGAAAAACTCAAGGAAAAATTTCAGATTCTGTAAAGGGCCTATAGAAAGAACAAATCATATTCTATCCTCTAAAAAGTTACAGATTCACCTGTTCATTCACACAGGACTCTTCACTTACTGGCTTAACTGCACTGTATGGAATTTTTAAGACAGGTGGCCAAAGCACAATATTTGAAGAGTACTCTATTCAACCTAAATACATGATTTAAACATAATGATCTACTGTAGGCTATCTATATTAAAGTATTGTTATAAGAGGGGATGCATTACTTGATTATCATCAATGCAACATCCAGAATGGAGGCAGCCTGAGCTGCAGTGATCATGCACTGCTGTAGTTTGCAGTCCTGAGGAAAATCAGACCCTGAATTTTAGGGAAGCAAAATGCCAGCTGTTCAGGGTGTTATTGAATTGGGTCCCCTGGGAAATTGTCCTCAAGAGCAGGGAGCAGAGCAGGCCTGGCAGATCTTTAAAAGACACTTTCCATTGAGTGCACAAACTGTCAAATGCAGGTTTAAGAAATCAGGAAAGGAAGGCAAGAGACTGGCATGGATGAGTTGAGCCCTGCTGGTCAAACTTAAGCACAATGAGTAAGTCTACAGGCAGTGGAAGCAGGGCTGGTATCTTGGAAAAACAGAGGGATGCAGCCCAGTTTTGTAGGGATGGAGTCAGAAAGGTAAACACATGGCTGAAGCTAAACATGGCAAGGGACACATAAACTAACAATAATTATAAGGGAAACATCTTTGAAAAGGGTAAAAAGGAGAACCCTGATGACTACGAACCTGTCAGCCTCACTTCTGAGCCTGATAAGACCACAAAACAGATCCTTCCAGAAGCTATGCTAAGGCACATGGTGTTTCACAGCAACCAGCACAGCTTCACCATGGGCAAGGCCATTTACACAGTGCCCCTCAATATCATGTAAACTGGAAATTCAGGGATTTGATGAGTGGACTGCACAGTGTATGAGGAATTAACTGGATGTTTGCATCCAGAAAGTTGTGGTCGATGGTTTAATGTCCAGGTGGAGATTGCTGACATGTGGTTTTCCTCAGCAGTCTGTATTGGGACCAGTACTGTTTAATATTTTCATCAATGACATATGTGAGAACAAGCATACCTTCAACAAGTTCACAGCTGACAACAAGCAGAGTGGTGCAGTTGACATGCCTGAGGGAAAGGATGCCAGCCAGATGGATCTGGATAAGCTCGAGAAGCGGGTCCATCTCCTGCACCTAGGCCAGCGTAAGCCCCAGTATCAATGCAGGCAAGGCATGAAGGGATTGAGAACAGCCCTGCTAAGAAGGACTTCGGGTTCTGGTGGATGAAAAGCTGGATGCGACCCAGAAATGTGCACTGGCAGCCCAGAAGGCCAACTGTATCCTGGGCTGCATCAAAAGCAGTGTGGCCAGCAGGCTGAGCGAGGGGATTCTGCTCCTGTGCTCTGGTGAGACCCCACCTGGAATGCTGCATCCAACTCTGGAGTCCTCAGCACAGAAAACACATGGACCTGTTGGAATGGGTCTAGAAGAGACCCATAAAGATGGTCAGAGGATTGAAACACTTCTGCAATAAGGAAAGGCTGAGAGAGTTGGGGTTGTTCAGGCTAGAGAAGAGAGGGCTCTGGGGTGACCTTACTGCAGCCTTTCAATACTATAAAAAAGATGGGGACAGTCTTTTTAGCAGGACCTGTTGTGATAGGGGTAATGGTTTTAAACTAAAAGTAGATTCAGACCAGGCATAAGGGAGATATTTTTTACAAAGGGGGTTGTGAAACACTGAAACGTTGCCCAGAAGAAGGGGTGGATGTCCCATCCCCAGGGCTCATTGAAGGTCAGCTTGGACAAGGCTCTGAGCAAACGATCTACTGGAAGGTATCCCAATCCACCGCAGGGGTTTTAGACTAGATGGCCTTTAGAACTGTATTCCAACCCAAGCCATTCTATGGTATCATAACTTTTAGCAAGAACATTCCTATTTAATAAAGACTGTTACAAGACATTCAGTTAAGTAAACTGACTCAAATTGTTCAAACAAGTTCAGCAACTTGCTTACTACACAATGCATAAAAAACCCAAAAGCAAAGTACAAGTTATCTCAAATTCTACTGTCCAAGATACTCATATGTACTTTCAAAATTCAGGTACAATATCAACGTATGCTGAAACTGAGAATTTTCCAGATATATTGCAGGACTCAAATTATTTAACTAGCTGAAAAAACACACAGAGTAACATAATTACTCATACATAATAACTATACTGAAAATTCAATCTCCCCAGATATGAGTACAGGATAAAAGGTATGACAAGAATCTGACACATCTGAGGACCCAAACTCTATGATATGGAAAGGACATCTAAATACCAATGAATACATTTGTGTGCATCTATACATATAGATAGCTGAATATATTTTCACTCGCTCCATATTAATTTTATATTCATATTTTAAAACCCACAACAAATTCCAACTTCAAGAACAAAGTTGTAAAGAATTTTTCATTACAAAAGAAAACCCCACAAACTAATACATTCTTAAAAAATCCCCTGTGTTCTAAACTAAGCATTGCCTTGAAGTAAAAGAACCATGGACTTTATCTTCTTGTTATCTGCAACATTCTCATTTTAAGAAGCTCATGTCATGAGCTGAAAAGTGACAATTTGTATTTAACAAGCACTACAGGTTGCCAAACTACCATTACCTGTAACAATGTTTTGCAGTGCACCAGACTCACTCCTGCTCCTGCTGACCTTTCCACACGTGGTTCAGAGACCACTGGATTAGAGCTGTTAATAAGTGACAGGTGCAGCCAATTAATCAAGAAATGACGTAACAGTGACTTCCAGTCTTAAGCATAAAGCTTGTTCAGCAAATAATGCTTTTCCATCAATGAGCTCAGTATGGCTAAACTTAATAAGAACTTCAAAAGGTCTGTACTGCTGATATACTTCTCATTAAAAAGTGATTTTATTGTGAAATTATCCAACTGTGACTATGGTATGCTTTGCTGTTCTCCAACTTGGGAAGTTGTCAAATGTGCATTAACCTTTTTACTGAGAGGATCACAGATTTTCAAGTACACAATGAGCCAAAATGAGAACTAATGAAAACAGCAATGAGAATTGCACAGTTATATTTATTGTGTTTTTCTTTTCATTTTCTAATAATGAATTAATTTTTTGGTTGGTTGGTTGGTTTTGTTGATTGCCTCCCCACCTTCCTTCCCCCAGGTAAGTATATAAATCCCACTTTGTCTCAATATGTTCCAGTAAAGCCTCCACATTATGGAGGGTTCCAAGCACTATGGAGAAATAGCTGGGTGCAGACTAGATTTTGCAGAAGACTCAATAAGTCATGCTGACTCCACACACCACCATGTGGTCCAATATGGTCAAGTCAAACTCTCTAAGAGCATGTGCAAGAACACACAAGCTGTCTCCATGTGTGAGTTGATAGGCTGGGCAGGATTTTAAAGTTTTCATTCTACATTGCAGTAACACAGTTTACACAACTTTGAAAACTGAGTTCTCTTTGCAGACAGTTAAGGCACATTTCTGTATCGAGGCACAAAATCCACTAGAAGTCAGCCTGGCTTCTCACCTACTCTTGCAGCAACATGATTTTCTTTTGTAATGTCCCTTAGCTAGAAATTGGCAGACAAGAATACTGCAGCATGGCAGCATTCTATATAATTCTCTTCTGCTCAGTTTTACAACCTCTCTCTCTTTGATGCCTCAAAGGAATCCCCCTACTTTATTGGAGAGTGAAGAGGCAGTGACATTCATTGTCAGAGATCTGGGATGAGGAAAACTTTCCCTCTCCACAGGGAAATCAGAAAATTGTAAAATGAAGACTCATATGCTAGAGCTCAACTCCATGGAATTGTGTATTTTGAATTGCTGGTCCCGCTGCTGTTAGTAGTACTATCTGTTTTATTGGAGTTCTTCCCTCCTGTCAGGTCCTTTAATATCCTAATATCCCTATGAGTAACAAGTTGACTGGATAGCCATCCTGTAGCATTACTCCAAACCTTTTACACCTCCTTGATAACGAAGGCAGTCTCTACAAAATGCCATGCTGTACAGAAAATGGCAATACCTGGTCTAGCTATTAGTAAAGGTAGCTTGGAACAAAGACCATTTTACCATGGCATTCTCCAGAAGAAACTACATGAATTCACCAAATCAGTTTTCTGTCAGGTGTTCATTCATAGACAGGACTATTTTCTACTTTTAACATACTAGAGTACAAAAAAAACGCACACAACTTTCTAATAAAAATTTTATTTAAAAAGATGCCTTAAACATAGGATATTTGGCTTTGATACTTTGATTTTACCAGTAGCTTTAATTTTATACTCAAGCTTCAGGAAAACACAAAGAGTAAACAAATATACAGAATAAAGGCTGGTTATTTGTAATTTGCTGCCAAAGGCCTGAATTGAAAAACAGTAAAAAACAGGAAAAAAAATAATCTTAATTTGGCCTCAGATATTATTTCAATGAGGTAAAAATATTTTCACATAGAAAACTGATGGTTAAATAACCATTGTCCATCTATTTATGACAACAAACACAGGTAAAGTTACACAGACATTCATCCTTGAGCATAAACAGAAAACTCTCAACAATTAAATTTTTTATGTTAGGGATTAAAGCCTAAAAAAATGAAAAGTACCTAAAATGTAGAAGAGGAAAAAAAGATTCAGTAGCTCTTTCTGTTCTCTGAGAAAGCCAGATATGACATCTGAAGATGACATTTTTCTGTCTTCCTGAGTTATTCTAAAACAGAAAGAAAATCCACTAAAAAATGAGCAGCAGAACAAAAAAAAAAGTAATTGGGCAATTTGCTTTCAAGTGTTTTTTAAAATATATTTAAAGAGAATTTTGAACAATGGTGAACACTGGTTTTGAATAAAATAAGAGGAAAAAATCCAGAGGTGCAGGGGATGAAAGAAGGGGAAACTGTAGTGTTACATCATTATTTATAATGAGAAAATATATATTAGATAATTATAAGCCTGACATTAATATAGGGTTCTTGAGCAAATACAACAAAGCCAGCAACTTAGGGCCTTCTGTGAAGGAAGAAAACATAGCATAATTTCTGACCAAGTACACACACGAAAAAGACTGGGGAAAACAGTAAAATGCCACTGAAGAAGATTAATGCTCAATCTACGTGATGCATCAGAGTCCAAGAGAGATTTGGTACAATTCGCAAAAGAAGACATGCTAAAAAAAAGCTAATAGATGAGTGAAAAAGGGTCTAATGGCTATAAGATGAGCCAAAAGGAAGACTGTAAAGCAGCAGCATTTTTATTTATTTAAGAAGAAAAGCACTTACCAAAGAAAATTTTAGTGGGGTGTATTTCAGCAATAATCTCCACATTAAAATGGGATTTCTTTTCCACCAAAAGATGAGTGAGATAAAAGAATCTAAGAGAGTCTTGTGTGCCCTATTAGGTAAAAAACTGGATTAAATGATCCTAGTGACCCTTTCTGCCTTATCCTCTCAAAGTCCAGGCTTTTTGGACGTTTTCCATTTTCATTAGATAAACTGCGTCTTCTCATTAAAAGCAGACACACCCTTTTAAGGATGCCAGTTAGGTTTTCTTTATTCCTGCTGACACAAATTCTATTCATAATCTTGATTAATCTTGGAACTTTTGCAGAAATAATCAAAACAATTGCTTGTGGTGATAATATTCAGGTAACACATTTCTGTTAAAACATCTAAAAGAAATTGTTTTTCATGCTTACAATTATTAGAAAACTCTAGTGAGGAGACATTTGATAGAAGTGCTCTAGGATGACCCTACTTGAGCAGGGAGTTTGGACCAGGTGACTCACTATTCTCTCCTCCAACCTTACCCATTCTGTGATTCAGCTCACAAAGTCTGGAATTTATTTGGTTTTTATTACCAATCTATCAACTGCTACTATTAACCAATAACTATAAAAAATATAACACAACTACTTTTTAGGCAATAACTGAATTTCACAACCAGATTCCACAACCAGAATCTGATAACAAATATAATTTGTCCTACACTATATTAAAATACTTATTATATATTTTGCTGTATAGTAAGGCATAAAAAAAATAATTAAATATTGAATTATAATACAGACTGGCTATCTAGAGTCAAACAGCAGATGTGATATTTAAAGAAAATGTTTGAACATACTGCAGTCATCCTTCACTGCAGTACCGCTTTAAGATGTACCACCTGTATTTACAAAAAATGTATTCTATAATAGAAAGAAAAACCTCAAAATGTCGTTTCCCATGCTACTCAACTCTGTTGAAACAAAGAAAGTAAATGGAGCATGAACATTTAGCAATTAAAAAGTACATGGCTATACCACTGCTAAATCCCTCTTGTTACGTTACCAGAAAAAAAATAAATCACATGTGCAGCTAAACAACTGAGAACACTCCAGCTCTTTGAAATGGTATCTTACACACATAATAATGCTAACAATTCACTGTATAATAAGGGTTACACGTTCTCACCTTCCATCATGCTAACTGCATTTTCACGGGTCATCTACGCATCCTTTTTTCCAGGTGACTAGACAAATGCACACACGAATTTCACCTAAAAATACACTGAGCCTTGCCAAGTAGCAGCAGGATGAAATATACCACAGTAACAATCCCGTCTTTGTCCTAGGCTAACACTATACCTATTAACATGCTTTGATGCTTAGCCAAGAAAAATCTTACTGCTGAGATTCTGAGTTTTGTGCCCAAACAATCTGGGTTTCTGTTTAACATAGTATAGTCTGCTTTTAAGTTACTGCCAATCATTAACTCTACAAAGAGTATGTCTGGGATTATTTTTTCTTTAAAATGAATGTTATTAAGGTAGAGGAGGCAGAAAAATCTACATTACTTTGAAAAGAATAATTGAATCATGCAATCCTTAGCAGTAAGGATAACACTACCAGTCTTATTCAGAAAATTAAAGTATTTCTAAAAACAATTCTGAAGTAACCTGTCTTTTCTATATGTTAGTAATACATGTCTGCAATACTGAATTTCTTAAACAAAATTTAAAAAATGCAAATCAAAATAATTACACAAGCTTCTTAAACTTAAAGATAACTCAAGAATTCATTTTTACCAAAGGAAAAGTAGACAATTACTTTCATTTCCTGAGACAATTAAATAGACAACCTCATCAGTCAAAAAGTAACTTATGAATAGTATTAAAGAAAAATGGATAAAATACAAAACATTACAACTAGCTAAATAAAATATTATTGCTATTTTTCAAGAAAAATAGTCAGGATGAATTGAGCGATCTCTCATGCACTGAGTAAAAGAAGCATGTAAAGTAAAAGAAAATATCAATTAAGTGTACTTTAAAAGTAATTAGTACTACGATATCAGTGGAGAAGATGAGGAAAAAACCTAATAACCAAATGACTTGATAAAATATAAAAGGTTTAAAGCAAAAAAGTACAAAGTATAGCAAAAAAGTATAACTCAATATTCTAGTCCCAGCAAGAGGCTCTTCCCATTACACTGTGAGACTGATATCTTTTATACACTGTACTGTGGAGAGAAGGTCACACACACTTTCTCCAGCACTAAAACTTGCTCAAAAGTCTCTTGTCTATGACAGTTTACTTCTAGCTCTGATTTTATAGCTGACTTTTTCTTTAGATTTGATTTACTGTATAAACAATCTATTTTACAAGGAACTCCACAAACAACGGTAACACTCTAGTTGAGTAAAAAATGGCTAGAAAAGGATACCAAGTAGACAGGAACACAAGATGACAATCTCTTGAGACAGCCTTATGGAAAAAAAAGTTACTCAATCCCAAGGGTAAGGACTTTTTCTGTCTTTTTTAGCCAAAATATTCCTTCCTCCCCTTTATCCTTCACGCCATGCAACAGTTGTCAAATTTCAGTCCAAAGGAACTTCATTGGCTTATATGTGAATTTTACTGGAATCATTGAGTCATGTGAACATTTGGAGACATGAGTAATTTCCATATGACTGTGGATAAATGGCAACTTATAAATCAGCAATTTGGTTTCAAGTCCTTATTGAATTTGTATGCTAAGACAAGTCACTCAAAGCATACAAAATATACACAGAGTAATGTGGAAGCCTACCAAAATAAACATTGGACATGTAGGTAGGTATGACTTTAAGACAATATATGGCCTGTGGGTGACTCTGTGAATGATATAATTACAAAATTAGGATATCAATACCAACCAAAATACTTTGAAACCATCTCCCTTCTTCCAGACACTCTTGAAATATATAACACTGATTCTCTTCCTTTTTTGTCTTATTTCTATAGTGCAATTGTGTGTGTGTGATTTTCTAGTTTAACATCACACATGGTCCAGATCCAGCAAGGCACCTTAAAAATATCTAACATTCTTGTTCTGGGAATCTAGTGTATAAAGACACTTTCACAGAACCTTAAAAACTCCCAAACAAAATTTATAAATTAAAAATGGAACTTAAATGTTTATAGTTTTGAGAGGCAGAAACTTAGAAGAGCTACTACATTAATTAGACACACACTCAACCACACTTTTTAATTTAAAAGAATACATCAAAATAATTTCCATTTTCAGATTACTTTCATTCCCACCTAGGCAATGAATTCCAAACAATTTGTGTTTATGTTCCTTCTCAACACCACAGGCAAAAAAAAAAAGTTCTGGTAGATCCAGCTCACACACTTCTGCATATCATAACTGTGGCAATAAAATACAATACGTGTTCTCTCGGATAACACAGTTTAAAAAGTATTTAGAATTCAGAAGAGTTTTATCTGCAAACCACTGGAGGTATGCATAAATCAGAACCATTACAGTGCACTTTCAATGTCAACTAGTTATTGCGCTATATGATAGTAATTCTTAGACCATTATTTTGTCTAGTTAATTTCTGACATAATTTCCAAAATTCTTCAAAGGTAGCCCAACACTTCCAGCATGACCCTTGAACTGTTGAGTTCAAGCATATATGTGGCAAGGACTGTATGCAGAAGCACCTAAAACTACAGAGAATGTGTTGATCCTGGAGAATGTGTTGATCTTAACAAGTGGGCAGCAGCTTTCTATATTCTTATGCTGCAAAGTCAGTTCATCAATAATGGAATAACTTCATTACTTTGTCACGTATAATAGTCCAAACTCTACCCCTTTACTGGGGCTGAGATACCGGAACAGGCTTCCCAAGGAGGTTGTGGATGCCCCAACCCTGGCAGTGTTAAAGGCCTTGAGCAGCTTGGTCTAGTTCACAGGTCCACCTCTTAAGCCTGACAAGGTCCCACTGTATGGCATCTCCTCCCTCGAGCTGCACCACTCATATGTAAGAATTCAAAACTTCCAGGAAAATTAAATTCAAAGACAGCATAGTAACATATGAAAAAAATGAAAAAATACAAGAGCAGGAGAAATTACAACTGTCAAGGCAATCTCATGCAATAATCTTTTGCAGCAGTACAGTGTATCTAGTGACATAAATTTGACAGATTTTTTTTCTTCTATTATCTCAGCATCTAACAGATGTTTTTCATTATTCTAAAACCAGGCACTTTATGGACTTCAGCAAAGGCTTTTGAATCTCACACTAAGGGATCATAATAAAAGGGCAATAGGTTTGTCTCAATTATAATGAACTGCAGCTAAAGTTATTAGTTTCATTACATAACCAAAAATGAAAACTAATCAGTTTACATGTGCTCATCTCAACAGTTAAATGAATTTTACATCAATTTTATTAAATTTATAGATCAATTTTATTTCAGTGTATCTTCTCCAAAAAACTCTTGCACTGTATTATATACACACAAAAAGGTACTTCTTGAAGAAAGTTAGAATACAATAACCCAATAAAACCTTCCCGTAGAAAAATCACTACTCAAAACCCAAAAGGCTTCAGAGCATTGATTCTGACGTTGGGGAGTTTCCTAGTAGAATTCAGCATGAGTTCCTGACTGTTTGCTAACGTGGCTAATTTTAGAGTCAGCCTAAATAAACCAACCCTCTTACTACGTGAAACCAAGAAAATATGCATCCTAGTACTTGCAAGTAAGGAAGTCCTTAAAAAAATTTAGCACCACAAAGCATGTGGAAATATCATCTTCAAAAATTGGGCTACAAAGTTACTGCTTCAAACAGCTCTCAATCACACATTAACCACTGGCTAGAAATGTATACATTCACTCCAGGGAACTCAATACTAAATCCAATAGTAGCAAATCACACCAATTGTCAGAGTAGCAAACTCTCATATCAGAACAACTGGGCAACTTGGGCTCGCTAAATAAAACAAAAGACAAAGACAGCTAATTGCCACAATCTAGGAAGTAAAAAACAGAACACGTGTACAAAATGAGAAACTAGTTCTCAGAGAGTGATGACTGAAAAGAATCTGGAAAGACCAGGCAACGTAAGTGTTTCAGTGGAATGCCAGCAAGGACTGATGTGGTCGATCTGTGAACAAACAGGGAGGTGGAAGTAAGAAAAAAAAAGAGCTGCTGCTCTCTGTACACAGCACTATTAAGGCTAATAAGAGATTAATGATTAAAGTGCTTTAAAGAATGTTGAAAAATAGGAGAAGGAAAAAAACCCAAGCCATGAAGCAATGTAAGGACTGGAAAAAATGTCTTCCAGTGAAAGACTGAAAGAACTCAACATGTACAGCTTATCAAAAGGACTCAATTAGAATTTAAGTAGTTGAAGTACGAAAAAATACAGCATACTGCAGTCAATTTCAGAAAAAGGGACTGGAAAAAAAAATTCATTGGCTACAATCTAAATGCAGACAAATTAAAATGTAAAACTGGATGAGGTACTGTTAGGAGCAATGTATCTAAATACTGGAATAGACTACACTCCCTGGCTAAATACTGACCGAACTTACAATCTCTTGTTATCTACAAATTATATGTGAATGTCTTCCCTGTTCAGCTGTAGCCAAACAGTGAGTTCAGTGTAGGGGTAACTGGCAGTAAATTATGGCGCGAGATACACTGTTATTCTAATGGTCTCCTTTGGCTTAAAATACTACTAACAGGTCACATGAATTTGCTGTATGAAAACAGGAGCAGTTCTACAGGTATAGTGAAGCTTTGAAGACAGTTGCAAAGAGAGTTTCTACTCAGGAACTCCAAAGAGTCTTATTAACATAAAATGAATATTTTCTGATGCTAAACTGAAAAATCGGGAGACAAATTCTGTTGTTGGACAGGCCTTACAGTAAGTTATAGCTGGTTTTAGAAAATGCTAGGAGGATTAGATGTACAGTTTATAAATTTGAAATAGTAATTATTGTGAAGAAAATATAATTCCATACAGAAACAGATAAACCTTCACATTCCAAAGTACATAAGTAGCTCTAATAACATGGTATTGACATCACATTGCTATACTTACAATCAACCAACATTCACAAAAAAAGTAGCTTCCTGAGTACAAAGTAACATACTGGATAAAGCTTAAATAAGCAGAGGAATAATAAAATTCCCAAATACATATACACGTAACTTAATTACAAAAAATCAAAATGACTAAAGAGCTTCTGAACTTCTTTTTTCCAGAACTCAGCAGAGTCCAAGAGGGGAATAAAATAAAAAAATTTAAAAACCACCAAATCATGAAGAATTCAGGTTGGAAGGAACCTCAGAAACTCATCTACTCTTGTGCTCAAACCAGATGATAGCCACTGCACTCTCATCTTGCCTTTGCTAAATCCGTAGCACAGATTTAGACTATTTCCAGTCACTTTCTCCTTCACTTGGCCAGAAATAGCTTCCATGAGGACCTACCCTGTGATTTGCTCTAAGGCCAAAGTGAGGCTAACTGAATTCTCTCTATGGTCATTGCCTTTTGTGAAAATGGGTGCAAAATCTGCAACATCCTCCAGTCAGAAGATTTCCACAGTGTTGGAAAGATTACATACAGCAGTGTTGCCATGACATCAGCCACCTTGCAATACAGGTAACAGTCAGCAGATTTGTACGACATCAGTCTCAGCCCCCTTGAATGCATTCCATAGATGGACAGAAACAAAGAAGCTACAGATTTTCAACAATGACAAGAATAATCAGAATTTTTCCACTGTAGAATTATGAATCTCCAAAATTATTTTTACTACTTTTCCTTATAATGCCTGCATTATGAGCACAAGACAACAAGCGCACAGTAAATGCATTTAAAACAACATATTCTAACAAACATTATTAATTTGTGAATACAAAATACTCAAGTAATTTTTTATAACAACAGCAGACATATAGAGAAATAAGAAGTTTTGATTTAAAGGTCTTTTTTAAAAGACTTGTGATAATATAAAATCATCTTTGGCTTTTCCACACCTCAGTACTACAAGAGCACTTTAGAAAAGCAAACTTGCATGCTCAGTGTATCAGTATTTATTCAGATGCTAAGAAAATGTTTATGGTGTCTTAAGTATAGGCAATTTTTACTGCCTGGTCTGAAATGGACTTATCAGGAACATGAATTCCTGCCTAGCATTAGTATGGTAGCATAGTAAGATGGACTATGGGGATGCAAGCTATTTGTCCAAGTTATTTCATCTTGTCTTTTAATTAAAAAGTAAGTCTGAGGAATAATACCTTAAAAAGAAATGTGATTACTTAGTTCAACCACAAATCATAGGATTATTAAGAGAAATATATACAACAGGAAACACAAAGTTAAATTTAAGTGATGTTAACTACTCAAAACCAAGACAGCTTCACTTCCTTAGTAGTTTAGCTATTCTAGGCACTTATTCCATATTGCTATTTAATAACACTTCCATTATAAGGATGCAACTGAAATTCTTGACTGTACAGTGAAAAACTGCACAGTCAACTGTACTTCACTCTACACTGCAAACAAGAAGCACTGAAAATTTTTAAAGCTGGTAACGAGAAATGTGTAGCACCTGAGCTCCACCTACAGGATATAAAGAATTGTAAAAAAAACCCTTTTAATTACCAAACTAGAAGAGGACTATTTACTCTGAAGCCTTCAGATGGTCATCTTAAGCCACTGCCATTTTACAAACTCAATGCAATGCTGATAAAGTTGATTACTCTTGCAATGATGGCAAACACTTCTATCTCTATCTCTATACATTCTTTCATGTAAGCAGCTGCTCTATACTTTGAAGTTTAGGTTTAAGCTCTGTATAAAAAACCAACAGATCTGTGGAATTTCTCTAACAACTTGCCAGAATTAGGGGGAAACTCTTTTTCCGGAGGTTTCTTACCTTATATACAATTTTAAAGTATAGCAATTATTTTTTAAAACATACACAGAAGGTTAAAATGCATACTGAAATGACTAAAATTACCTTCAACATTTGAGCATTTCAGGTATGATTGCATTTAGAAGTAGTATTGGATATTAGTACCATGAATTTGAGAAGGCGTCTATTATTTCCATATTGCTTCTCCGAAATAGATGTGCAACCGTCAGATTTCACACATGCATTTGTATTAAAAGAAACAGGACTGATACAAATGAATACAGGTTTGTAAAAAAAATCATGCATGTTAAAGACTGAAAAAAATATTCTCAGTTCAATTATACTATTAGCACATTTAAATACCTGATAAGATGAGCAATTTTGATAGATATCAGATCTTTCTTGGCCCAGTGATATGTCAGTAGACATTACCCTCAAGCTATGTATGGTCAATCCAACTTTTTGTTTGATGTTTGCACCTCCCACATCTCTGCCTCTGATCATCACATGGCGAACACCCATGAGTATATTATCTACCATCTTCAGTACACTTAGAAAATAGTCACAATTTCAGACAATGAAACTTGATATTGCTTATCTTACTTAATCTCATCAGACCTCTAATTTAATAACATTTTATTTATTACAAACAATATCACGGTTTTGATTTTCAGGACAGAGGATGCCAGACAATGATTTGGAAAACAGTAAGTCTACAAATTTATGTTACTTGTGATACTAAGCAGTGTCACCCAAGGCTATAGCTCCCAACTGCTAAAAATGTAACTCATAAAAGACTCTTCTGAGTTAAGACAACCCATTTGGCTATAATACTACTACTACTGCTACCCTGATAGAATGGAATAACCACAATCTGAGCCAGCAGCTTACAGACTGACTATACACGTTTCTGAAAATAGGACAAAACATCACGGAAGCTTGGGCACTGATTATCTCTTTCCTAAGGGTATCCTCTAGCTTTGTGTTCCCTTCATGTTACAAACTTGCCATTTTATTTCCAACAGCTGTCCCCATAAAGCCCCAGAGACAGTTAAACTGATTAGTGGGCAGGTGGTTGGACAGACAGGTAGGTAGTAAATACATCCAGATTCCAAAGTCTTTTGCTATTCCTAGGATGTTATTTGGCTGCCATAAACCTCAAGGTTCTTTCTCAGATGGAGCTTTCTTGGAGTCTTTTCAAACTTCTGAACCCTTGCCTCCACTATTTGATACAGCTATTTAATGCTAATCTGTATTTGTTCAGTCTCCATGATCAAGGACGGTTCATTCAATCTGAGAAGCTTAAACTTATTCTGTCTTGGAGAATATTATGGGCATTATCACAAACATTATTAGGGTGCAAGACTAATCAATCACTGAAGGCTAGAGTATTGAAAACTAGGAATTACTTCTTTCTGCAGTCAGAAAACTGTAAGCCCAGTGTTTGCAAGATTTGAGAAAGAAAACTACCCCCATGTACTCTTGTCCAACATGCTAATATAAAGACATTTTGACACAAAATAAATATTTCTGTAACTTACCAGAGGGATTATGTATTGATGCCTTAAGCCCCTAATACTTTTTATTTTTCTAATATTTGTAATATTTGTAAGTTTTATAAGTAGTGGAAATAGATTTTAGAAAGCAGCAAACCCCGCTCCTATCCCTTGTTCCTTTCCCTTTCTCTAGCACCCTTGTTTATACATTCCCTAACCCTTTTACACCAAATCTAATAGAAATGTTTAGTCTTTCGTCAAGGTAAGGCCTAGATAGTTGACAGAACAGCATATCACGGCCTAAGCCATAGAACACGGTCAAGAATTAGGTACCCTTTGTGCTCTGATGATGGTGAAGATGGGATGAATAGGGGGTCCCGAAGACTCATTTTAGGGGGGTGGACCCAGGGCGGACCAGAGTAAAGGCCACGGGGCGGACACATCTGGGATTGGATGGATGATATTACAAAATGTAACCTCTCAGGCACAGCAGCGTGCGTCCTGTAACATCTTAACCTTGGAAAATAAACCCTTCTCTTATCTCACCCCTAATGAACTGCTCTGGAGAATTTTTCAGCACCTAAACACAGCG
>VYXB01007215.1:9492-20095 GCA_013397135.1 Pachyramphus minor | reverse complement strand
TCATAAATTCTTTTCCTTTTTCCCTTCTTGCTTTTTTAAAAAAAAAAAAAAAAAAAAAAGAAAAAAGGTATTATTCATTTCACCGTTTAAGGGGATAGATAGTGAAAAAGGATTATGGTAAGAAGCCAGTAAGCATAAACATTTTTATGAGCAGAAGAACAGAGAAAGTGTTTCAGAAAGAGAAGTATCAAACTGACTCCATGGATTTAAAAAATACGTTTGCAATACCAATGCACTTAGTTTCAAAGGAAAGAGAGGAAAAAATTAGAAAGAGATAGTTTAGTCATCACGATAATCACATATGATAAAGATACACAGTGTAGCACATATACACTTGAGTGAATGAAGAGATAAGACCTTGACTTTCCAACAATGGCACATGACAACTCAAAGAACTACCATGTACAAAGCAGTACTTATTAAATGGGAAGAACACTAATTAGATCCCTAGGAGAAAAAAAAAGAAATTAACAAACTGAAATATATCAACCTGGAATACATCCTGCAGAAACCATTCACTGACACAAGGAGTTAAATAAATCTAACAACACATAAGGTCTTCAGGCAGACAGACTATAGTAAGAAAGCATTCCCCATGTTAATAAAAAAAAAAAGTATACTTAAATTTCAGAGTGAAATCAGACTGAAAATCTCTGCTACAGAAACAATCTGTATTGTTACCTGAATGTCTCCATTGCAGATGCATTACATAATCCTTTCAGGAGGACAGTAATGGTGTGGACAGATCTTACTCATTTAAATGCAACTTCAGCTTTTCATTATATAGAAAACAAAGAATAACACATTCAGCAACATGAAAAAATACTTCCTTCAATAAGCGTGGTGTATGTGTTTGGAGTGGGGGTGGGTGTACCGTAAAGTGCTCCAAACAAGTACAGACAATGAGCAGTTCGGACATCAAAAGCTTCAGTTTGAGCACTAATCAACAGCCAGTGGGGAGCCCACTGTCAGATCCCTGAGTGCACTAATAGCCTTTGTGACCTTGAAGGGTTTTACGTGGAGCTCCTGTTCCCATGAGCACCATTCCAGCTCAGGCCTGAGAATATACTCACTGCCTGAACAACGTTGAAAGTGTACGTGTGTCTATTCTGAATGAGCCTGTTGGACCCACATTGCAAACTTGTCTCCAGTCCTACCTTCTGTTCCCACCTGTTGCTCCTTCTGACTGGACTGTGTGGTTGGGGACCTCAGCCTTGGTTCTTGCGTGCCATTTTCAGGACTGCTCTGTGATGGACCCGGTTACAAGGAACCAACTCTGCCTGCTATATCCAGACCCTGTGGGATTGTGCCTCTCTTGGTAAGCACACTGCCTGTCATGGAACCACTTCTGCCTCTTCGCTTACCTTCCCTCATGTAGACGTTCTGCTCCTGCCCCTCCTTGACACAATCTTCCCTAATTCTGTAATCTCTGCCTTCTATAACCTGCTGAGGTACACAAATTTTCTCTCTAAGATTCATACTCTCTGTAATATAACTTAGAGACACAATTTGACCTGTAACACTTAAATGACACCAATGGCCCTAATCCCTAATTTAATTTGTTTTTGAAAGCATTTATAATTTTAATCATGTTTTGTGGCATAAATGCTCACAACCTAAATTTCAGAAGGGAAAAATACTTTTTAAATTGTATATTTATTTGCTCATTTATTTTTGTGTCTCAATCACTATACTATAGGAAATAGGAAACAATTGTTTTCACAATTTCCTTTCTCTCTCCCTTTTTTAAATTTTAAATTTTGTGATCCATATTCCCAGTTATTGTTCTTGCCCTTCTTTGTACAGCTTCAGAAACAAGAGGCTGATAACGCACTGCAGCAAAAGCAAAATATATTCCCTAGTGAAGACCAAGATACCCCTGAAATGGTGTTTTCATTTACTCCTCAGATAACTTTAGGCTCAGCCTCACTACACTAAAAATTAACATAAAGTGTTCCCTTTGCCCAGCTCTACTAGAGGATTCTTCAGTTATTTGCAAACTTTCCTCACACTCTGTCCATTTTTACAGTTAAGCAAGCAAGACTTACTGCATCTAGCAAACAAAAAAAAATCATGGAAGGATTTTGAGTTTGTAAATGTCAAAGGATCTCATTATTAACTTTACCTTCCATTTGTCATATCAAAATCAGAGAATGAAAGTTATTGCAGATGTTCACGTACTTCAACTCAATCAAGATTAAAATAACGTCCAGAACTACAAAGATATTGATCTAGACCTTTTAGGAACAAGCAGTGAGGTTTAGAAGAGCAGGTTTTGTTGTAAAGAATGAACAGTATTTTTTCATAAACAGTTGATGTGGTTATTTATCCAGCTACAGCTAGTCCATAATTTAGTCACGACAAACAGGAGAATGAGATTTTGAGGTTGAGTTGAAAGACAGCATAACAACACTGAAATTTGGCTTATCATGAAAGTCACATTCTATTTAGATAATTTTAAACTCAAAAGCAAGTATTTGGCATAGAAAGAAAGAATATCAAATCAACTGAGTTAAATGCAGTATTAAAAGCCAGGCATATACCAACAGCAGAATGGCAGATGAGCATATCAAAATAAACAAGTATAGTTAGTCCGACTGGTAACTTGAAAAAGAAAGGAAAATAGTTAAAACTACTCTACTACCATCCTGACTGACATCATCTCACCGTAATAATATTGTCCATCATTATTCACTGTTTTTCTTTTGCATTTTAACTAACTCCTGAGGACTGACCACCATTTTTCACTTATGTGGTACAGGACTCAGGATCATGTATTCTGTTCACTACCTGAAGCAGAGAGCTTCAGAACTGTAGAAAGCCTAGGGCTCCAGTGAAATAATTTGGCTGTCAGTAGAAACAAGAATAACAACTTATTGAAAAATTTTTAAATTAACTTTATTTAAGTTGCTAAGTCAGGGAAGGAAATGTTGGAACAAAGACTACCTAGGCAGCCTTAATTCTGTGAAGGTAAGCAATTTGTAATAATGCAACGTTAAATTATGATAATGGACTATTTTCTCCACAATAGCCCCACTTCATTTTGCACACACAATAATGGATATACATAAGAACATGGATCTAAGAATGCACTGGCAATGCACAACATCATCTTCAAAATTCAAGTATTTTACCATAAGATCCCACTCTTTAAATTAAGGAGCTGGAGAAGAATAAAGTACCTATGAATTTTAAACAGCAGACACAGAACTACACTATAAAACTATGTTCATGGAAATGTAGGAATTCCATGCAGTAACTGAAGGCACCTTTAAACTCAGAAAAGCAAAAACCTCTGATTTTATCAAAATGTTAAAACAGTAGAATCCTCAAAACTGAAGCAATTTGTAGTATTGTTGTTCAAAGTTCAAAGAAAAGAACAAGACTAGGAGCTTTAAAGCTTTTCACGAATATGCAGAAAAGGAATCACTTAAATTAAGGTGAAAAGAAAAATGAGGATAGTTTGGAACAGTACCTGACTAACTCTACTGACTTCTTCCTCTTCTTCTTCAGCTTCTTCCCCAAACGAAAGCAGGTTAAAGTTTCTTTAAGAGAGAAAAATAATTTTCTAGTAAAACTTTAAATACAGTCTTAGTAATATTCCATTATCTTTAAACATATTATTTTCACATTCTGTATGATTTCAAAAAACTTCTTGTCCCGCTAAATGCCAATTCCAAACAATGACAACATTCTGCTTTGCTACAAGCCATAAATATTTAGCAAAGCATGTTCTATTGAATGCCTGAGACAAAACAAGGACAGTGAAGCACTACTTAGAAAATGTTAAGACACAATTTAAGAAATTCTGACTTGACTGATTTCCATTGACTCTTATATGACGACACCTTTGTTGAATTTTTAATTTTCTTTCCTCAACGCAGCAGCATTCAAGTAACAGACACAAAATGTTCAAGATATGATCGCTCAGAAAGGCATCAAATGTGCACACATTCACAGAATGTAATTGGAGGAAATAATGATCTTTAATTTTTTTTTCAAGAGTTAATTGCTCATGCTATGTTGGAACCAGTCGGTTGCAACATTTTTGTACAGCAGAACTGACAGCATGCACTTCAGATTTCCTATTAGTTTTCATTGCCTGTTTGTGACTACAAATTTTCATCCACAGAGACTGAAACTTGCCGTGTCAAAATGCCTGCCTTTTGCTAAGTATTTCAGTGGGAGAGAAGTGGTAGCTGATACATTAAGTGCAAAAAGAAACAACTGAGTTACGGCCCAGCTACGACTACCAGTATGTTTCAACTGCAGTGCCATCTCAGTCAGATGATTGCGCATCCTGGCATGTGGGAAAGACTCAAGCTAACTTTTACTTTTGCAACTATCACCATGCATGAAATAGTCACAGCTCAGCTGATGCACAGGAACCACTTCAAAGAGAGAAACACGATTTGCATGATCCAACTTGGAAACAGGGAAGTAAGTTTTGTTAAGATTATGTAAGACTACTCTGTGCATTTTGGTAAAGCCTTGTGCTTCAAAAGCAGACATAGAAACAAACAAATTGACAAGCTGCAAATTAAAGGTGAAAGAAAAATAACCATCGCTTATGTTGCATATATTTACTTTGTGCCTTTTACTTTGGACTTTTTAGTTTCTTCTTCTGGTTTGTCCTTCTTCAGTTTTCTATTTGGTCTGGGGACAATGTCATCAAAAGGATTAAACAAAACCTGTGAAAAAACCCAGAATTTTTGACACATGTTTAGTAAGTATTTTGTTGTAATTTAACGATTCAGTATTTTAAAACAATATGCCAAGTTTTCTGAACACTGTACGAAAGAATTTTAAAACATCACTTTTCAAACCAGAACATACTCACCTCACTACTTCTTAGTTTGTGTGGGCTGAGAGGTCTCTCTTCCTTGTCAACTTCTACTTCAGCCAGGCGCAACATGTTATATATTGTATCCCCTGTAACCTGACAAATTCATAAAAAAGGCTTGAAGGTCTTTGCCTGTAATTTTTGTTATTTATTCCCCCAAATGCAAGGCAATTATCACGGGAGGAATTTTGAAAATACAGATTATACAGGAAATAGTGTAAGCATGTAAGACTTCCGAAAGAAAGCAAGTACAATGTACAAAGATTTGGGGTTTTTAAATTTAATGGCAAAAGTTGAAGGAATACAGGTAGTTTTGAGAATGTATGCAGGGGAAGATGTCAAATTCTCATTCGTGAACTATGAAAGAGGAAAACGAAAACCACTGAAATAAAAAAATATTTGGTTTATTTTCTTTTAAGTAAGTCATGAGAGTGGTAAATTTATTTTAGGTTTTACATTTTCCTGATTCTTCTTGAGTAATTAAAATCTAGGCACAGAATTTTCTTAAATGTCATTAGTATTAGATTAACTAATTAATAAAATTAATAATAATATTAATAAGACTATGTAAAGGCTGCACAACATGAAAATACAATTCAGAAGAATGACAACAGCAAAGTAGAGAATAATGGGAACAATGCATAGAAACATTTCTACCAGACATGGGAAACAAAGAGAAAGAAGGTATCTGAGAAAACAGTGAAATAAATTTCAAATGCACATGGCAGCAAACAACACTAAATTAGCCTTCAGAGAAACTTATAGTAGCTTCTGGCAAATTTAAACTGGGACTCCAGTTCACATAGCAGACCTTTCCAAAGATTGTGTGCTTGTTGTTAAGTTCATCTGCACGACCCAGTGTAAAGAAAAACTGACTCCCATTATCATGGGGTCCAGCATTTGCCATAGCAACAAGTCCTCTTCGATTAAATCGCAGTCGTGAGTGGAACTCATCCTGTCAAAACAGGAGAGATAACAGTACCATTTAAGTATGTAATTATTTTTTTCTCTTCTTTAGCTATGGCTTATTTACATCAACACGCATACCCAGAAAATATGCTGTTAATTTTTCTAAAAAATTCAGACAGTAACAAATCCCAAGTATTTTGAAACTTAGTGCCACAATTATATTTAAAAGTTCCTATTTTGAGCAGCGAAAATTATTTTAGTCAATATTTTTAATCCTTTGTACCTATAATAATGCAAACAAGTGAACTACCTTCAAAAGAAACCATAAATACATAACCAACAAACACCAAACAAAACTTAGAAACTAGTATATGAATAAAGGACATATTATTTAATAAAACCCCTCAAATTTCTATCTTGTTAATTTTATCTTTTTCCAATCATTCCCGAAAAATCAACTGTTATGCCTTATTTTTATTTGCATTCATTACCCCACAACATTAAGAAATGAGAAGTGTTTTAAAAAGTAACTGCATTTCATACATTCTATGTAAAAGTACCATTCTGTATTTATGTGAAAAATCATCATTCAT
Organism: Pachyramphus minor; assembly: GCA_013397135.1. NCBI lineage: Eukaryota > Metazoa > Chordata > Aves > Passeriformes > Tyrannidae > Pachyramphus > Pachyramphus minor. Next base: position 13,750 of record VYXB01007215.1, on the reverse strand, counting down.
GTAAAGTAACTGAAAGTAACCACAATAAGAGGTTGTAATAATACATTACTGCAAAAATCCATAGGAAGAACATTTTCTGTACCAAAAGAAGATGAAACAGGACTCACTTCAAAGCAAGGAGAAAGTGTTGAGTAATATATGAATACCATGGTAATACTACAATTCTAAACAATGCAATATTGAGATACTACTAATTTTAAGCAGCAATGGTACTACAGCATTGGTATTATTTGTTTTGTTCTCTGCTTAGTTACCAATCTCTTCCAAAACTTCACATTCATGCCAGATGTACAAGTCTAGCAGCAAGACGATGCAAGGCTCAGAGACAGACTGTGCACCTTCAGTCATGAGCTAAAAGTGTCTGCCACATCTGAAATAAAATATCAGGCAGGACAGAACACAGCTGCTGAGCCTGCCTAGCTTCACTCAGGATTTGACCCTCCTGGCTAAAAGATGAGCCATGATGATATCAATAATACCAATGGACAAGTATGCAGCTTTCAGAGAACCTTTGCTAAGTAAGATACAATGTGCACAAACTCTTCTGAGTTGTCACACATCAAGACCTACTCTTCATTCTTCCTCTCCCCAATTTTCTTTTGTGATGTTCACGCTATTAAGGTCTAGTGGTTAAGGATACGGCACTGTAACTGGGGCAGGCGGAGCCCGTTAGCCCTGTAAGGCAATCCACCTACGTCCTGAGGACCTCGCTGCCACTGTCCAAGCTCGCTTGGCCCCGGCAGACGAACCTTAGGATTAAAGGGTGGGCTCAGTTCTGCGCGCACTGTGTCCCACCTAAAATAAATCCAATGCGCAGGCTGGAAGGCGTACAAAGACCTTCCTCAGATCTTCGTTCGCGAAGTCTGGCCATTATACACATAGCATAATATCAGAATAGCTAGATTTAAGAACTCTCAGTTCAAAGGAACATATTCAAACATACTGAAGCAGCACGCGAAATAAAACACTGCACATGTATAATGTTGAGCATTTTTCACAACATAACATGGCAGGAAGAACAACAGATAGGGAATAACCAAAAATTAATGCATGAGATATACAGACACACACCTTGAAAGGAGCCCCATAGGCCGACTCTCCTCCTGATCCAGTGCCAGTAGGATCACCTCCCTGCACTATAAAGCCAGGCACTACTCTGTGAAATATTGTGTTATTGTAATACTCTAAAATAAAGAGGAAAAAAGAATAAAACATTAAACATATTTTAGTGGTCTCAAAATCAAACTTTCATATAGATCATGCAGGGATGTCCAGAGATTGAAATTCTAGAAAGGAAGTACTGTCAGTAGATTTTGCTGATGCCATTAGGTTCCCTTCTATTCCACACAGTCTTACAAAAAAAACCCGTGTTGGCATATGTTTCTGTTGCAAAAGACCCTGCCCATTACTACCAAGATGATCTTGATGAACTACTTTCTTTTTAGCTTTTAACTCTTATTACTGGAATGATACTGCAATTACAATGCATCAATTTAAAAGGAGAGCTAGAATTACTGTGCTCTGCCCCAGATAATGTCTCACATCATCGCCATATCCATGTATCAGATGATTAGCACTTCCACGGACCAGTGCAGAACACAGTGTCACCTCTTTCACTGCTTATACTGTGCCTAAACTGATAATTTTCACAGAATGAAATAGGTGGCACGTATTTCTTCTCATCATCTTTTATTTATCTATCTGAGAAAAGTTACAAGATCATAAGAAAACAAAAGGAATTAAAATTCTACTTGACATACATTTCTGGTTGATTTATTATTATTATTATTATTGAACAAAAATAAATCTGCAGCATGCTGCAAGACAAAGCAGGGTCTGCAATTGTCACAGTATAACTAGATATAGTCACAGACGGTTATATGCCAGAATACTCACAAGAAATACTCAAACATACTATACAAAGCATAGGATACTACATAACAGAAAAAAATCAAAAAGGAAATAAAACCCACCGAGGATAAGTGAATTCTTATCAAGGGCGAAGAAATTAATTTACCATGGCAAAAACTCTCAACTATAGGTGTAAGAACATAGAACAGGCTGCATCTGTGCTGAAGGCACAAATCTAGGCTGCTATTTCTGCAGATGAAGGTGAAAAGAACTCTTAGCCACTCTATAAATGCATAAATGGGATAATAGCAGCAGTTAGAAAACATATAAAGGCATCAAGTCCTTCACAAATTTTTGTTACAGTTTCCCAGTAGGGAGCTTCTTATTTTGATACCTTTCCAAGCCTCTGACAGGCACCATTTCAGTAACATTACATCATCTGATTAAGTTGAGAAAACTATCCAATTTTTTTTCTCCGTCATTAGTAACCTTGAAAAACATCGTGTGAGTGTTAGTTGATAATTTTTAAATAGAAATAAACTTACTGACATATTAAAGTTAAAAGATACTTATAACCCCTATTTTCTAAAAAGAGTACAAATATTTAATATGAAGTAGTTTCAGCAACTGCTATCCCATTGGGTCATTACCTTCCATACAAAGTTGGATGAAATTTCTACATGCTTTTGGTGCTTCTTTTGACCATAATTCTATATCTATCTCTCCTGCTGTTGTTCTCAGCAAAACCTACAAAAATAAATGCATCATCAGTTTTATTGTAAGTTAGTCAGTGATCAAAGAATGTAATTGCTTACTTTAAAAATACATCTTAATTTGGTATATTAGTAACAGTGGTATACGTTTAAATGTTTTGGATAGCTATTGTTAGGTCTAGATAGCATTTCCAGAATTTGAGATACAACTCTGACCTGATATTTATAGTAAGAATATATAATATAATATAATATAATATAATATAATATAATATAATATAATATAATATAATATAATATGGAAAAGACAACATAGAAAGAATCGTGTCCTGTCGATACCGCCTGGGGAGTCTTTCCACTGTGTATTTTGCAACCAGACTTCTCTATCGCGCATTGGCCTTTTTAGCCATCAGCGTGCCTTCCCAAATCTTCGGTCATGAAGCCAAGCCATGATGATGATGATGATGATAATGATATATGGAAAAAAGGTATTGTTCTAGCTTAAAGATTAAAGTAGCTATAGTGACAACATTTAACTTAGAGCTTAAACTAGCGCAAGAAGGTTAACGTGTTTAAGTTGCTAACCAAAGGATGGGAAACCACCAGCTAGTGCTAAAAATACATTATAAGGTGTCACAGGACAGTGCACAAAGGAAACCATCATCTGTGAAACCAGATAGGACTGGTTGCACTTGGAAAGGTGAAAAGGACACAGAGAGGATGACATGCGGCCTTCAGCCTCATGACCAACCTGCACGACCACCAGAGGCAGACTGGAGCATTTCTCTTACAAGTATAACCATTACATTCAGTGACATGTCGTAACAAAATTAAGAGCGCAAGATATATTCGGGGAGAGAGGAAATGAAATGAAAAGCTTCAGGTACTCCTGTGTGTTACGTATCCACGTGTCACGCCTCGTGTTACGACTCTGGTAACTCTGGTAACGTACTTAAGGGCGACATCACCTCAGAGTAACTTTAATCAAATGAGCCCAGCACGCAAAGCACCACCACACACACACAACCCGCGTCCCTCCACATCCCTGCAACACACAACTTCTCCAGGACCTTCGCTAAGCCTGCCTCACCTTCCCGTTAGTGGGCGGCTCCTGGATGTAGATGTTGCTCATGACGGGGAAAGGACCGTGGGGTCACCGAACACCCGCACACGCCCGACCCTGGACTTCGCTGCTGCTCCAGCACTTCCTACCGCGCACAGCCGCTCGCCATTTTGGCCACCTCTACAGAACCCGGGGAAGGGAGGGCTGAGGCTGCACAAGCCAGGAGGAGGGACGAAGAGATTAGTCCCCGGCCGGAGTCTCTACGGGAGTCACTGAGACAGGAGTTCTTTCGGGAAAAAAACGAGGGCTTCTACACACACCTGCAATCCCTCCTTGAGCCTCCCGCCCTAGGGGCACTGAAATCCCCCCCCTTCCCTGTGAGTGGCACGGTCCGGGAACGCGCCGTGCAAAGCCTTCCGCCGGGGAGAGGCATTGGTGCAGGCGTGGGCTGCGGCGGCGGTACCGGCGGGATGGCACTGCCGGGTGAGGGGCCGGGGGCGGGAAGGGGCAGGGCCGGCGGGATCGGAGCCGGGAGAGGGGGAACTGGGAACGAGTTGCGGGGTGATGGACAATTGCGAGGAGGGCGGCGGGGGATGGTCTGTGGGGGGGTGCGGAGGTGGCGGAGCGGGCA
>VYXB01007213.1:0-52819 GCA_013397135.1 Pachyramphus minor | reverse complement strand
TTTTATTGATGGTTCTCCTTGCACATCTGAGTATTGAAAATTCTATCACTTCATGGTCGCCATGCCCCAGGCAGCCTCAGACCACTACATCTCCCACCAGCCCTTCTCTGTTTGTAAACAGTAGGTCTAGCGGGGCCTTACCCCTGGTAGGCTCATTTACCAGCTGATGAAGGAAAGTGTCCTCTATACACTCTAGGAATCTCCTAGACTGCCTCTTCTGCCTGCCTGTGCTACAAACACATAGGTTGACAATACAGGCTGCCAAGCATCTAAATTCTCAGGGCTGTGCTCATAGAAGAAGAAAAAGCCTCACAAAAAGGCCCTTTTGCAAGCTCGTTGCAGTTGTTCTATACACTCTAGGTGAGCAGATGCCACTTCATTCATAAGCAAATACACTGGACAATCTATTGAGCCCAAACTCTGGCATAAAGATGCATATATCTATGATGTATCTCTATTTTAAGCAAAAAAACTAGAAAGGAAGCTTTTGTGACATCAGCAGCCACTGGAAAACATCAGGAAATAAGCTAAAAATAAAATACAAATATTAGCTGTTTGCTATTTTAATAGTGTCACTCTTCTATGTGACCTGGTAGCATCCATTCTTTATGTCCTTGGACTAAATTAGAAACTGAAGATGTCTAGTGGAATGTGGGAGAGACAGTCCCAGAGGACCTGAAGAATAATACATCTAAAGGCAACCCTATAAGGTTCAACAGACTACAATGCAGAGATGAAGGAGCATCCAGTTGCCCAGACAGATCAGTGTTCCGTCTAGCACAGGATCCAGGGAGTGCTGGACTCTGCTCCAGCACTGCTCTGGGCCAGGATCTGCAGGACATACTTATGATGACAACGGCTGCTTCAGTTCACCACTGCCACAGCCACATCAATAAAAAACCAATAATAAATCCTGGTGATCTGAGCATAAAAGTACTCTAAACAGAAAGATTTAATCATATAAAATCTTTCCTTTGTTATTATTTTTCCTCTGTGTGTAAAATCCTATAGAAAATTCAATATTTTTCCAAGAATCCTGTAGATTTTTTTCATAAAGGCTAGATGGTGTAAACAAAAATATTTCCCATTGATTTTTCATTTCAAGTACAACATAGCTAGAAAAACCTGGTTAAATGTTGACAAAGGGCCAGATAAAAAATAACTTGGGGAATATATTGTATTTGAAAGACTAAATCCCCAAAAGCCAAAGTAGAATAAAAATATTATCTTGATAGTTTGAATTCCTGTGGAGAGAACAGGATTGTGGTGAGCAATCCATCCTGCATTTCTGTAGGCCCAGCCTTAACATAACCAGGCACAGACAGTGTGGGAACGCAGAACTATTTTGATAACGGACCTTCAGGGCTGAAACAAAGAGAATTCTGTGCCAAAATAAGGGAGGAGTCCCAGAAGGTAAATAATGATTTCACACTGCGTGGACACCTGTAGTAATCCAATTAAAAGTGTGTTAGTAATGCATGTTTAGTTCATAGATCCATTAGCTTAAGAGTGATCTCAAGTTGGGTGTATTGGAAGTGCATAAAAGAGCAGCTTATGTAAATAAAGTGGAACACTGTTGATCACATTGGTCATTAGCAGAATTTGTTCTCTACCCCTCCATCTACAAATTTCTTACCATTTTCCCTAAAAACCCCATCTGTCAAAAAAAAAAAAAAAAAGGCAAAAAAAAAAGCTATCTGCTCTGTAACTGTTTGTTCACACAATTGTGAGAACATAGATAAAGGAAAATCTCATTTATTTGAGAACTGCATGTCTGCCAGTAAAGCTGAATTCACTTAAATATTTATGTAATTTAGTAATTTAGAGTTTATGCACTGCAACAGAAACTTCATGTAAAAAAAATATATATATCCTCTGCATGGTACTGTGGAAGGGCTGCCTCAGAAGGGAGCAACTGCATCCTCAATACTCCAACATGGGTGTTTTGTAGCTGATCAACTGATTTGCAAGTTTTGGGGCTTTTTTAAGAGGGAGGTGGGAGTTAATAGATATTTAATTTCAATTTGATTCTCCTTTGCTTAATTCTTTTATGACTTACGTAATTCTCTTTATTTGAATGGTAAAGGTTGAAGTAGCAAACCTTTTCATTCTGTATAATAAAAAGGCTATCATAAAAAGACCCTGGGCCTTTGAATGGAGATATTTCAACAGAAATGCCTAAAAGTTACACAATTTGTGAAAGGAAAGAACAAGAAATTACAGTTTTTACTTATTCCCAGAACCAGTAATTGGAGAACACACTGGTGGCTCAAGCTATTTCGCCTCTTGGATTATAAGGTGATGTGGGAAGGTTGTTATTCTTTGTGCTGAGTCACATTTTCCTCTCTTTCAGGCTAGCTACAAGGACCCTAGTTAGTACTCAGAAAAGGTATTACACTGTGAGCCAGGTCACAAACTTGTGGTGAATGGGTTGAAAAATTATTGTGAGTTTCAACTCAGCTAAATAGTTCAATACCAAAAAAAACAAAATCTAAGCATAGTCTGAGCAGCAAAATTCATATAAAGATGTGCCTTCCCCTGATATGCTCAGGACAATTGTAGTTCTTATTGCAGAACCAACTCTGCACATTACTGAAAATATTCGCTTTCAGAGAACTTGAAAATTAATTCCTTTTGGAGCAAACTCAGAGCTGTAACACATTTGTCATGAAAGACAATTTTCAATATTCTAGAAAAATACCTTATTTTCAGAGCACAAACACTTTCTCCTGTACTTTATGTTTCCAGTAAAACAGATAATAACAACTGTGTGGTTAGGTTTTTTTTATATAAACTGCAGAAAATTTTATTTTGTGAGTATTTTACCCATGAGAAAGCATGGTTTTTTTATGTTTACTTATATGTTTACCTATAGCCAGGAAGCTGGACAAGAGGCAGTTATTATGAGGAATGCTAGTGTACACATTTGCCTTAATGGAACGGTCTTTCACAGAGTGCCCACTCCAACTATTTAAATAGACAGCTGGATGTATTATATCTTGTCCATCTCAGGGTACACAAGCCTTCCACTCAGGGCACTTCTCAGTCTAAGTGGGAGCTTGAATCTCATCTGTAGTTTCCCACACCTCCAGGGAGCAATGTGGTAAATTCTTGCTCCTTCTTCCTCAACATCCCTGTGCAGGAGAACTGCAGAGATGATTGGTTTTACAAAAACACAAAAAATAAAACTCCCTCCTCCAAATTTTCATGAGACCAAGAAAACAAATAGATTACTTAATTAAGAGTTTCAACAAATAAGCATTTTCCAAAGCAAAATTGTTTCTTCAAAAATCCCCAAACTGTTCTCAAAAAGCCAAATACCATATATATATGCTACTTAAGACAAACATTTGAAGGCATTTTCTGGCTGCAGCCAGTTGACTCACTGTCAGTTCCAATAGGAAACTTTTTCCACCCCTCCAGCACTCCTGGACAGGCCATCCCAGAGACCCTCAGCACACACGCATCCAGGGATGTTTTGTCATTCCTTAGTAAGGTAGGTCAGGAATTAAAGAGCAAAACAGATACCACACTTTCACTTTTCCGTTTTACATAAATCAACTTCATTATTAGTGATAGAATTATGGAAGGGTGTTGCAGGATATATAATACATTATGAATAATTTTTGTTATTTTGAGTCCACTAAGTATTCAAAAATACAGGGAAAATTCTGTCTAGCATAAATGAGTCTTTATGTAAATCAGATAATAGATACACCAGGGACACTTACTCCTTCTGTTACTCTATATCCTGGACAGAAATCTAGAGGCACTCTTCCAGGACACTACAACTCATGTGGTGTATTTTAATAAAGACGTTAAAGATGTTTCAAAACTATTTGTTTTCCCCCAAATGGCTCAACCAAAAAATTCTTTATACATAGTCATATATTAAATTGAATTATCATCTTCATAACCTCTTACCCAGTCTGGAGCAAGAAGTGCTGAAATAATAACAAATATCATATGATGAGGAAGGCATTTCTTTACAGCATTTGTGGAGGCAAGAAATACCAAACAACCTCAGAAAAAAATAAGAAGCCTATTCTTGTATGAGATACCTCAAGATCGTATAGAATTTCAGAATGTAACAGTCTGGATGAAGTTCACATAAGGATCCAAACCATAAGATAATTATCTCCTGAGGTTTCGTCATCATATTAAAAGGAAAGATTTAGTTTTATAATCAGCTATGAGTCTACAAATGGAATATTTGTGAGTTTTTCTCATTCAACATCTCTCCAAACAGACTTTTGGCTGTATCTCACCATTGCTTTAATCACCTATCTTCTGCCAAGATGAATATTACCACAGACACATTTTTACCTCCCTAATCAGATCAGATCTACTTTTGTGAAGCTCCAATATAGAGTTCAGCCTGAAGAAACTAATGCACTACAAAACATAAGGAAAGAAATGAATGAATGTATGGGGAAAAAGCAAAAAAACAGTTTAATGACAACATTATAGTTTACTCTTATGCCACTAAATAATGGACATTGTGACAAACTTACTCACTTGCGTTGAAAATAATAAATACATTCTGGTGCTCTTTGAAATAATTACATATCTCCACCCTTAGCTTCAACAACTCTCTGGAAAATGAAAAATCATTGAATAAATCTAACTGAAAACCCTAAAATGCACAATTATTACCAAATTGTTTTAATATCCTAAAGATACACAAAGAAAATGTAAATATGAAGAGGAACTGTAGATGTAAGAAGTAGTTTATATACCTAATATCCATTTCTTAACGAGCAACAGAAACCACTACATAGAGCAAATGTGGAAGAAGGAGGGAAATGTAGCCTGACATCAGATACTATGTTATTAATATCAAAAATGTAGTAGCACTGGAATTTTACCAAGTCAGAAATTCTACTGGCAAGCAGGTTTTGCCTTCCACCACTCCTTACCTATATTTTAATGATTACTTAGTTGTAAACTCAGCCCATTTTTAGAGAACACCAGTTCAGAGGGAAGTATTCTGTGAAGCCATCAACCACATCATGTCTACTGAAGCCAGTCCCATAACTCCCTTGAATTAGACAAAAATCAAAAGAGTAAGGCAAATCCTAATCCCACAAATACTTAAGCATACATATCCAACTTCTAAGCACAGCATCTCCTAAGTAGCCATCAGTGATGATGTGTGGAAAAAGATGTCCTTAATATCATTAATAGAATCATTACATACCTACCCCTTACAGTCAAAAAAATAAAGCTTGTGATTCTGTAAGGGAAATGAAAATTTTAAAACTTTTTATTTATGGATCAAGTTTCAAAGATTTGTCAAGTTGTTCAACTAGCTGAAAGCACTTCATCTTCTTGGGCTTCTCATGAAAGGAGACGGCAAGCATTGAAAAACATCACATGTTTTTGTGCTACTATACTCATCAATATTTAAAACTTTACATCTAAAATTTTAATCCTTGTACTAGAACACGTGAAGACAAGCAGGATGCATTCCAAAATTCAGACCCAAATGACCATACCACCTTTTGATTTCTATTAAATATTTCTCTGTGCTGAAAATAACAGATGCACAATCTCTGCTGCTTCATCTGCTTTTCCTCTACTATAATCTGTTATTTCTCTATTCAATTCAGATTACTTCACAATGTCAGCGCAAAGGCAATAGCAGACTAAGATCTGGTATTTTTATTTTCCCATTAGCTTTGCATATCCCTTCAGTGTCATTAAGAAAACCACTAGCGTTTTCTAGTGCATATCCCGCTTCAAAGGCCAAGCACAAATTACACTTCTGTATGCTTAGAAACTATGTTGCCTTTATAGTCAGTGGAAACATTGGGCTAATTTTAGGGCATGATGTATACGTTATCTTTTAAGAGATCTTACTTTAAGTTTTCACTGACATGCAAAGGAGTCCGGGACAACCACTACAGTGAACAGGTAAGTCCCTCCCACACACCAGATCTGTGTAGCAAAAAAAAAATCATCACAGAAAAAAAAAAAAAGCTAGTCAGGAATTAGATATGCCACTGTCAGCGACCGAGAGACATGCAAGCTCTCCTTGTGCCTAGCTAAGCTCAAATCCTTCCCAAAAGCATTATCATCTGAGTCACCATGGACTTGCACAATCTTCACTCCAGTCAGCTTGAGTGCAAATGCTCTTGCTGCATGCAGGCATTCAGGTCAGTCACTAGCAAACAGTCATCTGTTGAGGCAATTCTGCTTTCTCCCAACACATCAGTCACTTTGTATTCAACCTGTAAAGTTTGCTACAAATAACTGCGTATTTGTCACCACTTTTCTCAAAATGTTCCGTCTCCATGCTAAAACCATTATTCTACCCCTGCTTCCAAAATTAAATGCTTAGCCAGCTTCAATCATCCAGCACCTGGGGAGGAGCCAGAATCAGGAGAGAAGAGCCAGTTACTAGCCCAGAGCTGCTCTGACCTAGTCGTTCACAGCTCTCACTCTATATCATGTCAGCAGCTCAAGGTTTTCCTTTACATCTAGATGAACCAAGCTGACAGGCAAACAAGGAGAATGTGGCTCTAATCCAGATCAGTGCTACACAGCTGTGCCTCCAGAGAGCCATTCAAAACAAACACCTGCAAAGACAGTAATTCTTCTAACCAACAGACAAAAACTCACAGTAAAAGAAGTAATAGAAGCTCCCTTCTCCTTCATTATAGCTTACATCTACAAATAACTGCTTTTTTTCATTTCTAAGAATATATTAAAGGATATGCAAGTGTCATCTACTGAGGGGAAGCAGTTATTAGATTTCACTTAGTTCAAAGTAGCACAAGCCTTTTATAACACCACAGTACTTTCAGTGGAAAGAGAGGAGAGAATTATCTGGTGATATCCAGCTGTGAAATAGAAATCAAGGCTCAATCATGCTTACACTTCAGAAACATCCACTGCAGCATCTCCACAGATTGAAAAGGAAAAAAAAAAAAAACCCAAACAATTATTCTATTTCTAAAGTTGACCTTTTCATCATAATTTACATATCCCTGGTTTATGAATACATAATTTTTATGGCCATGTAAAGAATGTTCATTTTTTCTCATTATTTATGGAAAATGGGGTTTATATGCACTAATAAAATTCCTGCAATTACAAAAGCCACTTGCTCTGGGAGGAGAGTCTTCTTTTCCAAGTGGAGCACAAATAACGGGAATCAAAAATCAGGCCATTAATTACAGATCTTAAGCTTCAGATCATGTCAGCTATTGGAATATTTAAAGAATAAATTATTTTTGCAGTTTTGCCTAGTAAACATATTCTTTAACGTTGCAATCTATGCATGGACAGTTCACAAACAAAACCAAAGCTGATGAAAAATTAACCATAGAGTCAGAGGAACAGTAACAACATTAAAAATTAATTTATGGTATAGCATAAAGACCTGTTAGGGAAAGAGCCTAATACAGAAAAGTTCTGTTTAACTACTATTGAAGTACATGATTATGTTTTAACATGACTTTGACATCACAGCATTTTTTTCTTTCTTATATCTTCCCCTCTTACTTGTGATGCTAAAGACATATGCCCTCTCCTTACTAACTTCATCTTGTGCTTTGTGGCTTTCTGAGACTGTTCCAACATCTCATACACACAACAGAAGCCAACAGTGGACCCAAAGAGCCCTACTCCTTATCCACAACTGTTTATGAAATACTTGAGCATTGCAATACTCCCTGGAGTTGCTTAAGGGCAAGCCAGCATCCTCCTAAGCAGGTACAAAAAATATTATATCAGGAGATTTTGGATGATGTTCAGTAAGGCTATCTGCAGATCAGGAGCAGAGGGGCCCAGCATCTTGAGGCTGTCACCTGGGAGAGGTAGCTGGTTCTCAGCTCCTGGATCTGCTGAGTTTATTCAACTTCTTGTTGGGTCCAGCTAAACTCTACCTCAGTTTGAGGAAGACCAGTGTAATACGGCACATCACCTATGAAAGGTTACAAATCCTTGTCATAAGAAAGCTACTATGTGGTCTGATAATGTTTAAGAACTGTGAGTAGCCAAGTAGTGGTTTTATTTTCTAAGCCTTTATCAAAGTCCTCTTTGGATGATGAAAACAGTAAATTATTTTCACAGTGATGGTAAAAAACTTATCTGTTTGCTTGCACAAAAATAGTCAAAGGTAGAAAAAAATCTTCCATATTTGTATCTATTTTTTGTAAGTATTAATACTAGTAACTTACACCTGTGTACTACACATCAGCATAGATATATATTAGGTGTATATGTACTTCCCAGTAACAGGAAGCAAAAATTCATGATAGATTACAGTGCAACATGATAAATCATACATAATATAGACCATCTTAAGATCATCCTGCTTCTTAAGGTACCTTCCTGCAGATAAAAAGCAGCCCCATAGACAGACATAGAACCCAGTTCTAGATGCCAGAACGATCATTTTAACATTTTTATGCTTATGTTATAATCTGATACCTTAATGTGAAACGGTATTTTTTAGCAGTCAGTGAAATGTATTAATAACATTTGTATACACAAGAGAAACGTAAAACATCAGTTCCTCGAAAGCTATAAAGAATGGTGCTCTTAATTGTTCATCTATGCACTATGCCTTGGCAACTTTTGTCTTTCCACCCCTTTTACAATCAGCTCTAATCATAGAGAAAATTTTTAATTTCACAAAGCTACTGTATTTCTGTTATTTTTCATAAGTAATGCAGCCATTTTATACATTGCCATCAAGTTTATCAGTGCAGCTAACACTATGTGTGTCTGCCTTTTGCAAATTACACAACGGGCTGAAGAAGGTGGCTTATCTACTTAAGAGTCCAGAATGCTGCATTTCTTGTCTTAGAACTACTGTCTAACACTGAATTATATACTATTTTGCAAAGAAAAATAAAAGTGCCAGAGCCTCAACAATTAACCATGTAAAATACTTTTTAAGTATTGTTACATAATAAACTTCTGTAATTGAAACAAGACTATGAATACAGAACCTAGTAATACTAATTCATACACCATTGTGCTGTCAACAGTTAACCACGTGACTAATACCACAGGTAGTCTGGAACAAGAAAATCTATTTTTTGTCTCTGCTGAGCTAATCTGTGTTATTTATATGTTTGTGGTTGATCCATTTAGAAAACAAGAACATAGAAACTGTTTTGCAAACCAGAAGAACCAGAAAAGTTTGTATTAGGTTTTCATTTTCATAACACATTTATTTTTCTATTTTCACTGCATCTAAAAATATACTGCCCATTATATATGCATTGCGTAATTCACACCAGCCTATGAAGTGATGCCATATTATTTTCCACTAAACAACTTTTGACAGAGATCTTATGCATTGCTTATTTTGAAATACAGCCTTTAATAATAAGCTTCATGAGGACTGTTTTCTATTACTGATCTTATGATAGTAAAATTCAAAAAGGTCAGGAAAGGTGTCAAAAGGGCATATCAGCTGACAGTCCTGAGATTTAACAGCAGAGTGCTTTCTAACACCGCCTCTGTATTGCTTACATTATTTTTTGCAAGGGACTTTACTCATTAGGATTATTATATCCTCATATCCCTAACTATTTGTTAATTGACTTGGTAATGTACGCACTGACATACTGATGCCACCTTGTGAGTGCAAGCTACCAGCCATTAGTCTGAGGATCTGCTGCAGTACACATCAATTTGGTTCACAGCACCTTTGCTAAAATACTGTAACTGGTGTCTTTTGGGGACCTTAACTTCATAAATGTTGAAAACTCTTCTGGAACTTTAAGAAGAAAATATTGATTTTTAAATTGGTGACTTCTTGGTAAATGCTAGATTTCAGTCTCTTTTTGAAAAGAAAGACTCATGAGAAATAAATGTAACATAGTAAATCTTGCTGAAAAAAAGCACTTGAACAACTGACATCTGATATTAAAAACTAAAAAGTTCTCAGCTGTTGGTAATCAAAAGGTAGGTTTTTTCCTACGTAGCAGCAGGCTCCGAAGATCCTCCTCTTTTCTCACACTGACATAACTTCATGAAGATTTGCAAAATACTCTGTAAACTTAAGAACAGAAACGTTTGAATTCTAGCTCTTGGTAGTTTGTGTATTGAATTCAGCAGCCTCCCAAAAGATTGTCAATTTTCTCCTTATGCTCTACATTAAACTCATTTACTGGTTTCAAGAGAGTTCTTCAAAGCACGGTTTAGTTTGCAAAAAGCAAGATTTTTCAGTGTCTAAAATGAAACCCCAAGAAATCTCATCAGCTGAAAAGTTGATAAGGCTTTGCTAGTTTGTAGCATAGCTATATCTACAATATGCTGCAGAACAAAGTGATGGCTTTGCATTTGTAAACAAAGTGGTCTGCAGGTCAGCACAGAATTCATAAATGGCAGTGTTCTTAATACAGCATTAAAAATTCAGAAGTCAGAATGATCCATTAAAAATTCAACATTTAGGAATGTTTTTTCACCACCCTTCTGCATCACGGAACCTGGCCACAGCAGACACAGACTTAGGAAAGCATTGCTGTAACTGCAGCATAGAAAGAAAAAATATTAGAAATGAGTATCCAAAGCCATAAGCCTGTTCAGTGCCTCACCTGGAATTATCAAATATATATTTTATTTTCACAGCCATGTATTGTATCAAATTTGCCTCTCCTAGTACTAAAGGTGAAGATTATAACTGCATTAAGAAACAATATTTCAGCCTCTTCATCTATCAGGAGGAAAGCAGCTACAGGGGAATAAAGTATTCTTGCCTCGTGTTGAACCCTGGTGTCTGAATTCAAACTAACCACTTTATTCACATGCATCAAGACATATTCTTATCTACATAATGTAAACCAAAGCTAATATATTCATATGAAAGTAATGGAGATTTACCTGAAATACAATTCCTCTTAAAAATATTCTAGTATAGCCCCATTCAAGGGAAAGCTGTGACTTTGCATTAACTTCACAGCAACCTGTGTCCAGAATGGCTGATCCCAAACAGCACATGAACGTACACATTCTCAGCATAGCCCTGCACCTGGCAATTTGGTGAGACATTAAAAACTTTACTGTTCTTTCATTCCCAATTTTTAAATAATAGTTGGCACACATTACTCTTTCTGCAATGAAAAATTGCTATTGTCATCTACCAGAATGATGGCAATGCAATGGCTCAAATACAGCATTCTTTTCCATTGTTTTACTTGCTCACACCTAACTGATTTATAAGATGCTTTGCTTTGCTTTTGAAAAGAAAGGCATGAGTCACAGAAGGAAAATAATAGGTTCTTGGAGGTACCCACCCTGATCCTACCACTGCTGCCATGACCTCTACGAATTTTAGACGTTTTTTAATACAAAATTACTGTAGGTTTTTCTATGTAAAAATTTATATGTAAAAAGGTGAAAGAAAGGTAGGTAGAAAGGATTAAATATCATATTATCTGCACTTCGCTGAAAGTTAAAAAAAATGCAACAACT
This sequence comes from Pachyramphus minor, assembly GCA_013397135.1. Lineage (NCBI taxonomy): Eukaryota > Metazoa > Chordata > Aves > Passeriformes > Tyrannidae > Pachyramphus > Pachyramphus minor. Next base: position 41,383 of record VYXB01007213.1, on the reverse strand, counting down.
GTATCTATACAAGAAGCTCAAAGAAAGATGATCCTACCAAAGAAGACCAAATCTACGACACCAGTCCTTTATCTACATCCCACAACACTTAATGGTAAACAAGCTACACTGACATGAGGCCACACAAAGTGCACAGAGACACTTCCTTCACAGAGATACTAAGTTGTCAAAGAATATTTTCTTCTACAAAATCTGAACTGACAAAACTGCAAGGGCTGACAGCAAGCTGAATAAGGAATTTTGGTTCCACTTCTCAATAAATCTTCAGCGGGGAAAAAAATGAATTACTCTTCGACACATACGGAACTTTAGACAAAAACATTGCAGAAAATAACCTGCAAACCAGGCAACAATACAATGACCTTTTATTGTGCAAGCATATTTGTGATTTGCAGTATTTTTATCCTGACTTGGCCCAAGGTAAAGCATAACTAATGTATTAGTCTGCCTACAGGGATATGAACCCTAACACAAATACAGACGTGCCCCTCCTACATGACACAAGTGAGGAAGAGTGGGACTCCCTTTAATCAGTACTGTTCTGGACCTAAAATCCCATGTGCTGGTCACTCAAAGGTCCAGTTTCAGGCATCCCCAGGTTGTCTTTCATGTGAGAAAATCACACACAAAAATCCAGAATTGATACTTTTCTCATAATGTTGAAAAGAATGAATGAAAGGTGTCTGCTTTCTAATTACGAGACCATCACAGTGGGAAGACCAAATCTACGCCTAGCTGCAAAACAGTAGTTTGTCTGAGAGTTTTATTAGTGATTTTTACTGAGATTTAATACTAGGGAATATGTGGACCCTATCTGGAACGAAACAAAAGAGGTAATTCCCTAGGAAATGAAAAGGCTGAGGTACTCAATTACTTTTTTGCCTTGGCCTTCACTGGCAAATTCTCCAGTCACACTGCTCAACTCACAGAAGGCAAAGCACGGACTTGGAGAACAACGAAGTACCCATAGTAACTGTGAAGTAACCATAGAAACCATGTAAGGCACCTGAAGGTCCATGGGTCCTTCTACAGTTCCTGAAAGAACTGGCAGAGAAAGTGGCTTAGCCAAATATGTCACATTTGAGAAGCCATAGCAACTTGGTGAAGTTCCCACTGTCTGGAAAAGAGGAAACACAATGCCCATTTTTAAGAAGGGAAACAAGAAAGTCCAAGGGAACTACAGGCCAGTCAGTCTCACCCTGGTGCCCAGCAAGATCATGGACCAACTCCTCCTGGAAACCATGCTAAGTCACATGGAAAAAAGAAGCTAACATGGCTTCACTAAGGGCAAATTGTGGCTGAAAAATTTGGTGGCCTTCTCTACAAAGGGGTATAGAATTGGTGGATAAGAGAAGAACTGACATCATCTACCTGCACTTGTGCAAAGCCTTTGACACTGACTTACACAACAGCCTTATCTCTAAACTGGAGAGACACTGTTTTGACAGATGGACCACTCAGTGGATAAGGAATTGGCTGGACGGTCACATTCAAAGAGGTGCAGTCAGTGGTTCAATGCCCAAGTGGAGACCAGTAGTGAGTTGTTCAGCCTCGAGAGGAGAAGGTTTTGGGAAGACCTTACAGCAGCCTTCCAGTACCTAAAGGGCACCTACAAGAGGGCTAGAAAGGAATCATTTACAAGGGCATGTAGTGAAAGGACAACAGGGTATGGCTTAAAACTGTAAGAGGGTAGGTTTAGAAAGAAGAAATATAAGGAAGAAATTCTTTACTATCTGGAACAGGTTGCCCAGAGAAGCTGTGGATGCCCCATACCTGGAAGTGTTCAAGGCCAGGTTGGATGAGGCTTTGAGCAACCTGGTATAGTGGAAGGTGTCTCTACGTACAGCTTGGAACGAAAAGATCTTTAAGGTCCTTTCCAACCCAAACCATCCTGTGATTCTGGATTTTTTCCACTACGTTCCTCTTCTGTAGAAGTTTTGACATTAGCAACTGGGAAAGCATCAATGGGAAAGATGAAAAAACTTAAGACAACTGCCCAAGAAAATGACAGTTTGGAGGGTTCTTATATACAAACTCAGCCACCAGAGGTTATTAGCTCCAAGCTTTAAGAAGTGGGAGCATATAATTTCATCTTGGACTGCATATATTTCTTCCAGAGTTTGCTTTCCCATCGATCTTAATGTCATCTGGCTTTCTTCTATGTAATATTTTACTAAGTTTCTTTGAAAAATAGGCACTTTTATTATTAGTTTCATTGGGCCAAATTGTAACAGGAAAAACTCCCATTGACTTAGAAACTGAGCAACAGCTTTAGGATTACTTTTCCAGAACATTACATGAAGTTTGGCTTTAGTCATACAGACTTTTTTTCCCTAATTGCTTTTTTCAAATCCTTAACATCTGTACAGAACATGGGTGGACTCCTTCGTCATCTTCAATGGGACTGAAAACTATTGCCTTTCTTTATAGAATTTATTTTTCATGTAAAGCTTTGTGGGGAAACTACACTGAGGTTATACAGAAAAAAAAAGTTGTTCAGTGTGAGCACAGACCTTGGACCATGACCATAGCAAAGCAGGGAATTCTATCAGGCACACAGATACTTTCAATTAATACTTTCAATTGTTATTTTCAATCTGCTTCAGACATTTAATTAAAGAAAAATTTTGCCCTTCCCTATTCTGCTAAGAACTGAAATTTAAAACTTTGGAAAAATCAGAATTGTGACATCTTACATGTGTCATAAGCAGTGCCACACAGCCACTGTCTCACAACAAATTAGGGACTCTTGGATCTGCGAAAACAGGCTTGATGAAGTAAAAAGAAATGTAGAGATTGTAGGAAAAAGTATGTTACAACCAATTCTCTTTCTGAAACAGAAAAGCCAGATCTAACATGTGTTACACATGCACTACTTTGCTAGAACTCTCTTCCAAAATACAAATTGCTTTTAACCCTTGGACTCTAAATCCACAGCTATTCCTTGGATGGAAAACACAGAATGACTGACTGTGAGCTCTCAGGATTAGCAGATATGCAACCTTACACACTTGTGAGCTGACTGCTCCACCCAACTGCTGTGTTGGCTTGAAATAACATAATGCCTCCAGTCTGATAGATGACACTTATGCAGATCAATGAGAACAATCAAATCCTACATTTCAGTTCAATCACAAACAGCTACTGAGGCTGATGTGTCCCCTCAGGAAATGTTTAGAGGACTAGAAACACTGAAAATTACATAAAAGCATTATCATATGGATATTAAGTTAACAACTGTTACTTCATTTATTGATTCAGATAAAGAAAAGCACTCCACAATTTGCTTTGGATTTGTGAGAAATTAGTTTGGCAATGCAGTTAGACAACTCCAAGCTGGCATTCCTATGTGGAGACAGTTTAAGAGAGAACTGTTGGAGTGACAAGATGCATAGTGTTATAACTGAGCTAAGTGTACAACAAGAGACAAGTATAAAATACATACACATCCATTTCTGTTTGGTAAAAGGAAAGCCTTTGAAGGAAGATCACTTTCTGGGCTCCTTTGCCATCACTGTCCATAATAACATCAGAGAGAGACTAATCAACTCTAAGCAGAGACAGAAAGATACTGTCTTCATTATTCTTTTCCCTGTAATGAATGGTGCAGCATTCTGCCCTCATTCTGATGTCCTTTTGATAATGCTTTCCTGAGGCATGGCAACAGGTTCATGTTCCTTACTGGCGTCTGCTGCCCAGGGCCCCAGACACACATTGTGCATCTGGCCAAAACAGGTTCCTTCTGACAGATGGGTAAATCAAGCATCAACTCTTAACGTTTCAACTGAAGAAAGGAGGAAGCCTATGACCAAATATCTATGTTATTATCATCTTTGCTATTCCAGCAGTGACCATTTAATTATTCCTCTGTATTCTTATAGCCTAATAATTTTTATTGCAGAAAAGCTGAACACCTAAATCAGTGATAACAAGGTCTACATGCTTCTAAACAGAAGAGGTGTTTTGCAGTATGTCAACCAAAAAAAGTATGTGGCTATCAGAGAGCAATGCCTTTAGCCCTATTGCTACCACTGAAAACACTTTATTTCTAGATGTAACGATGCAGTAAAATCAGGAATGCTGACTGGCTTGTGCTACAGTATAGTTCAGTTTGGACAGGCTTTCTTTAAGTGCCATCTTTGTATGGAATTACTGGATACTGTGTGAAAAAAAAAAAACCTCTGTATGTAGGGAATGTAAAAAAAAGAATACCCAATAGAAGATTGAAACATATAATATCAAGTCTTGTTAGATTGACTAAGTAAAGCTTCCTAATTTGTCTCTTTTTTGTTATACATTGCTACTAAAGCTTTTTGCATTGACATGCCATACAGATCTTTATTTCTTACCTCTGTAGTGTTTGCACTCAACAGCAGTCAATCTACTAGAAATACATATATGGAGCCTAAGACACAGGCTCAACAGATTTTTCAAATTAATCTTTTGGAAATTTTGTGAGCAGATACCACACACTTCCTTATAATCACTTATTATCACTGAAGGTTTAACCAAACTTTGTTTAAAACATGGGAAAAATCCCCCAAAACATTAAAAACCAAAGGTAGCTCTTGAATTAAAAATATATGGAACTTGAAAACTAAATATAAAAAAGTAATTGTCATTAATGGAGTGCAGCTGCAAAAGTTTTGGCCCAATATCTTCATCAACCTAGTAAGGCAAACAATACTTTTTGTTTAAATATGCAAATAACATGCTAAATGGTGAAGAAGTAGAAAATGTAGGTTCAGTTACAAAGACTGACTCAAAAATATGGATTTACATAAGCAATATGCATTTTAACACTAGTGAATGCAAGATGATAGATCCACAAATAACGTATGTCACACTTGCAAGTCATTCTGAGAAGGACTTAAAATCACTTGCAGCTTGTAAACCATGTCCTCCTAGAATTATTAGGTAGCTAGGAGGGTTAATGTAACATATAAATATTTTGGCAGAAGAAAAGCGCTGAATACACAGCAGGACTAGAGGAAAAAATAGGGAGTAAGTACATAATACTACACAAACTACTGCTAGGCAAAATATTCAATTCTAGACCAGAATCCACTGAAATTCCAAAAGAAAAGTTGTGAAAACTTGTAAGAGTTCAAGAAGTCTGAAATACTTGCATTATCATGATAAGCTTTAATACTTTTATGTTAATTTATTAAAATTAATCTTTAAATCATTAATAAAATATTAATAAAACTATAAAATTAATAAAAATTATTGAAAGGTGACTTAAAAGTGGCTTGTTTGTATTTAGTTGTGAAAAAAGGATTTCTGACAAAGGAAGGAATTATACTGTATCTGTGAAATATGTAATAAGGTATAGTCACTGAGAACTGGAATCAAACTGATGAGAAATAACACACATCTTCCTCTGACTGTGAACAGCAAACCCTTTGGAACAATCTGTCTATATAGATGTAATGAATCAATACTAATCTTTTAAATGAAGAGTTTATGCATTCCCATAATATACACTCATTCTTACAGGGTTTTAAATTGTGACTACTGGGCAGATGGCATGGGCTGTATTATTCAACAGTGCAGACCAGATGGCCATCTTTCTGGCCTCAAAATTACTGAAATGATAGTAACTACACTGATAAAGACTTGGAAAATGGGGATGCCGAAGAGAGGAGAAGACTGGTGCCTGGAAGCAGGCCAAAATCTTAACAAGCCACTGATAATCAGTATTAGCACATTGTGATCCCACATTTCCACAGGGGTTAGGCCTTAGATAGACACAAAGATTTGTGTAGAGACTGCTTGTTCTAGCTAAGTTGTTTCCAGGATCCAGTTAGAAGTATTTGGAAAACCCTTTCATGAGCTAAGAATAGAAAGTAATCTAAGCCATTACAATAAGCAGCATTTTTTCAGGTTTATGTAAGATAGCTTTGGGTGCCTCCCATCTTCATCTGGCCACTTGCTTCAAGAATTAGTCAAATCTGGCCTCTCAGCTGTAGTCCCACTGTAACCACACCAGGATTTAACATAGCACAGTGAAAAAAATCTGACTTTTCTTAATTCCCCATACAGCTTTCACCCACACTTCAGTTCACTTGCCATGTACCATAATTTCCTGTCTGTTAAACCAAGTTGTATTTTCGTCTGCAGGGCTCCTTCTGAATAATTAACTCAAAGGCACCACCAAAACTGTGACTAGGCAAACCCCTCTTCTCTGTCAATGAATATCTCGAGCTGTATTTTACCTTTCTTGTAAGGTGGGCCTTCATATTCTGATGTCCAAGCAAGAATCACTAAAATACATCACATCTAAATTATTTAAAATATTTTAAAACCCTACTTTAATCCCTCATCATGTTTAAGCTTTCAAGTACCTTTGGACAATATGACCCAGAGCACTTGTATCCTAACTTGTATCTCTGTGAATCCTAATAGAAAAATGCAAAAACAATAGGAAAACTTTCTTTTGACAGTGCTTCTGTAAAGCTTTACCTTAGACTTTACTGTTTATATGTGGTCATTATATTTTCCCAGCAAGATCAATATCAGCTGTGGAGGCTAAAACTCATATTGGTTTGCAGTACCAGCTGCCACATAGGAGCCTAGTCTGTTTAAAATCAGTCAAGACGCTGCTTTTTTAAGAACACAGGTTTTTTAAGAATGTCAGAGCTGTCAAAAAATCTTACAGTATAATTAAGTTACACCAAATTGAAGTCATTGTAATATCTCTTACAAATGGTTGGCTAAACAGTGAAGCACTGCAGATAACTGCTATCTACACTCTCATAATCAAGGACAGCCATTTACACTGCAGAGCTATATGTAAAATCAGCGTAAACTAATACTACCAGGTTTCAATATGTGAACTTTAAGTGCCCATGGCTAGATAAACCAGTTTTTCATTAATTTGTCAGATTACTCCCAAGAAAGAAGTGTTTCTGTTCCATCTGTCAGAGCTCCTCCAATGAGCTGGAATAAATTACCCTACATGTGTCCATGCCCTGGGCAAGGGGATTGGAACTAGATGATCTTTATGGCCCTTCCAACCTGGGCCATTCTATGATTCTATATGCTTCTTATTTAAACATGACATCAAATAACAATGTCTATTCTCAGAAGAGTAAAATTCTTAAAGGCAGATGCACATCTGCTGTTTCTTCAGTGCAATAAACCCTTATTATAAATCGTAATCAGACTTACGATGCTTGATTAATCCTTGATTCAGAAGATAAACTCCAAAACAAATTCCTCCTGCTACTCTCTTCTAAAGTAGAACTTGAAACATAAGAGATAGAAAGAAGTTTTTTAAAAATGAATACTATGTAAAAATGTAAGAGGTTTTTCTTTTGTAAGAGGCTTGAATTCTTCTGGTACTGTTTTTGAGGAAAAATGTGCAAAGCCTCAGACTGACCAGCTTCTTCAGAAAAACCATCTCCATAGGTAGGCAGGAATTTTCTTGTACAGGGAATAAAAACAACACCAAAGGGGAAGTGCAATTGGAAAGGATAAAAACGAGGTGGATTCTTAACTTTAACTGAAAGTCAGGAGAACTCAGACTTCAGTCACCTCCAAAAATTCTTGCACCAAAACCTTTAAATTATTGAAGACATTTTAGCACAAGTCTTAAAAAAAGCTGTCTGTTTATTAACCTGCATTAACAAAGGCACAGTCTAATATTTTGACTCCCAAAGGTACTTTTCTCTGCTGCAATTAGTCCTATTAGTTAAGGACACATCAATATGAACAAGACATCAGCAAAGAACTCATTTTGTGACTATAATACAACCATAAAGAACATAAAATGGAGCAAAATTACAGTGCTTCCATCAAAACAAATGAAAAATTTGTACCTAGGTGAGTTGCGAAATTGAAATTATTTCTCCATAACATACATATATTTTACTAAAGAAATTTATCAGTACCAGCACTGAAAGGATTTCTTTTTCTTCATATACACACATTTCTCTGCCAGATTTGAATACAATTTCTGCAAGCTGGTTTACCTCCTCCTGCCCTTCCCCAGAGTTGGAGAGAGCTGCATGAGTATATCTTTTACTTCAGTGCCATGAGTTTTAAAAATGTACCCTTTAAAAGATTGCAAGGTTGTAAAGAAATGTGCAAATGAATGTGCTAAGAAGGAATAGCATCTAAGTTCTTAATATGCTCTTATGAAACATTATCAGCAGATGGGACCATTTCAACACAGATGTCGGGGTAAGAGAGTCCTGGGGAACTGCTGTGCCATAGCACTGCATTCCAACATTTCATTATCTGTCATGTCTGTTGGTCATCAGCTAGTTAAAATCTTGCATCACATGATGTGACACTAAATAGGAGACAAGACCCAATGATCATACAAGACAAGACTATACCTAGGGCTAAATTACTGTAAGAGGTGTGGTGACAGATGGCTTGTGACTACCCTGCCTCAGGAGCAGTCTCCAAAAACACCACCAGCACATTTTCACATCCAGGAAGATGTTCTGTTTCAGGCTGGCTTGTACCACACCAGCTCTAGTTCACCTGAGTCTCATTTTCTGAAGTACTGAACACCAGCAATTTCCTCTGATTTCAGCTGGTGTAGAGAGTACTCAGTGCTTCCAAAAACCAAGTATTATGCATGAGCAAATATGGTCTTAAGAAGCAGATGCTCCACAAAGCCAAAAATGCCACCAATTACACAAACCCTCTGAGTTTCCTCCAGAGCAGAGTTTGAAATGTGCAGCTTTATAGAGAGACATTTAAATACTTCCAGCAAGTACAGGAATAGAGATAGAAAATAATACTCACTACTGTCAGTCTTAGAGTATTTTAAACATCCAAACAGACTGGGTAATGCTCACTCTCTCCATGCTATCTGGCAGGCAAAAAACCAAACTACAGCAGGTTCAATAGGACAAATAAGTTTACATTTGAATAGGGAAATCTCACACAAGGTGGATTTCTGAAACAATGTGTTCTTACTGAAAAAGAGGAAACCAGAGGAGGGAACTGTATTGCTGCCAGAGAAAAGAGAACAGCATGATTCTAGAAGTGTTATTGCTTTAGTAGTTTCACAGAAAAAAAAAATTACTTGGGTAACAATTGCCTAAAATGCCCAAAATATAGATTAAATGTAAACACAACTGTTGGAGGTAAAAACAATAGCAGATAGTATTTGGTTATTCCATTGGTTAGTTTTCAATAAATTGGTCTATTTTGCACACTCTTGGAGGTAAGAGCTGTGTGTCTGTGCGTGCTTGAGGCCACGCTGCAGGGACTTAAGAGCTGCAGCTCAGCCCTCTGCAACTGGAGGTTTTCCCTGGGCCAGGAACACAAACATTTTACACACATTATGGGTGTATTAGGATGTTGGTATTACAATGTTCTGAAAATTATTCTTTGATTGAAATTATTCTTTTTTTAAAGGACAAACACCATCATAAGGTGAGAACTATTGAAACCAGAACTAACTCTTACATGATAAATTCTGTCAGGTTGCACCACTTTTTAGAGTCCACTTTCTTCATCATCTCTTCAAAGGATTTTCCACAGGCAGGCAACTTCTCTAACATGAGAGATTCATTGCAGAGATCAGTCCGTTGACGTGCACCTAGGTAAAATCAGAAGCACCTTAAACCACAGACACTTAAATAGAAGCAGGAACACATCACTCAAACTCCTCACACAGTTCTGCTTGCCACTTAAATTGTCATAAACTTAGTATTCAATATTCAAAGCAATTTTAGAAAATAGATAAAGTATATCTTTACATAAACTTATTGAAATCATGACTTAGTATAAAATACAAAAGGTTACCACATATAGTATTGCTTTTTAGACCTAGCATAGAGGAACCTATCTAGTCACTTTTCTAATCTTACTTAGCTTCTACTCATACTAATTTACTACTGCCCATTTGCATTTTTAGTTAAAAGCTAACAGGATCTCCTGATCACACACTTCAGTATAGAAAGCACTTCTCAAGCTTACACAAATGCATCCCATTCAACTAACTATGTTACTGTGAAATTACTTTAACATCAGAAACATATGTATATTTTACCAGCTAAAGGGCTTGAATTTTCACAATCACAACTTTTTCTTTAATATATTCACTAAAGGACTTGTCTAGACATCAAGTCTTATGAGGAGCAGCTGAAGGAGCTGGGGTTGTTTAGCCTGGAGAAAAGGAGGCTCAGGGGAGACCTCGTCACTCTCTACAGCTACTGGAAAGGAGGTTGTAGACAAGTGGGGGTCAGTCTCTTCTCCCATGTAACAAGCGGCAGAAAAGAGGAAACAGCCTCAAGTTGTGCCAGATGAGGTTTAGACTGGATATTAGGAAAAATTTCTTCACCAAAAGCACAGGAACAGGCTACTCAGGGAGGTGGTTGAGTCAAAATCCCTGGGGGTATTTCGAAGACGTGTAGATGCAGCACTAATGGGCATGCTTTAGTGGTGAATTTGGCAGTGTTAAGTTAATGGTTGAACTCAATGATCATAGATTCTATGACTATGAATTATCCTCAATTATCAGTTGAAATTACAACATACAGCTACTTGCAAAGAAAGAGTTAACCTTGACTTAAGCAAGCCTGTAACTTTTTCAGCCAGTAATGGCAACTCCACAATATTTAGAATCAATGTCAAAGGTTTTTCTCACCCAGCGCATGACTGCATTGGAATACAAAAGCAGTATTCGGATATTTCTTATAAAATTTAAATTCTGGGGGAAAAAAATTATTCAGGCTAATGTATTTTATTTTGATAAGGATGAGACCCTTTGTTTTGATTATATCATTGATAATATCTTGCTTTACTTTTATAGATGTCACTATTTTGACTGTTCTGTATTAAAAATGCATATATTTTGTATTGTAGAACATTAAAAATTAAGTAAATATATGCATATAAACCTATTGAATACAAATGTCTAAATTAAATTAGTTGGGAAAAAATGCAGTATAATTTCTTCTCTTCACAGCAGCATAAATCTGAGAAACGGATTTACCTGAACAAAACTGCAATCCTAACAAAACCTGTACATATGGCAATCCTCCTAAGAACTCTGGAAGAACAGCTTTTTTCAACAAAAAAGCCAAGGAGAACAGACCACTAAATCCTAAGAAAAAAGAAGTCTAAGTGGAATCAGGTCTTGCACCTTTTTCTTCTGAACCTACATTTTCATTGAGAACCTATTTACACCAAGGAGAGGATGTATTTCTTTTCCTTGTATTAGTTACTTTGAAAGCAGTATTTCACTGCTGAAAAGAGCTAGTGGTTCTAATTTTGTGTGGTTACAGTCAAACACAGTGCCAGATGAACTGCAAGTCGAAACCATGCAAGACTTTGCTTGATGAGAAGGAAGGAGCAGTCCTCACGGCACTATTCCTTTCAATATTTAAAAAAATAAATAAATAAATCCAAGGCAAGATGATGTTTCAGGTTCACATCATAACCCAGCCATCAATCAGAAACTTTGAACATCTTCATTCAAAATGAGGCAAATGTTTGTAAAACAGGCTTGAGTGTACATTGTTTCATCCATGAAGGAGAGTGCTCCTTTTGAGCCTGGAAAGCAGTACGTTGCAATTTAACTCCAGCTATCGCAGCTAACTCCTTAGCTGTGGAAGTCACTGTCTCTGTGATGCTTTCACATACTTTCCAAGAGCAGCAGGCCCACAGCGGGACAGCCCATGCTGCATCTGAGACCCTAAGTCTACACAAACCTCTCCAGGTGTACAGCTAACTCACTAGACCTAATCCTACCTCCCTCACCATGTGCCATTGTCAGTGCTCTTAAAGCTAACGTGAAGCCTTCCTCCATGTCAGCAAAAAGTCAGAACTACAATTAATCACCAGTGATAGAAATGGTGAAAATTTCCAAATACAGAGCATAATTTTGTCCTTAGGAAGTTAACACAATAGCATGGATCCTGCCTATTTAACTGTTCCCGCCAATTCATCTGGCAGCTGCACCACTTACAAGTTATACTTTCCACAGTTAGATCTGCAGATGAACACTAAAGCTGTGCAAAATTTAAAACCAGATGCAAAAATTGCACAGCTGGCAACTTAAATCCTGCACTGATGCTTTGACAAAAGTTAAGCAAAGCTGCCTTTCCTGGCAGAGTATTCTAAACTGCCAGCAATCATTTGATTTATAACCCTATAAATCCAACAGAATACGAGTTTCTCCTCCTCTACGTCATGTGTGCTGACAATTTGCTTCAGTACCTTCCCAGCAGGGTGTTTAAATGGATTTGCCATGGCCTTGGTATTTTTGGTTGTGTCTCTTTAATAAAACTTCAGTATTTTGCAGGGTTATAGATAAAAACTCCGAGTCATTTGACAGCAATCTGATGACATAAGAGTTTCTGGCTAAATCCCTGACCAATGGAATTCAAAATCATGAATAATTCTGAAGATTAACCATCACTATTGAGAATGACCTTTACAAAACACTACAACAGTCTCTCTTCATATAGCCAATGGGCAAGATCAGTTGTAAAAAATGCCTGACAGTTGACTAATTGAGATGAGATAGGATGGAAGCGCTTATCCAATGGTGGCCATTAACAAAACAGACACAGAAGTTTGAATTTTCGAAGTCAAGCTCACCTGCGAATCCAAGCGTCATTAGACCATTAACTAAGGAGGGGGAAAAAAAAAAGAGATTAATTAGATACCTCCACACTATTATATAAAAGAATTAATGCAGATACAAGCAGATGAGCATAATTTAGGTTTCAACAGAATATTCAAAATGCTCATTCAAACATTAGTTTCAGTTTTATGAAAGAGGTTGTCTGAACGGAATAATGAACATTTAGAGAACATTATGTTTTTAAATTCCTTTTAATCTACCCTTTAAATGGCTGAGTCACTCAGACTTGTAAAGGGTCTGTCCACAGCACTCCTTCCTGTAGTTTCCAACATTAAAGATTAGGGATAGGGAAATTGTCCTTTAAGCTTCTTGAGGGTGAAAAAGTTGGAGAAGATAACACATTTGCTCAAAACATAGGTAGACATATTCTAACGTGTAGAGCAAAAAAAAAAAAAACCCTTTAGCTGTTAAGATTAAGCAAACAATAATAAATGTGTGCTGTCTTCATTTAGAAATGTAATGCTGTGCTTTACAGTCTCCACCTTTTGCACCTTGAAGTCACACATTTTGACAAACATTACATTCAAAACTTATAAGCTTCTCATGCAGATGTCATGCTAGCATAGGTATGTCAGAAGAGCATCCAAATGGAAACACAGACTATATCAACAGGAGAAGGCTTCTGATTAGCTATTTTCAGTATATCCAGATAGATTAAATCAACAGAAGACACTGTGTTTGCACAGCTCCAGCCACACATAGGATTTTGTAAATACAGCTAAGAGGGATGTGGATTCAATTCTTTTTGATGTCCCACTGAAAAAAAAAAAATGCTGACAAATATTATAGCGTTAGCCTTGCATCAGAAATTAAATGAGTGATTTCACACAGATGGATGCCTCGTGCCCCTTGTTTATACAATACATGACACCCCAGTAAAATGAAGCAGGATATATGTAGCAGAATATCATTACCAATCACATAGACCTAGACCGTGAGGGACCCACTGGGATGTGCCAGACTGTCAGCTGTGTTCACTGCAAATAATTGGGTACATGCATGGAAGAAGAATTGAAATCCTTCTAAGGAACATATTTTTAATCCAGAGAAGCATTAATCTCTTAGTTACCAATGAACCAGAATGTACTGTGAAAAGCAAGAAATCACACATTGGGAAATTGCATTGCATCCAAACATATAGAGAGGAAACTCCATTATACACTCTGACAGCAGTATCACTTTCACAAATAGAGCACTTTTTTCCCCCATGCTATTAGCTGTTATAAATATATAAATATATATATTGGCTATTATAAATACACTTGATTCCCTGGCTAGGTTTTTCTTGAATCCTCCCTTGAAAATGTGCCTTAACCACAGTAGACTGAAGATCAAATTAAAAGCACTCACTCTGTGATAAAGCCAAACCCAGCCATTCTCAGGAAACAGTCTAGGCATGTACAGTTACCCCAGTTGCTCTCTTTGAAGAGCACAGACTGCACCTCCAATTCTGAACCTATCAATTCCTATCACTGTGATGTAGATTTTTCAAAATTATTGCTACAGTAATCTTCACGGGACCACAGCAAGACAAATAAAACAGGGTTTACAACTAGAAAGAACCAGACTTTCCCAAGTTTCAGCAAGGGAAGCTTTGACAAACCTAATACTGAATAAAGGCTCACAGGTTAGTGCTCACAAATCCTCCTGCTCACAGGAAAATATGCTTTTTGCAATTTTTTGACCATAAAAAAGGAACGCAGGATGTTTTGCACCCATGCTCAATCAGCAAACTCCAAATACCTTTAGAGTAGGGTAAAACAACAATTCAGACCACCATGTGCCACCTCACTATTTTCTTTGTTCTGAGATATTCAACTCATAATAAAGATTTAATCAGAAGACTGTAGCATGTCATGATAGTTTACACAAAAAGTATGATCTTTCCAGCAGCTCTTATTTTTTTTTTTGAAAGGCTGATGCCATCACATCTCATTAGAAAATACACAGAGGAAGCAAAATGGGTCAGAGTGTTGGAAGGTATTGCCATGCTCCCAGAATAAAAGAGTTGCCATGCACTCCTACCTGAACCCACATTTAGGGAAAGAAAAGGAGGGTCAGTTTAACTGTACAAGCTGCCTGCAGGCTAAATCATGTCAATAAGGGACCACAGCAATGGCCTTTAACACTTTTTCTCCATACACTATAGAGGCATGTAAGATCCCCCCTAGTATTAGCTAGATCAGATGCAAAGAGACCAACCAGGTTGGAGCCAGAGCAAGAGGTGAAGGAAAGTATCATCAACAGAAAGATGAGAAAAAAATAGGTTTTAAGGGCTTTTGGAAAGAAAAATAAAAGATAAACAAAATAGGAGAGAGTAATAGAAAATAAGAAAACTTAGGAAAAAACCCACCAGTTTTCTATTAACAACCTACTTCAAAACCTTGTATATGACAAAATAAAAAATCTGTTCCTAGACCTTCACTACAGCCTCTTATTACCTACTCTCTACTCTCCTTTTGTAAAAACACATTCTTTTGACACTAAAAAGGGAGTTAAGAATGAGATTCACAGCAATATCTAAATTCACTACTGGAATACATGACAGGGTAACTGCCCTGTAATTTTTTCAACTATATAAACTTTTTCTGTGAAATGGAAAAATATTTCTCAATGTTTATTTGTCTCCTATATTGTTATTATGCACTGGTATTTTTCCCAAAGGCTTAAAAGTAGCACTGAATGTCTGTCGTGCAACTACTTCATAAATCTGGAGCAGCATAAGAATTACTGTGTTCTTCCTACTGCACATATCTCTAACCATGTTTTAAGAATAATTCTGAAAATCTTGTGTAAGTATATAAGAGGGAAATGTTATCATTTTCCCTTGCCTGAATGTTTTTTTCCAGATGCTGCTATTACTGACAGGATAGTAAGATTTTTGAGTGCCTCCTATGCTTTCTCAGAATAATTCTTATTTTACCAGACAAAACTGCTGTACACAGTTTTGCACCAGCAATTACAGCTGTGTAATGCTACGTACATTCTTTGAAATTTGTGAAGTCTGGTTCAAAACTGCTTTTCTTTCAACTGTAATTTTCATAAGAAAAAAAGAACATATAATGACCCCAAGTTAAACCTCACGTCAAGAGGCTACTTCTATACCTCTTTTTAAAGACAATCCTGCCAATTACCATCATCTAAACTACATCAGGACATCAGACCTCTATTGGAAGTTATGTACTAAACAAACAGCTGTCTCTCTGCAGAACCTGAAGTTTCAATGATAGCAGCACACAGCTGTGCAAGAACTGTCATGACATACTGTTCATGAAACCACAGTTTGAAATAGCAACTGCTGCTCTGCTGTCATGCACCTATGATATGTTGGAAAAACAGGTGAGAGATTAATACTCTATTGATATAATTTTTCTCATACTGATCAATAGTTTTTTTTTTAAATACACCTGATTTTAAATACTGAGCAAGTCAATTTTACAGAAGTATAATGCTTCTTCAGGTACTTAAACGTTAAATAAAGTTACCTGTTGCAGAGGTGCTATTAAAGATCATGTTAAACTCTTCAATCTTTTATGTAAATCCCAAGTTATTCCATTACAGGTGTTCTGGCAGGAATGCAGAGACACTTCAGGATATCTAATGCATGAGGAATTTCCATGGAAATCACTTCTCCTATGCTCTCACACAGTGTCAAGAGGCATCATACTGCATCAAAAAAACCCTGGTTACACTTGGAGTAGGGTTTCTTTATTATCTGTTTCCTGGGCAGGTGAAGAGACTCATTTCACTAGAGTCTACCTGAATACAGAAGGAAAAGATGAGGTAACACAAGTGTTGCATGGTTGCTTTTCAAAGCCTTCTCTAAAAGTCCTCTACTGGGGTCAAGTCAAATGTATGTGGCCAAGACACCACAGACTCTGAATAGGCTAAGAAATCCTGAAACTTGATGGGAAAGCCCAGAAAAGTTCCTGCTTAGAGGCTACTATAAATGTACAGAAAGCAAAAATAATGCTACTGGTACAAAAACTAAAGTCCCACCTGCCAGCCTTTAAGTAACACTCTCTACAATATATATGGCTCAGAAGGTCATCTTTTGTTCTCAGCTATTGACTGTCCTTTTGACACTTCATAAGAGGAGTGGGACAGGGACAGAATGGAAGAACATCAGCACAGTGTGAAAGCAGCCAAGGAAATGAGGCAACTGAAGTTCACAGAGACAGGCAATGACAGGAACTCAACACAAAGGAAGGATGCTGGGAATAAACAGAAGTTTGCAATAAATATAGTACTAGAAAAAAGTGTTACACTTGCATTCAAAATTCACCTAGGAAAAAAACATGCCTCAGCACATGGAGTGGCAGGAGCAAGGAAATCCTGCTGGCAGGGTGCATTGATCTGTCCCTACACCCAAGAAGTTATCTAGAGAGCTAGCAAAACACACAACTCAGTTTTGCATTACCTCCTCCTTTGACACTAAATTCTTTTTAATATTCTTTTGTCCCGTTGTGTCAACTGCACAGAACATGCATATATAGCTATGGCAATGTAATACCCAAAACTAAAAATGCAGTTCAATGCTGTATTTTATCGCAGTTTGAGGCACTACGTTATTGCTTTTGAATTGTTAATTTCAGACCATTTTGGACATTAGAGTCTTCCTCCTGCAGAGCAAGAAAAGCATGAAAGAAAGCAATTTTACCCTTTCCATTTCATTGGTGCAAATCAACAGGGAATAGCTGAGGGCATCAACTGTTCAGACCCATGTTGGTTCAGAGTTCCCCAGGTTTCCAGTGACTGCAAAGAAATGTAACCATTACTCTGAATTTATGCTTCAACAGGGAATTTTTCAGACAGCAATACAAATTATTGTCCATTATATTGCTGTCTGAAGTTCTTAAATCACTGCTGGCAGCATATTAATATTGCTCCACAATTTCTGAACAGTCTATGTCTACTTCAAGAAGTGTTGGATAGGTTTTCTGCTACTTTGTTTGAAACAAGTATGTTTTATTTAAATAAACATATGCCTAGTATTTTTAATAAAATATTTATTTATTTATTAATATTAACTTATCTAATAAGATATATTAATTTATTAAATAAATAATCAAATGAACTATATCAGTTCAACAACAGACTTGTGGAGGAGATTATTTAGCTGTACACTAAGATCTGTATTGTACTAGAAGTTGTGTGACTCAGCCTGAAATGTAACAATGTTTTCTTCAAATCTTTTCTGTCCTGCTATGTTTTTGATAAAGCACTGTGTAACTGAAATACAAGATACAATCACTGACTTTCAGACAATGGATTAACTAAATATTCCAACAGCAGAATCAACAGCTTTAAGTAAACTCTCTTCACACTTTTACAGAAGTGGCACGGAGTAGGGTGATCACAAATGTGATCAGACTAGAGATTCATCCTTCCAGGGAGTAAAACTGAAGAAGAGTAGGAGGAGTACATTTGTTTCTAGACTAGAAAGAAATCTGTGGCATTAGGAACTATTTAAAGATGACATTCAGCAACACCAGTCAAGGAAGGTGATTGTCCTGCTCTACTCTTTGCTGGTGTGGCCTCACCTCAAAACTGTGTGCAGTTTTGAGTGCCACAACATAAGAAAAACAACATCCATAGGAGGGCTACAAACATCACAGAATCAATTAGATTAGAAGAAAAGACCTCTGCAATCATAGAGTCAAACCTACAACCAAACACGACCTTGCCAACTAGACCATGGCACTAAGTGCCACGTCCAGTCTTTCCTTAAACACCTCCAGGGACGGTGACTCCATCTCTCTAGCAAATTCATTCCAATGTCTAACCACCCTTTCTGTGAAGAAACTCTTCCTAATGTCGATCCTGAACCTCCTCTGGCACAGCTTAAGACTATATCCACTCATCCTGTCGTTAGTTGCCTGGGAGAAGGGACAGATCCCCACCTTGCTACAACCTCATTTCAAGTAGTTGTAGAAAGTGATAAGGTCACCCCTGAGCCTCCTCTTCTCCAGGCTAAACAGACCCAGTTCCCTCAGCCACTCCTCATATGACTTACTCTCTAAACCCTTCACCAGCAACATTGCCCTTCTCTGGAAGCAGCTCAATGTCTTTCTTGAAGTGAGAGGCCCAGAACTGGACACAGTACTTGAAATGCAGCCTAACCGTGCCAAGTACAGGGGGAGAATCGCTTCCCTAGTCCTGCTGGTCACACTATTTCTGATTCAAGCCAGGATGCCATTGGTCTACTTGGCCACCCAGGCACACTGCTGGATCATGTTCAGCAGCTGTCAATCAGCACCGCCACGTCCTTCTCCACTGGGCAGCTCTTCAGCTACTCTGTGCCCAGCCTGTAGCGCTGCATGGCGTTGTTGTGGCCAAAGTTCAGGACTGGCACTTGGCCTTGTCCTCAAACCACTGGACTTGGCCCACCAGTCCAGCCTGCCCAGGTCCTTCTGCAGAGCGCTCTTGCCCTACCCCAGATTGACACTTGCACCGCACTTGGTGTCATCTGCAAATTTACTAATGCAGACTCAATTCCCTCATCCAAATCATTAATAAAGATATTGAATAGGACTGGACCCAATACTAATCCCTGGGGGACACCACTAGTGACCAGACACAAACTGGATGCAGCACCATTCACCACCACTCTCTGGGCCCAGTCATCCAGCAAGTTCTTAACTCAGCAAAGACTGCACCTGTCTAAGCTGTGGGCTGCCAGCTTTTCCAGAAGAATGCCATGGGAAAGGGTATCAAAGGCTTTGCCAAAGTCCAAACAGTGAAGGGTGTAGAGGGGAAGCCATATGATGAGCTGCTGAGACCACTTGGCTTGTTCAGCCTGGAGAAGACTGAGGGGAGACTGAGCTTCTTGACCCACAGGGTAGCTGGGCACTGGAACAGGATCCCTGGGGAAGTGGTCACTGCACCAAGCCTGTCTAAGTTCAAGAAGCATTTGGACAACAACTTCAGCCACATGGTACTCTTGGGGATGTCCTGTGCAGAGCCAGCATTTGCACTTCAATGATCCTTGTGGGTCCCTTCCAACTGAGGACAGTCTACAGTTCTGTGATTTAAGGTGTCTGGAAGAGAGTTCCAGAGGACTATGTGCATTGGGAGGTATGTACAGTCAGCAGAGACAAAGCGCACCAGCTTTCCTAACAAACTCAAATTCACTGAATTCACCTGTGTGTGTGTTACCCAGAACAAAAGGCAAAGACTTATTTACAGTATACAGGCATTCCAAAGGCTTTGTACTCCTTGTTTTCATCTAACTTCTGCCTGCAAGACCTGATCTTCTGAGTCTTGGCATACTGTAGTTCCCACATAAATGTATAATGTCTAGAACAACCAGATCACAGCTCTTCATAAGTTATGATTACAGATAAATACACCTGGCAACTGAAAGTGAAAAATCTTTTTTTCACCCCTGAAACCTCTGTACTTTTTCAGATTGATTATAGCCTTGTGAGGTATCACTATTGAGGTCTCCATTTTACATGAACTAAGGAAACAAGAACAGAACTAGTAAGAAATCTGTCTAAGGTCACAAGCAGAAACCAGTATCACTCTTATCTACAGTGTGAGCCAACAGCAGTCTGGTGTCATGACCTCTGTTTCACCACTACCTCCTTCTCTCAGAAGACATTACCAAAGCAACTGAAGAACAGGATCTCTCTGCCCAAAAGATGATTGGGAAATGTGTCAGCCGTGCAATTTATGGGAAAGGTACATCAACTAATGAGACAGCATAGTTCAGATTCATTCCCCCCCAAAGAGGAGATAGCTTGCAATTACTGTTGAGACACACACACACACACCCCCCCCTACCACATCAGAAGTGTGACAGCCCCTGAAGTTCGCCACCTGCATCCAGGACCTCAGTCTGACACTGTACCACTGATCACCTGGAAGCACATATTTGATCTAACAGCTGCTTGTTATTGTAACTCAACTGCCTGTCATTGGTCAAGAAGGCAGGAAAACACACACACACACAAAAAAAGTGATGTGACAAAGTTTCCCTGTAATAAGGATACATAAGGTCAGCACAATAGAGACTTTACTGCATATCTAACCACCTGTGAAAGCATGTAAAACACTAGTCTCTCAAGGTCAGTAAGGACTCCAGTTTGCTCCTGTGGAGTAGTCTGAAAATGAAGTCAAGCAATTATTTTTTTTAATAACCTTGACAAGGGGAAATGACCTATAAAGGTTTCACAGACAAGGGTCACTGCACACTCCCTCCTGAGGAAGTCTTTAAAACCATGGGATACTTGAAGACATTAAAAGTTCCTTCTTCCCTTGACAAGCAGAACATTTAAATCAAGGCACTACCATTGTAGAAGGCCTGAGAAAATATTTTGGGTGGTTTTTTTCTTCTTTTTCTGACAACAAAAATCCCCACCCTGCACATCCATCTTGTCTTGCTTATGCATGTAGTGCTCTCGCAGACTCCTAACGTCATTACACTAGTATGTCAAAACATTACATCAACATAACTCCAGTGAAGTCATGTTTTCCGTGAATTCTATGCCTACCATGAAGTAAAAAGTTGGCTTGACTCTTCATATCTGGGTCGTTTTTTCTTCAGTAGCCCAGCTTGACTATCAGGGCTCCAGAAATCTGGATACTCACCTACATGATCACAGAGTATTTTAAATGACATGTTGCCATGAAGAACAAGAACAATAAAACACTGACAAATCTTCCGAGCTTCACAGAGCTTCTGTGTGTGCACGATCCCTGCACAGCACAATTTCTCGATGTATATCCACATAGGAAACCCCAAAGCAGCAGATTCTGGTACAGGAAATTACTTAGGTCAAGCTACTGCAGTAAATCATTCCTCTCAGTGAATCTGAGGACCAGAACTGAACCTCAGAGAAGCACAAGTTCCCAGGCATCTGCCTCCAAGGCGCACTGCCGAGCCAGCAAGGCAGGGCACATCTGACTGCTCATGCAGAACCCAGTGCTTCTCAGTTTGCACTTTTTGTATTTACTTTCATTTAATGTTTTTTAACAGAGTTCTTTTGCTTTGTTTTTCAAATGGCATGTGTCACTAAGGGAGTAAGATGATATGAGAGTGAAAGATTTAAACTTCTCTTTCTTCTCTCCACTGTCTACTACCTTCATGTGTTAACACTGTACTGAAATTCGATTGCAACTACTCCTGTGTAATGGAAACAAAGCATTAGTAGTAATGGCTCCATTAAAAACTTACTTTATGTATACCATTGTTACTGTAACAAGGAAGTAAAACTTTTAAATTCCAAGTTTTCTTTATAATCATTACTAATTTACATCCTGTTTTTCTTTCATTTCACTATTATACTAAGAAAAATTTTAAAAGTATGATGTTTTCTTTACCAGCCCAAGACCAAAAGACATTTCAGCAAGAGCAGTTGAGTAGTGCTTACACTTACATGTAAAAACTAAGATGCACTAGGAATATGCCAGCTAACGAATAGGGAAAACCAGAAACAGCTACCATTGTACAGAAAAATGCTACCCTTTACTTCTTCCTAAGCTAAGAGAATTGCTAGGGTGTGAAGAAATCATTTATCATTATTTGTGCCACCAGGCTGAAACAGCGAAGATGATGGACCCTGAGGAATAGGCTCCTAAGACCTTCAGATCCATACATTTTTGAGCTCTCGGATGGCTGACCATCAAGGTGCCCATTAAGCTGCTCAATCACTCCTCTCCTCAGCTAAACATGGGGAGAGAGAATATCGCAAAAGGCTCATGGATCAAGATAAGGACAGGGAGAAACAACTTAATAACTACCATCATGGGCAGAACAGATTCAACTTGGCAAAATTAATTTAATTTACTGCCCATTAAAATCAGAGTAGGGTAATGAAGAATAAAACCAAATCTTAGAAAACCTTGCCCCTATCTCTCCCTTGTTCCCAGGCTCAATTTCACTCCCAATTTCTTTATCTCCCTCCTTCCTAAGCAGTGTAGGGGGATGGGGAATGGAGGCTGCAGTCAGTTCATCACACGTTGGCTCTGTCACTCCTTCCTCCTCAGGGAGAGGACTTCTCTCACTCTGCCCCTGCTCCAGCATGGAGTTCCTCCCAGTCCTCCACAAACTTCTCCAGTGTGGATCCTTCCACAAGGTTTTAGGTCCTGCCAGGAGCCTGCTTCAGTGTGAATTTCCCATAGGGTCACAACCTCCTTTGGACTTCCATGGGCTGCAGGGGCACAGCTGTCTCACCATGGTTTTCATCATGGGCTGAATGGGAATCTCAGCTCCAGCACCTGGAGCACGACCTTTGCCTCCTTCTTCACTGGCCAGAGTTGCTTCTCTCACATATTCCTCCTCTCTTACAGCTGCTGTTGTACAACAAGTTTTTCCCCATCTTAACCGTGCAATCCCAGAGGCGCTACCACCATCACTGACAGGCTTGGCCTTGACCAGTGGGGGGTTTGACTGAACAATATTGGTTATTCTCTGTTGATCTATACTACAGAACATTGGGGTTTTGTTTACCCCTAACACTATCAGAGAAACTGCAAAAAAGTTTACCTGAGACTCTGCTTTCACAGTCTCAGGTTCTTGGGTTGAAATTTTCCATGACTTTGCTCTAATATTGGGGCAAATTTTTTCTCCTAAAGCCTGAGTAAAATCCTCCTGAGGATTTCAGTCATGCAAGAAATAAGTAGAAAGGGGAGAAGTAGATAAGAATGAGTACTCCCTCTAGTTTTGCAAATACGTCAACAATCCCTTTAACTCACGAACTTATAAACATTCTTTTACTTATGAACTTATGTTTATTTATACAGCTGTGGAGTAGTACACACTGAGGCCAGAAGGAATCTCTCACATCATCCAGATCTTTTGTAGCACAAGGTAAAGGTCTTACAATAATTTCTGTACCAACCTGTCTACTCAAAAGACAGATATTCTTCATAAACACTTCCAGTGTAGATTTTGGGATTGCAAGTGATGGAAAATTTCCCATTTCCTATTCCTTCCTTCCTCTCGCATTTACGTGAGAATGTTCCTACCAACACTTTTTATTTCTTCGAGAAGATTTGTTTTAATACATATATATAATTAATTGCATGATAAAATATTAAGTAGCTAGGAGAAAAAAACCTAAACACTGCTCAAACATATTCAGCATGCAACAGCATGAGCAGTCTAGGATCAAGCATCCTTATGGTGTTGCAATGCACACTCCACCTATTCTGTACTATTCAACCAGAAAGATAAGACAAAGAGGAGTTAGAAACTACTTTAACTAAAACTCACTGTAAATAGCAGGTCTTAAATGTCACATTACTACACAGATGGATATTCCCCTCCCCATTTTTTAAAATAATTAAATCCCAGAAAAGAGCACTAACATTTCTTTCCGAAAATCTTAAAATTAAGAAAGAAAACACAATTATTTTGAGGACCTTAATTTTCCTTTCATCTTTCCTTTGCAATTTTTTCCTGTTTCTAGTCTACACTGGAGCCAGTTAAACGGAAACAGGACCAGTGGTTATTCCAGCAACACTCTCATTACTTCATTGTGCATCACTAAGTGTTTCGTGGCAAGAAATTCACACCCTGAACACACCTCTGGAAATGTTCAGCAGTCACATTTACTAATGACAAAGGTTAGCTTCCCTGAATGCAAATCTAGTCTACCTCCATGGGTCAAAAATAAGAGATTTACATTATTTTTTAATATGATACAGTAAGTTCTGATTTTGAGTTAGCCTGAACTACATATTTATCTGTTTTTCTAAAAATAAAATAGAAATAGAGGAGATTCCCCACATACTGAACGACAATTGATGACTCTGTGGAAATACAGGGTTTGAGCATCCCACTGAAAGCCAGAACAAATTTATTTTTCCCGTTTCACTTGAACATCTAAGCTTAATGCTCTATCACTGAAAGATTACAACACACATTGCTAAGTAAATTTAAAGAAACCTCTTTTACTATTCAATTGGGCATGTTCTTTGCGCAGGGAGATCCTTGAGGAGTAAAACTGGAACAGCTCAAGAACTCAAAAAGATGTGAAAGGACAGCATTACATTTGTAACCACTTGTCAAAAACAAAGAGGAAATCTGTTCCACAGCCCCATGTGGCTACCAGATAGCAAAGCCCTGATGCGAAGGTTGAGATAGCAAAGGGCCACTTCCACTCCAAAGCTACAAAATATATCTGGGTATCACAGAGACAGCCAAGTCTCTTCAGGTGATGAGACCAACTGCAAGCTTCACACCTCCACATCAAGAGGACATCTTCCTCACAGCCCTGACAACAATCTCCAGTGCACAGAGGGTGAGCAAAAGAGAAGAGTACAGACCAAAGCTAAAGTTCAAGTTCTTAAGATTCAGAAGAAATATGGGCTTTGTGTCTTATTGATGAGCACTTGAACAACTTCTATAAGGTGCCATTTACTGTCCCAGTATCCCCCCCATCTCTTCCTAATATTCTATGGGTGTGGAACCTCTTTTCCCTTCTGCTGAAGGCAGAAGGGCCACATAGATCAAAGGCTTCACACCCTGTCAAATCTTAAACTATGTATTTTGAGACAACAACAATGCAATAATATTTGATAATTACTAGACTCCGTAGGATCAATCTCCCTGTACACGAAGGGATGCAAAAGAAATCTGTTACTTGTGACATTTGGAAACAAAACTAAATTCCTGCAAGAAGTGACAGTCATTACTGGCCAACATGGATTATAGTATTTATTCTCACACTGCCCACAGAAATTTTTTTTCAGATAATGCTCTACAAAATAAGGGCAAATTAGTCACATTTATTAGGGTGTGAAAGTAAGACAGATGCTTTATTGCAGGCCCATGCTTATGCATAGTCCTTTGTTTACTCAGCTTAATCTGGTAAAATGCAAACAAGACATGCTTTTGCAACCTGGAGCTGTGCTAGGGCCCCAGTGGTGTCTATCATATTGTCCTCTCCAGAGTCTCCCTGGCTCAGAGTATAGGTGGAACAAGTGACATCCCATCTACAGAAGGCCATCAATCTGGCTACATAAAGGCAAGGTTCTGTCTTCCTGGAGATAAACTGAAGCCACCAGTTGTTATGCAGATATGCCACTTGTTCAAGAAAATATGGTAGATCATGTCAAGCTGTTCCAAAGACAAAGGCTGGGACTCTCTCTAACCTTCAAACCATCTAACATTGCCATCGCATTTTCTTTTAAGGTTTTTAGCGAGGAACAAAGCTATCTCCTTTTTTCAGACTGGTTTCAAGAAAGCCAATATATGAAGGGAAATTAAGCCTATAAACCTGTGAATAAGGAGCTTTCTCCTATTCCACTTTGCTACCCCTTTCTTTCTTCATACCCATGCATCATTCCCACACATGACCCAAGGGTTCTTCAAGCAGCTTTTAGACTGTTCTACATTTACAGTCACATTAAAAAAAATGTCTTTTTTTCTGTTTGTTTTCCAGTTTATCTCAATGCAAGACTGGTTGTGAAGAGTCTCTCATCTTAGAAAAAACACAGTCTGTTTTTATAAAACACACAATAATACACTTCTACAATTTTATTCTGAAATAAAATGGTTCATGCAACAGCTTTCACTAAACCAAAAAGGTGTGAATTAAAACATGTTTCATTATGTTTCTGAAAATTAATCTCTCCACAAGCCCTCGGAGAGCACAGTTTGCTTTCTTCACATGTGTTTCTCAAGCACTAATTTCAATAGCTAAGACAGATGGTAGCAAGTGGTGTTTTGTAAGAGACCACTCACTGCATTTTTTTCCTTGGTAAGGAAAACTCAAATTTCACTCATTTATCTCCAATTCAAGCCATGAATCATCTCTGTTATCAGTACAGAGGTACAAGGGAAACTGAAACATGAACCATACAAAAACGGCTGGTGCTGCAATGGTAAAACACAATTCAATTGACAAAATCTGCCATAGTTCTCCTTGAGGGAACCAAATCATGCTCAAAACCACTTCCTTAAGATCATATAGTAAGTGTGTATCTGCCCCTAGCGCAGTACCTGTCTACCTCAATGCAGACTTTTATCTTCACAGCCTCTGACGATTTGCATCACAGGTTTGACTAAAATAAACCTAAAAGCAAAGCCCTGAGGCACCAAAGGTATTTAAAACCTTAACTACTGTGTAGGTAGGGAGATCTTATTAAGTTAAGAGCAAGGATTAGAACTCATTGGTGTAAATCAAATTCAAGAAGTGTCTCTTCTTCCTCCACATTTTCAGCCTGGAATTACCTTCAAACACGGAGTGTCATTCCTCCTGGGGCCTGGGACCAAGACAGCTGGAGATGGCATTTGATCCTCTGTGCTACCACTTGCAGCCCACTTACCATCACAGAGACAATCGAAATCAGGAAATCCTGTTGTTCACCCTGTCAAGGGCAGACGGTATGAAACTATCTCCTGTTGTAGGTGCAGACCTCAGGAAAAGGGCAACACCTTGCCAAATCAAGAATCAGAAGACAAACAAGGTTAAGGATGGTGGGAAGAACGTCTGGATCCAACTGCAAGTTGTAACAGAGGTTGCATTTACACGAGATGCTTTGCTTTCAGGATGGATGTTGGTGGGGTCTGCTGCCTGTCTTCCTGCTTGCCTAGTGTTGAAAATCATGTCTTTAGAAAATGAAGTATTTTTTTTTAGAGAAGTCTTTTTGTTAGAACTCTGTGGTCTTTGTCAGAATCAGATGTACTGCTTTGCAAAGGTTTGTTTGTTCTAAACACACACTCGCTTGAGTCTATTAAATTCAGAACTTCTATGACAGTATTCCCTTTCTTTGTTCCATCCTTTGCAGCTGCAGAACAGCATGATATATTCATAAGAAAATAAGGAAAAAAAAAAACAACCCTGATTTGGTTTTCAAACTTTAACTCGCTAAAATTGTTTTCTGTTTGATTTTTTTCTTCATTGGAATCCAAACTCTCCAGGAGTTACAGATGCTATGCTGCACACAAGGGGAGCTCAGAATCCGGACTTTAATACACAGCTTTTTCATTATTGTTTGCAGGATGAGGTAAAGTCTTTAAAATAAAAAGCAAAAATGTAACTGGGACCAGGCTCTGTTTCCAGATTTCCAACTGTCCAGTTGCTCACCTCTGAGCAAAATGCTCACCTCTGACCTGTTTAACGCTGTGAAAACAGGATTATAAAATGCAAAAACCTGCAGACAATCTTTGAAATCTGCATTGGAAAACTGCTCCAGATAAGAATCACACCATCTCTGTTGATATGGGTTTATATACATATACTGAGAAAGATTACTCTAGAATTTTAAAAAATGCCCAGCTTTACTCTGGTAGCGTCTTTCAACTCAAATACAAACAGTACTACTGAAATGCAGGTGTCAAGTCCTTAGGTTGATCCTTGCCTCAGTTCCCATACATAGAAGTAGAATAAAAGAATCTGGTATGATGGTAAATATATCACTATTTCTGAGGTGCTTAGATAGGTGTCACAGTTGGTAAGTGTCTTCTATCTACAAATCTGCTACGCAAAGTAGAGGATTTCACCTTACAGCTGAAATTTCCAGCTCTGTACCTGACCCCATTCTGGATGTTATCAGCACTTCATAGGGAAAACAGGACCAACCACGGGCCTGCGTACCAAGTACCTCAGTTCACGTATTCTTTACCCTCCACACAGATACTCCCCCCAAACACAGCGAATCCAACTTCTCTTATAATCACCAAGTAAACACACTGCCTTTTCTGCCATCCTTGCTAAGGAAGGACAACACAACAGATGGTTCTAGGCAGTGATAATGTGACAACAGTCCTAGGCAGAAAGATAGAGAAAGCAGCGGCCTGAGGTTACAGAAGTATAGTCCCAGTCCCCACCCAGACAGACTTCCCACTGCAGTCAGTGACCTAACACTGAGGAATCGTGGCAAGAGTTTTACCTTAAAGAGAGAGGTCATGGGTCTCTGGTTAGTCAAAAGAAGCTATTAGGAATTGCCATTCAATTTAAGTAAAAACCCTTACAAAATAACTGATATTAAAGGTGTGTTTGCATTACTGAAGGAAGAAATTTAGTTTTCTACCACTTAGGGCTTTCCTTATTAAAAAACTTGTTCTCACATCACAGAACTTAGAGGCTTTTCCTATTAGGAAATCAGTCTCATTTCAGTAATTCTTGATTATATCTACCCTTTCCAATTTCAGGCAAAAGCCTATTAGTTAACAGATATTCTTAAATTTTTGGTTTTGCATGTGAAATGAGCAAGCACAGTCAAAAATATCTGGCACAATTGATTTACCTTTTCCTCTCTGGGGAAAAATGAGCCACAGGGACACTGGCCCTCACTCCACTCAACCTCTGAAAATAAATCTCCAGTGAGCAATTTTGCTTTGCAAAAATCACAGTAACATGAGGACGCATCCCCATACAAAAAGATTAGTGTTCCCTAAATTCAAAATCACATAATTCTTTCCTGTGTCAAGACAGATGTTGGCCATTTTTTTATTCATTTTCAGCCGGGAAATAAGCTCTGAGCAACTAAGGTAAGATTTAGGCAACCCTTAAGCCACAGAGAATCATGTATTTGAGATGTGATCCTTTTGACAGAGTAGGAAAAGATGATGTTACTGAATACTGTCGATACAACTATCCATTTATTTGGACATCTTTTCATAGAAAGATGTCCAGTGTTTACCGTCTTTGTACTTTGGAAGTAGGAAAAAGTTGCAAACAAAGTTATAAAGTCCTCAGATACACCTTCAAAGGTACCAGACTTGACTTTCTTCTCCCTTAAGTGTGACTCACAGAGAACTAACTATGTCTCTGGGTATTCTGTTGAGTGAAGGATTTCAGAACTTACTTCTCCCTGCAACTTTTGAACTGACTGCAACACATTAAATCCGAGAACCCTAAACCAAGTTACGTGCCAAGGAACAATAAAATAGTTTTTCTAGCAGCAGAGCTACCCGAAGTGAAAGATCTGAACGATATCTGTCCTTGATAACTGCCTGCTCGTAACTCAATTACTCTAACAGGAATCAGCCCCTCAGTCTGCAGCAGAAACCTTCCTCAGCGGCCAAACACACCTCCCCAAAACCCATGTGGGATCTGAAAGCCCGACTAACGCTAGAAGTTTGTGAGACCATTTTTCCTGGGGCCTGAGCGCCCTGTGCCGTGTTTGGGGGCTCCCCCCGGGATGGGAGGCTGCCATCAGTGCGATGCTGGAGGGGACCGGGGTCCCTGACGCCGCTCACCGGCCCCACTGCCTGCCCGGCGCTGCCGAAACGCTGCCGCGGCGTTCCCGCCGCGAAGCCGCCGCTCTGCTCGGGATGGATGGAGAGCCCCGGAGGGAAAGCAGTACCCGCAGCCTCCTGACCCACCGGCAAGGGACTCCCGGAGAAAACCCCCCTCCCAAAGGGATGCTCTAGCAATAGTGGGGGCGCTCACACCTCTCCCGAACTTCACCCCCGCGCCCCGGCAGAAACCACTGCCTGCCGGGGCCGCGCACACGCGAAGATGCTCGGCCGGTCCCGGGGCGGCCGCGGCGAGCTCCCCCCCAGCCAGTCGCCCCAGCCACTCACCCCATAGCAGCAGGAGGGGAAGCTGCCGCCGGCGGCTGCCCTGCGCCTCCATCCCGGCCAGGGGCCGCGGGGGACGGACCCCGCATAGGGTAGCCGGTCCGCAGCCAGGCAGGAACCAAGCCCGCCGCCGGGGAGGCTCCTCTTCATGCCTCGGCGTCCAGCCTCGGGCGGGAGCGGGGGCGGAGGGGAGCAGCTCTCCCGCCTCCGGGTGCTCCCAGCGCCGGGGGGGCGGACCCGGCGGCCGGGCGGGCGGGGGAGGCTGGATAGGCGGGGATGAGCACGTGTGAGTGTTGTGTTTGCGTGTGCATGCACACAGGGGAGCTGTGCCTCCAGCTCCTCCAAAAGCCACGGCAAGGATGCCGCAGACAATCCACCTGTCTGGGTGGGTGTTTGGGGGGTAGGCACCTACCCCTCACAGGAAAGGTTCTGGTCCTAAGTGTCCAAGGGGTTCAGTGACTCCTCACTTCCTGCCCTGGGAGCCACAGCAGCCTCTCCCCTCCTGTTACAGCATCCTGGTGGTGGGGGTAAAGGCATGAGGGCTGAAGGGACACCTGTGTTAGTCCACCTGCAGCCCTTTCCGTTTGGCTTGCACGGCGTTGACTTGGTAGCATGCTCAATATTTACAGCTGAACATGGGCAGCGAGATGGCCTGACCCCACACAGACGTAGAGCAGCGTGGAGCTCTAAGAAGATGCTTAATGTGTTTTTATGTTGCCATTTTGTCTTTGCCTAGCTCTTTCCAGGGAATGGTACTGCTGATTTTCATCACTATTTGAGGTCTGTGTTCCTGGAGCTCTCTCTTTAGGAAATTAGCATCTCCATCAAGAAACACCAGACTGAGAGGCTGCTAAAGAAGGGGTTTTTTTACGTAAAAATAATTGTGCTGCTCAGTAATAAAGAGCCAGAGTGTTTTTCTAGGTACATGGACACTCCACCAGTAACTGCCTTTCAGTAGAACATTAAATCTCTGCCATTATTAAAGGTCAAATGTACAAAAAACCTTCAAATTTCAAAAGAGATTTTCAAACCATACACAGGAACAAAGGGTATTTTTATGTATCAGTCAAGTTGTTCCCATTGACTTGGTATGCTTGCATAGCACAGGGCTTCCAAACACTCTTGGAGAGTGGGACCCTAGGTCAGAATTTTGAATTGCATGTGCCTTCATCAACAAATTATTCAATACACAACCTTTGTCTGATTTATGCTGTTATCTAGGCTGAAGGAAATGGAACACTTTGGAAACTACAAGTGTGTTAGTTGGAATGAACCTCCTATCATTTGTGTGCTACTTCTTCCGCTTAGCTGGAAGCAAATCTTGTAAAATACCATAAACCATAAATAAACCATAGCTCAGGGAGACCATCCTTCAGCAGAGGGGCTGCCATTTCTGCTTTGTAAGGAGTGTTTGCAAGCTGCCCCTGCCAGAAGAAACTCCAGGGAAGTGACAAGCATGAAGGTACATACACAATAGTCTTGTTATACCATGCTTCCTAACAGTAAGATCTTGATTTCTGTCATAAATTCTGTTACTCGTAAATATAAGGTTATAATGAGTATTTTCAATAATTTATCTTCAGGAGGGTTAGCATGTATTGTGCTTTATACACATTATTATACATTAAAATATATTTATATATATTTATACTATATATTATGCAGCATACAGTATACACACAACATTTTTTGTAACATATGTGGAGATGATGTTGACAGTTTTCATCTACATCTTTTGTATTTGTTTTCTTTATCTGTTTCAGATGAGAAAATGGCAAATTTTAAAAGGGAATGTTACTTCTTCCAGCTCAAGATTCTGCAAGCACTTCCCGTTTTGTGCTTGCACCATGTAGTTTGAAGTGGACTAAATTAGTCCACTTACCTATAAATTTTATCTATAAATTTACCTTTAAATTTATAGGTAAGTGGCCTAATTCAACATGTTGCATTGGATCACAAGCCAACTATGCTAGATGATATCTTCAGCAATGTGTTCTAAAATGTGCAGTCTGATTCACAGGTCTATTTGAACAAAACTCCCACAGCATTAGAACTGTCAGTAAGGTGGTCCAGAACTCAACAGGAATTGGTGCCCACTCCCCGCTATGATTGAAGTAATTCAAATAGATTCACTTCAGAATGACTGTGAACCTTTTTGTTCTGCAAATCTGCCTTGGTAACATCATGTATCTACACCAGCAGTAGAAATCCAATTCACTTTCAAATAAGTGATGTTGTAAATGCCATTTGCTGTATGAAGCTCTGAATCCCATTCCTAAACAACACACACTAACAGTGACCTCAAAACCATGCTCTGCTGTAATTTCCAGGCATACAACCTCCAGAGATCATACTTCAGGTACCCTGAAGACAGTGCTGCAATCACATTGCTTCAGACATTGTTCTGAAATGCTTAAATCTGCTAATTACCCACTGACTAAAAGAAAATATAGCAATAGACATGTTTGTAGTTGTTTCAGTATGGTAAAGTTCATGAGGACTATGAGGTGAGAAGAGATGGAAGAAGTCAAGCCATCCAGGACAGGTATTAGTGCAAGTGCTAGAGTGTTCAGGATGCTGCAAGATAAGGCAATAAAGTTTCCTGCTCCAGAGGTTAAACTGATCCAACAGAAACTAAAAAATAAAAAATAAAAAAAAAATTAAGAAAAAACCAAAGACATTACACTATGGAAAGCAATATTGCCTTTCCTTGTCACCTCAAGTGTTGGCCCAGAGAGAGCAGCTGCTTGCCTGTATGGAGAGACTGCCCAGTGTTGGATGGAAAGTTTTCTTCATATCTTCCTAGTACAGCAATTTTTTGTATAAAAGGTACATTAAGGTTTTAAGACAATGTTTTAATGGGATTACTTGCTGGACTGAGGTTTGAAAAAGTAGGTTCAGTTCATCTGTGGTTTTAAACTAAAGTAGGTCATCTTTTGCATTCAGTGCTCCTAGGAATATCTCTTTCCTGCTCCAGAAAAAAAAAAAAAAAGGGGAGGGGAGGGGTAGAGGGGATCTGCAGATCATTAAAATAATTCCTGTCTTTTTACTTTCAATATAAGAAATGTAAAAACATGCTGAAAAAACCCAAAACCATAGTTAAAAAATATCTTCTTCCTCTGATTCAAAAGTGATTCACTGTGTTATATTGACTGCACATAAGAGCCAACTTGATGTAAAATCAGTCAAATTTGATGAGCTGAAACCCTTTATGCCTGTATTACCTAAACTGAAGGCAGAGAAAAAAGGACATTTCTGTATGTAAAGACATTAGGCTTTTTACATAAGAGCAGACCAGGAACAGGGAAGCTCACGAATATCTTTCCAGCCTTCGAAAACTTAATTTTTTAAGCCATGTGTGAATGTGCTCTGTGATTTCAGCAGCGTTTCAATGTTCAGAGCAAAGCATCTAAGTACTGTGCACATGTGCCAAAGTGCACTCTATTTCAGAGGTGCTGAGCTGTAAGAATTTATCACCTCTAAGACCATTTTATTTTACATACCTAGCCATGACATGACAGCCTTCCCATGAGCACAGTATGTGGGCTTTGTTTGAAGGAAGCAGAATATTCAATTACTTGGTTTCCATACTAGTTTCTAGTACTGTCTTGACTTGTCTTGATTTTAAAAAAAAAAAAAAATCAAGGTACTTCTATATCCTGCACCATCAACACCTATACCTGCAACTAATAAAAATTATTCCACAAGTGTCACAAAGCAGATCAGGGGAAACCAGACAGATTTTATGGGATGATGGCAAACACCATCTTCCCTCTCTCTTGGGGGAAGTACCCCAGTCAAGGGTCCTCCACCAAGATGCCCACCCCTTGTTTTAGACCTAGCAGTGCAAAAGGTTCTCATCAAAGGACCCAAGTGAGAATCTGTAGGACCTGGGGAATCTTGCTGATTCCTGTAAGTTGTTCACTTATCAAAAGGAGTATTCCAAGGACACTGGTGACTGTATGCCATGCACATCATAATCTTCTCTTCCTTTTGTGCACAACTATTCTTTTTCCACACCAGCCAAAGCTTTGGTGTAACAGAAAGTCTTTGTAATTTGGCCCATTTTTTGCCTTCATTTTTAATGTAAACATTAGCAAAATGCACACAATACTCTATTCCTTCTAGACTAAATAAAGCCAAAACTAATTTATGAGTTTTTAAACACTTTGCTGTCAGTTATGTTCTAGAGGCCTTGACTTTCTATTCAGAAATGAATTTAGTTTTTCATGACAGGCTGGCTGAGCAGTTCGGAAAATGCCAGCAAAGAATATGTCTGTCTCCCATACATTGTTGTGTCTCTAAGAAATAACACAGCTTTGAAAGTCAGGGAGAAAGGTACAAAAAGAGAGATGGAAACACACATCTTTATCTGTTTCCTTGTAGAAATAATAACACTGAATTTATTTTCATAAAAAATCTTACAGAGCTGAAGTCTGAGATATTATAGGATTGCATTACCAGTAGTCTTACAGCCATCTGAAGGAACATTCAAGGATCATTTTATAACCATTGGAATGGGTGGAGTAAGCTGACTCCACAGAGATTGGTAAACCCACCTATAACAGAAAGCAGCAAATCCTATTTCAGTTCAGTCTGAGCCCAGGACTTCTGAATCCACATGTGGGTTCCGATCAGTTCAGTTATGGACCATCATCTCCTTACTATGAAAACAGAATAATTAATAACAGAATAATTCCTAGCGACATGAAAGACTGGCATTAGGGCTGAGCAAGACAGGTCCTAGGACACTTATTAAAAGAGAAATTCCATAAATTTCCATTCTGTGGCAAAATGCAGCACTATATAAAATGGAAAATGTTACTGTAGTAAATAAAATGTTATTTGGTGGCACAAAATGAGTGCAATACATAACATTTCTAATTATCCAGTCCTAATTCCTCTTATAGTTGTTCTTCTAAAGTAAAATAGAAAATAAAAATAAATAAAAAAACCACAACATTTTAATTAAGATTGAGTTCAACTCACTATTTCATTCACACAGTTAGATTTCTATCATAATAAATCATCCTGTTTTAATCTTTTCATCTTTACAGCCCCAAGGCGACCCCAGTTCATGCACAGGCCACTTACACCTCTTTCACAGACACATCTCACAGTATGTGCTACAAATAGAGTAAATTGTTAAACCAGGCACAAATATTGCCTCACCATGTTTTACTTGGCCAATTTCCCTTGGAATGCCATGGCACAGAGCCCCAGCTTCCATTACTTGAGGAGAAGACCCAGAGAGTTTCCCCAGTGTCATGTATTCACTTTACTACCTCCCTTTCCCCTGACTGAAATGAAATGCACAGTAAATATGAGACATTTGGAGAAAATTCATTGGCAGTGTGCCTAAAGCATATCACTGATTGTCGCTGCCATTGAAAAACGGGAAGGGAGGAAAGAAAGGTGATGTGTCAGTCACACCTTTACTTGTGTTTTCCGTCTCTATCGTAGATCTGTCCAGGGATCTCAAATGTTCATAAGGGTTTTTTAACCCTTTGAACAAATACTTTCATAAGTCTTGGGATTCCTTCCAAATGACTTCAGTAAAGGAGACCAGTTATTTCCCCCACATAGGAATGAAGCGACTGTTTTCATTTGTGAGTGCATAAATTAAAGGTTTAATTGAGTTTATTGCACTTACAGAAATTACAACATCTGCTTGGGTTCTGCTAACCTCAAATGTCAGAGAATATCTCAGTGTGCCAAGTGACCACAACTTTCATTTGAGAAAATTATGTGTCTCAAACATCTGGAGCAGCACAAAAATAAGAATAGGACATGGGTGGGAACAGTGGGTTGAAGATTTATCTTGGTAGCACCCACTCTCTTTGTCCTATATCAAACAGCAGTGTATGCAGCTGAGATGGGTGTGCTTAATCTGACAATTAACCTAAATTTTAAGGAAATTCCTGCTACTACTAAGAAAAGTAAACTGTGTGTTTATGCATTAGTTAACACAGAATAGTATCTAGCCTCAAAATATAAAATACAGACAGAAGGAAATACTGTCTTTTAAAAGGTTTAATTTTTTATGAGAGGTTTTATTCTTCATAAATTTACTTTTAACAGAATATCTAGCCTTTCATATTTAATCAAATTGCTGTAAAAATATCTCACTATTTTTGACTCTAAGATAGAATGTTCTGCATCTTGTGGAATTACCAGTGAAATCTTACTCAGGATCTCTTACCATCAATTTCTTTTGTTTAAATTTAGAAAAGATCAGAAACAACAAAATGAGATAGCAATAGTTACCATAACAAGTTAAATTTACCAGATACTAGATTTTTCCATGGACGGAAATGAACAACTAATATAGATGAACAAAAGTGCTTTAAATAATCTAGATTAACTGAGATAGGTAGTTATTTTGTTGGTAGATACAGATATAAAATGTTCCAAAGGTGAGCTATCTTCACCTTTGCCTCCAGAGATTTCTAAATGAGAGGAAGGATGTAAGTGGATGACAGGCACAGCAGGTGGTGTACCACTGGCACACATGCATACTTGACGTTTCCAACTACTGTATCAGCTGGCTGATTAATTAGTTTCAACTCAATGATTTCAGATGGAATTTACTGCTTGATTCTAGCAAGCATAGTACAGTGCTTCACTGTAGCATAGTACTAGTGCTCACTAGAGGAAGCGAGAGCTATCTGAAAACATGAAATCTCCCCCAGCCCAAAAGCAAAACCAAGACTTAAAGTTCACAATAAAGCAAAGAGGATTGAACACATTCAAGGTGTGTGTGGGGGGGTTGCATTGCTGTTGCATATGTGTCATTTGCCCTAATCAGCCATCAAAGCTTCAAAAAAATGTGAGTTTCAAAAACAACTCCAAACAACCCAAAATAAAAACATTATTATAATTACCAAAAAGTGTTTAAATCACATGTCGGGAGAAAAAAAGCCCTAAATATTTAATCAAAAACCAAAAACCTGGTCACACCATAAATTAAGCAACTACTTTTAAAAGACAGTATTACCTCCAAATAGTTTAAACTTGCTCTGTCTTCTGCACATTTGTCTCAGCTCTTCCTCTGTTGGAACCAACTCTGTTCATTTTTTTGTCTACTCTTCATAACATTGCTATTCTAATTCTGGATAAAGTAAAGGCCATAGACTGAGCTTGTGAGAAAAGCTGCATTCAGTTGTTGAGACAGAAATTCCATCTGTTAAATTAATAAATTTCCTTTAACAGATTTCTTGTAATATTTCTTCCTTTCTGTAAGAAATAAATAAAAATTAATATTCTTCTTCATAGCTGGTGAAGTGCTGTGTTTTGGATTCAGTATAACTGATGTTGGTAAGACACTGATGGTTTAACTGTTGCTCAGCAGTGCTTACCCTGAGCCAAGGACTTTTCAGTTTCCCATGGTCTGTCAGTTGGCAGGTGAACAGGAAGCTGTGAGGGAGCATGTCCAGGACAGCTGACCCTTTGGCCAAAGAGATATCCCACACCATAGAGCAACATTGCCCAGTATATAAACGGGGGGGAGTTGGTTGGGAGGGGCTGATCACTGCTGGGGGATGAGCTGGGTTGGGCATCAGGAAGCAGGAGGTGAGCAATGGTACTGGGCATCTCTTGTTTCTATTGGGGTTTATTACTGTCTCTTTTTTCCATTACAGTTGTCATTATCATTAGTTGTAGTAATAGTATATTTTATTTCATTTTGATTATTCAACTGTACTTATCTTAACACACAAGGTTTACCTATTCTTTCCGATTCTCCTCTCCAGTGGAGCAAGGGTAGTGAGGTAATACCTGTATGGTGCTTGGTTGGGACTGGGGTTAAACAATGACAGACATTTTTGGTGCCCAGCAGAGGGCCCAGAGGATTGAGATCTGAACAGACCTGATCAGAACATGTTAAATTAATTATAAGCAACAATTGTATTGGTTTAATAGTTGCTGGTCACCATGTTATTTCATTTACCTATGTGCTCACAGGAACGTTATATAACACTGCTCTTGGTGTATGTGCTCCCTGTGGTGATGTTTATCCTCAGTGGGGTCTGGGCTAAAGTTACGGTTTTGTTGTTCTTTGTAGTAGTGTTTTATGACACGATAGAGTTTCTGGTCATGAACCTAATCTTGTCTGTGCTCGGAACTGCATCACCTCTGTACCTTGGAAGCCATCCAGTGGGAACTATTAACAATCACACATTTTAACTGTTCCTTGTAGAGCCAAAAGGACCTTAATTTCCTGAATATTTCTTTCATTTGCCTTTTTTGCTGATTATGTGTGTGACAGTTCGTGAGATGAGGAAGCCCAAGCATGAGATCATTCCTTGGGTGAACATTTCCAAAGATTTACATTAAATCTGTGTAAGAGATGGGCACAGATGTTTCCTGCAATAATAACACACAGATTTACTTTTCTCAACTACTTTTTTTTTTAATGGAACCTAGAAAATATTAATTAATTGAAAGAAGGTCTTCCATTAAAGTAAACTGCAAAAGATGCTAATCTTCCTTAATAAACTATGGAAAAATGTGCTGTTCAAACAGTAACTGAAAAGACTTAAGCAAAGACGCATTAATATTATCTAGAGATCATATTAATGAATTTTCTCAATCAAAGAAATCCTTTGAAGAGAACTTTCTTGACCAGATAAGAGAAAGTAATTATCAGCGGGAAAACTATATGGGTCATAGCATATAGAATGTCAAATTCTACCAAGGAGAGACACCCTGTGGTAACAACCTAAACTGTCATTCCTGCAGTCACCTGCAAAGAAACAGCAGAGTAAATTATATATTGTGATTAAATAATTGCTTATAATGCCATCTCTTCTAATAATACAGGTAACAACAGCACAGATCTGATATAAAATGACCATTTTCTGTTTTCAAAGTGCCACTTACAAATTTAAGCTCACCTTTAAGCTCACAAATCAGTGTTGATCTTTTTTGTGCCTTTCTCTCCCCTTGCCTGAGATGTGACTGTCCATGCAGCTAGAGCTCTCATTCTCTTACATCCTCTATTAACTCAATTCACAATAAACACTTTTGCCATCAGTGCCAGGCACTCCCATCAGCTCACCACATTAAGAAAGTCCTACTGCTTAAATTTGTTTTTTTCAAATTTCTTGTCTTCACCTAAAAGATCCTTCAAAGCTGTCCCTCATCTGCCTTTTGCTGACACCTTTGTACACTTACATTATCACTAGACCTCTATAATTCCCAAACAAGGGATATGAAGGAAAAATTAAGCTCCCCCAACTGTAAGAGCCACAAGAACTCACACTCCCAGAAGTCACTGCAGCTTTGGTCAGATGTGGTATCATGCTGTGTCCAAGCTGTGTGTTGAGGTCCCCTCTGCTCTCTGTTATATTCTGCTGCTCCCACCCAGCAGAGGCCATGCAGCAGATGTGCCCCAAATGGCACCAAGTTAAGCTGGACCCTCTCTGCAATTAAGAAAGCAGCTGGGCCCCAACTGAATTGCTTAAAGGAAGTTCTACCCTCGTCAGAGAAGAGGTGTTCCATGTTTCTTCCCATGTGGTCAGAGATGCCTCTGAAATGGCAGGATCAGCTAGAGCTGCTGCCAGGTAGGTAATTTTTCTAACACAGTCAAAGGACAGTGAGGAAAATTGGGCTTCTTGGTTTTTAGAGGGTTTTTTGATGATTCCCATGTGTGTTGGAAATAAACACCGATCGAGGAACTTTTCTTTAGGATGTGCGTGGTGCCTGGAGCTCTGGGAAGGCAAGAGATAACATTTTCTTCCAACTCTAATAGAACAGTTAAACTTGCACCCTCTCCCCTGCCTGGTTTTGTCAAAATGGGTTTTCCATAAATAGTTTAGTTTAAGGGAGATGGGAGAAGACTCTGTTGATAGAAATAGGCTCAAGGGCAAGTACCTGTGCCTTTGTACTGGCAGCTCCAATGGACTGAATCTCAGATTCAACTGAAATGAGTTTGACAGCAATTAAAATACAAAGATGGAAAAAAACCCACCTCATCACACAAAATCTGGAAAGATTATTTAATTAAAAGGTAACTGAAATATATATGTTTAATTTTTTCCATTAAATGAGTATTTCTGAACACAAACAGCATTAAGGTAAGCTGTACTTTAATAAAATCACCACCAAAGCATATGGTAGAGTAGCCTCTGCTGTCTCATGGTAGTGCTCCCAGATAAGATCATTAACACCACTGACTTAAAGTCCTCTGACTCATTTAACTTAATGGCTTCGAATAAATGTCCATCATCTTCCTGCAATGCTGAAACCTCATTCCTTATTCCACTGATATTTCTTGTCTTTACAGGCAACAATTACACACTGAATACATATTTTAAACTTCCAGCTCCCTCTACTGTGCAAACATTTAAAAAAAAAAAAAAGTGTTTTGATAATTAAAACAAAGTAGTAGTAAACAGATTTAGCACAAAAAAAATGTAAGGAAATGTAAGTAAATTTCTTGTTTCCTTCTGTGTTGAGTAGCTGGGGTTTGAGCTTATATCCAGGAATCAGACATTGTAAACATGATCTTGAATGACTCTGGAGAACAACATCAAGATAGAGGAAGTGTTCGTGCCTCACTGCATATTCCTTTTAAAACTCAGTCAGATGCACTGGACTTAAATACTGAAAGAACTTCATGCAGCATTCACACTGTGTTGGGGTCATATTAGTGTGCTTCAATATACATGTTGCATTAGTGAACAGCTACCTGTATTTACATCACACCAAAATATCAAAACATTGCAGAAAACAGCTCTCAAAACACTTTCAAAGCTTCAAAATGTTCCAAGTGGAAACAGTACTTTATGTTGGTTGATAAATGAAAGTGAGAACTTTAAGAATGAGGATTGGTAGTGACCATACACAAAAGAAGAATGAGGTGTGTGATATCACGGGATATTTTCCAAAGCAGGACACATATTGACAACAAGCACACCTTTTTCCTTCCAAAACATACTCTGCAACTGTGTGTCTGGGCCAAGGAGGCATGAAAAGTGCTCTAGTGCCTGCCTAGAGCTTGCATCACCAGCGGGGAGAGCCAGGAAGCTCTGAATGGTGCAGCAAATCTGTAGCCCTTCCAAGCACAGGCTCTTTTTCACAAGCAAGAATCCCTGGGGATTCTTTCCCCAGTGCTCCTGGGGAAATGGAGCCAAGGGAAAAGCAGAGTTCACTTCCGTTCCAAGCTTGCAGTGGGCAAGAGAGACAAAGAGAGAGCCAGAAAATATCAAACCACTGCAGAAAACAAAAAGAAACAGACCTTTTATTAAGTATCAATGAAGCTTTGTTGTGGGTTTTACCAG
>VYXB01007212.1:35277-46203 GCA_013397135.1 Pachyramphus minor | reverse complement strand
AATCATACATATTCTATTATATATATATAATATATATATTTTAATATATATTTGTTCATATGTATTTATACATTTATATTTTTATAGATTTTTAATATTTATATATAATATATTTGCTTATTCTGTGCATGTCTTTTTGGATGCTGAAAAGTTTACAATAAAAGCAAGTTACTTTACCCTTGTGATTGCACAATAATAAATATTAATAAATCGTGTATGTTACAAAAGACAATGCAACTGAACAGCTATCTTTTAGATCTTTGGTCAAATGCCCTGGGTCATTAACATTCAAGTCAATTTAGAAGTTCCTAAAATCTGTTCACCACGAAAGATAAATCCTCACATCTAATAAACACTGGTTGTGTGTGTGAAGAGCGCTATAGAAGATATAAAATCAATCTAGATTCTATGATTCTTCAGTTTATTGTTCCTCTTGCCATTATGTCAGCTGCTCTGCAATCACAGAAATGAATCACATCTGTCAGTGCAAGAGAAGTCTGAGCAATCATCTTAAGGCATCTGTCTGCAGCATTGTTTAACGGTTGTTTATGTCTTTATACGTATGATATCAAGTTTATAATTAGATTTTTGCCCTTTTCACATATTTCCTATTGCATGAAATTTTACAGTAACTACTTTCACTCACAGTCTATCAGTGTATACTGTGAGGTTACTGTTAGAGCAATC
Organism: Pachyramphus minor; assembly: GCA_013397135.1. Taxonomy (NCBI): domain Eukaryota; kingdom Metazoa; phylum Chordata; class Aves; order Passeriformes; family Tyrannidae; genus Pachyramphus; species Pachyramphus minor. The sequence continues at coordinate 45,516 of VYXB01007212.1, read as the reverse complement.
AGTTGTAGAAACCAGAAGTTTGCATTGCTCCTGCCAATAATGTATTTTTTCTATAAATGAGAAAATTAACATTTCAGCATGAAATCTGCTCTTTGATAAAGCTTTTTATCAGTTCTATTATCGAGTTGTGTAGTCTGGAATTGTTGATACAAACTAATTATATTTTTTGGAGAAGCCAGATGCAGATACATAGCCTTCCATGAATGAACGAACAACTCACTACAAATGTTTAACATTAGAAAACCTTGTTCTTATTCAGTTTTACACATTGGTATCTGAATTCTGATATTTTGCACACTTTCTCTTTTTTTTTTTCTTTTTTTGCATGTTTCAAACTGCGGGTCACGCCTAATAAATATTTAATTCGGAATAATCACGTGCAGGATAATTGGTTGTCAGCAAGAGTTTCAAGTTCCTGGCAACTTACATCTCAATGTCTATGTTACAGTTTGTAAATAAAATCAGCAAAACAGATACCCAGCCTTAATTAACTAAGAATACTCTACCACTGAGTATTTTACAGCATGTTTAGTTTCTTATACTTAAATATTTTCTTTTTATATAAATATTTAGGTTATTTGAAAAAAATTTTACATATTAGGATAGAGTCATGGGGACCCAACCAAGATGGAAAAGATATAAAACTTTGCTCAGATTAATATGCACAGTGTACAAGTCCAACAGGAAGCTAATAACTGGTTAGCACAACATTTAATGGGAGAGTAACAGATCTCATTCTTACATGGGATTTTATTCAGGTAGTACAGGGAATTCAGCCTGTATCTCCCATGTCCTATAGAGACTTTCAAATTACTCTATTTTCCCTCAATATGATTAATGGAAAGTGTTTCCTGTCTCTTTTTATACCCCAAGATATAAATTACTGCATCAACAGTTTTAATTATTATTCCCAAGCAAACAGTAAGGCCTATTAGGTCTCACTAAATATATCAATTTCAGATTAGTTCAAACCAAACACAGTAAAGAATTTAATCTGCTCAAAGTTACCACAGAAAACTGTGGCACTATAATTAAATGGGCTCAATCCTACACTATTTTCTGCTCTGCATATCCAAGGCTTCTTAAGTATAATAACAAAATTTCTATTTACCGGAATGATTTTCAGGTTACTTATGGCAAAATCCTTGTCTTTGTTAACAACACTAACCTTGTATCTAATCCTGTATGCCTAGAAACATTGTCATCAATGGTGTATTTCAATTGAAGTTCATTAATACAGTTTTAAACTTTGAAGCTTAACACTGACATTTCACTTGCTCAGACTATATCTTTACAGTTCTTGCAAACTAATCTATACCATGATACGCCCTTATTTCCCCTAACTCTTACTAACATAACATTACTGTGACAACAAACAAAAAAGGAAGAAAAGAGCAACAAGCCCTGAAGTATATTCCATCAAGCTTTAGAATGAGGAAAAAAAGTAAAGTTTCCACATTGAATTTAAACTCAGCTGGGAAGTTTTGCAAGTGTAAGCTCACTCATTTCACACACATTCCACTTTTGGCTTATACACTGTCTTTCATCAGAGCTTTTGGCACACACAAAAGTAAGGGATGTATCCCAGTAAAAAACTGTGCTTCAAAACAGTGTGGAAGTTTATGGACTAAGGAAGTTTATGAACTGGTGGGAACCTACCTATTGTATTAATATATATAATATTAATGTATTACATATTACACCCTGAAAATCAAAAATTATTTCTATTTCTTCAGATCTGTGAAGCATTAATAATAGGTAACTTATAGGCACACAATTTCAAAATAGCATATGTAGAAAGACAAATAATTATATTCAACATGGGCTATGGGAGCTTCAGTAAGTATACAGAGTTCTGATTATTTTTAATCATAATTTATAAAATTAAAATATATAAAATAAACATAGAAGACTCAGAAGCAAATTTTATTGTAACTGAAGAGTTCCTGCACATGTTTGACAGTCATATTGTCACTCTGAATAGCATTCAAAACATCTACATTGGCCACGCTTGCTTTGCTCTTTACTGCTGTTTACTTCAAAAGAATAAAAATTTGTTTTCACCATGCATTCTATTCCTTTTCTACTGCTTTTCTTTTTTCAAAACCTTTATACAGAATTTCCTTTCCAAAATTACCTCATGGTCATTTTTCTTTGATGTTAAAAATTGTCCATTGATATTTTATTCTTTTATTATGAGTGCTTTGCATTTTAAAAATCATTATTTGTAATATACCCACAAGAATCAGGACTGACACATTTCCACATAAAATTTCTCATGCATTTGAGACTGGAAAACATTAATAGTCCATGTTTATTGTGGGCCTCCAGCAACTCTCACAGGAAGACATACAGAACTGCATGACAGCTATGAAATTATGCTGTATCATTAATAAATAACTTACCATAAATGTCAAACTCTCTCAGCTTCTAAAGACCACTTTAGTAATTATGTTACACTTAATCTTAAAACAGTGACATTTTACCCTTTCCTTCTTCTTTCCTCTGCCTCTATTTGGTGGAATATCTCCTGCTTATCATCAATTTATTATGAATGAGACTACAGAGGTTTAAAATTTTTAATGCAAATCAAGTGCCTTGATAGCTTCAGAGTGAACAAACACTAATATTTTTTTCTAATTGCCTAATACTTTCTCTTGAATAACTTGCAAACATTTGAAACACATTTCTATCATTAGCATAATATAACCATAATGTTCCTGTTTAATTACAATTTGTTTGAATGAATAATCATCAGTTCTTGTTTTAAAATAAAGGAAAAGTTTTACAGACTGCAATGTACTATCTGCTTATCTATTCATTAGTATAAAAACAAGTTGCAAGATACATGACTAACACTTTTATTAGGTCACTGTCTTTAAAAATATTTTCTATTGCTTTTTCAACCTCTGTGACAGAATAAGAAAAAGTAAATTTGTTACATGTCCATACATGATTCAAAAAGAACTGTCTTCCAAGAACAATTTATCTAAACTATTGTTTTTTCCAGCCTATGTCACTAATTACCTCAGTTACTGGCATCATCCCAGTAAAAATGAGTCATCTTAAATCTGAAGGATATCAACTGCATTTTTATAGCCATGTTAAAAATGTAGGACTCTATAGTCAAATACAAATCAGGGAAGATTTCAATTGAATCTTCTCTAATTTCATTAAATGATAGAAGAGTAGAACATAGAATATCAACTCAGAGAAATGAAGGAAAAATATCAGGATCAAACCCTTCATACTTTTCACTCAAGCTGTCACTCCTCCCTCTTCTTAGATGTGTGTGTCTATGCTTGTTATTTGCTGTTTGCCACATATGCTTTTGTTTCCACAGGCAAGTAAGAAAGACCATTGCAGGTCAAGATGTTTTCCTCTACACCCCCTTTCTGTCAGATCCCTCTTTCTTCTGTGTGCTCATCCTCTTCACCACCACATCTGTGGTGCAACAGGCACCAAGGAACTGTCAGCACATTTCTTGCTGAGAGATAATGCTGTTTGTAGCCTTATTTTGAAAGCCAGACACAAAGTCTATTCGTAGGAAAAGTTTACCACGGTGACTAAGGAAGTAAAAGATCACATTTTACTTATTTATCCAAAGACTTGCATCTGAGAGAGAATGGCAAAAAACCCTCTCTCTCGGTAAGAGAGAGATTCAATCCCAAATCTAAAATCTCAGTCAAATTATTTGCTAAAATTAACTCACCTTGGACTGAATACAGGCCTGCAGCTTCCAAAACTAAACACTTACAGAACAATATTGATATTGTGTAAGAGAAAATAACAGCTGAAATATATATTTTCTACTCTGCAGCAAAATTGTATTTTTTATTTATTATGGAAATTTCCTAGAGCTTGCTTTTATATCCAGGACATTTTACACATGTTGAAACAACTGTTGTATTCCACTGCTTGAGTGTGTTTCCCTAAAGTGGGTGTTCTTAGCCAGATTCTTTTCTGATGTCACATTCCCTACCAGCCCAGTCACAAAACGCAAATTTATTTCCTCAAAGACTAGTTTTGGACCTCTTCTTTTGTGATCAAACTCATTTGATTCCAATATTTATCCTTTACCTCCAGGAAGACTTAGCCTGACAAAGGACGAATTTAAGTCTCTATCCTTAAAAGTTAGTTGCAATGCATGGCAGCCAAAGTAGCCAAAGAATGGTTCCTCTTTCTGCATATGTATAGTACGTGTCCTAGATGAGTGAGTATCTCTTTTGATAGCTTTGACAACTCTGATTTTTTCCCTGCTGGCTGTTCAGAGATGCAAAATCAAATCCACCTGTTCACATTCTCCTTTGTAGTGCCATTGACTCTAATACCTTGTATCTATGTTTTTGCCATATTTGACTTCAAAAGATAATGACATTATACACATGAAAAATTTCTACAAAGCTTCCTTCATGTGTCTTCCTTGAAGATCAAATCAAACTGTAGGCATTAGTATTATGATTTTGATATATGCTACTTGCAAGAAATGATGGAAGAAAATCACTGCTGCACTGTAATAGCTTTTTCCCTTTAAGAAAAACTAGCAGGTATGTTGTTCAAATAAACATGGCTTCTTTTAAGATTGAAATGCCAAACAAAATCTAAAATAAATGTACAGGCATCATGACAGGACTCTCCATTAGCAGAAACCCACAGGTTCTAATCAATCTCACTTTTTGCAGAATTTGTCTTTCATGTAGTCACTATTCTAACTGTATTTCCATAGCTACCTCTGCAGCCTCTGTTCTTCCTACTTTGTCAGAACAAGAAGCAGCTATTTACATATTATTTTCCTCCTGCTGAATTCAGACCGAGACACACGATAAATTACTAAGAGTATGGAAAACATAGTGATGATTATAGGTATTTGGATTTCTAGAAGGAAAGAATTAATTTGACTTCTGGTTTAAAAAAATGGTTGCTTTTATTTTTCTCATAGCTGTGTTTCACTTCCTATTCATCAGGTGTCATTTCTAATCCGCAACATTATTGCTACAACAGGGAGGATGAATTACAAAATACTTGTTTCACTGCAAATGGTAAACTATTCAAGTTGCAAATGCAAATGGTTTTATTAGTTTGAGGTGGAATCTCACTTCTATGGGTAGAAAATATCTGTCACAATCATTAGATACGAGGCAAAGCATAAAGATTTCTAATATACCTACTTGTGACATCCCACCCTTGAGAGGAAAGGAACACCCAAGATTTGTAGATGCTCGTGGTTGAAAGAAACGACCTAAGTCAGAGAGTCTGCAAAAGGTTACAAAGTTTTATTAGTGAATTACTCACTTAGCATGGAAATTGGTATATTAGTAGTCCCTGACCTCCTCATATAAGTACACAGCAGTGGGGTTTGGATAAAAGGGTAAGGTGAAAGAGAAGAAAGACAAAGATTAATGAAAGAGGCGGGGGGGGAGAAAGAGAGAGAGAATGAGAAAGAGAGAAAGAATGAAAGAGAGAAAGAATGAAAGAAAGAAAGAATGTCCAGAGTCCAGGGTCCTGGGCACGTGCACAATCAGGCTTCATGGGGATACATTTTTATAGTTAAGTTTTCCCCGCCCTGGAGATAATTTTTTTTCTTTCTCTGCAAATGAGTTATCATGCACAGTTCATTCTACTGGATCTTTCTGGAAATGGGTCCAGGGCTTCAAGGATCCTTGGTGGTCTTGATTCTCCCTTACAGTCCATGCCCACTTCTTAACCTCATTCCTACACTTGCGGTGCACTATGTTATGCTTATCTCCAGGAACTAGAACAAGGACATTTGTCCCACAAAAGTCCTGCCCTACCTCTGTATGGCCCCCTTCTCCAGTTACATCTTTTTTTTCTCAGTGTGTCATTACCAACAATCTTTGATTGTTATTACCAACAAGATTTAGTTGGCTCCATAGCCATGTGGCTATCACTGTTTGAGATATATACATTAGACCCCTCTCTTCTAGGCTTCCATACTGTTCCAGTCAAATCAGTTTATCAAAGGAAGGATTGTAGAAAAGAGACAGAAAAAGAAAAAAAGAAATTCATGCATCTGTGCCTCTTACAAAGCTTTCAGAGTCACTACATGAATGATGGAGAGCTCTGAAAAAGAGTATTACCCACACAGGTAGAAGGGTTATTAAAAGAAAGATTCATAATGTCTCTGTCCATTTAGACATGGGGCCTACTGAAATAATATTAAGTGGAAAAGAGCACTGGATGTGCCATCTCCATCACAAAAGGTAGAACAGTAATGACTTCAAATAGTCCTGATCAAAAATAAACAGGTAATAATTGAGATCTCTAGTTGCCTGTACTGGTTTATCTTGCAACAATATGAAAGTAGGATGAATTCCTTAAGAACAGTTAAGAGGCTAAAAAATTGGTTAAAGGCACTTTAGAAACAGTAAAAGGCTGCCCAGCAATGAAATATTTCGAAAAAAAATGAAGAAAAAAAGAGATGAGTGCAGTCTTAGGAGCCAGAGATTTAAATTCTCAGTCTATTAGCGAAAAGATCATGCTTTTTCTCATGTGATTCCACCACTGAAAATAGAAAACAGCAGTAGTCTATTCTGTTCAGCTGAGGATAAACAAAAGCTTGCAGAAGTTGAATCAGATATCCTCTTTCAAAAGAATGCCAGTCAAAATACAAAGAATGTGGTAGTGTTTTATGGTCATCAGTAGATTGCTTTCTTGAAGAAACTGATCACGGTTTGGTGCTTTATTAAACTACTTCTATAGCACAGTCTCCTAAGAACTCATCTGTGTGACACAAATTAACTCTACTTTCACAAATTTCCGTTGTTTTAAAAATTTTGAGAACTAACCAAGAGAGTTTACCTGCCAGGAGGCTTCCATCTCTGAAATTGCTGCCAAAAAAACCCAACAATGACACCTCACTTTTATTGTCAATGACAAAGTCAAGGGTCCTCTTATAAAATGATTACAGATCATGTACCTTGCTACAGAATGACAATTCTTGCAGAATCCTGCTGCACATTGCAGACAAGTGCTGGATTTTTGCCAATTAGATTGTTAGTGTTGTTTTCAATTGAAGTAGCATTAGATTCAACATTTAAAATTCTCATACATAATATGAGAAAAAGAGTTAATATTATGGTACCAACTATACATTGCTAGGAATGTCAAACAAAAATAAATGCATTTTCAAGGAATCTGCTTCATTTTTCTTGGAAGATGGAGAAGAATGTAGAAGGGAGAAGTTATTGTTTATATGGTTCATTTTAAATGCTATTATCCAAGACCTTTTAAAAAATATTTATTTCTCTCACAGCGTGGTTTTTGGTATCCTCCTTTATATCCTACCTCTGTCAGTGCATTCATACTTGCTTTTCTTTAAGCATGTGACTAATGGAATTTTTTAGCTACTTAAATAGCTAAAAAGGTAAAAGACTGTGTATTATTAGACTGTCATGAGAAAGCTAATTCAAGTTACGATGCTGAAAAAAATACAATTAACTATTTACATGGGCAGATATAAGGCTCAGGGTTTCATTTTAATGCTTTTTAGTCTTAAAATAAATACAATGGGAAAAACTTCAGTCATGCAAATAACCAACAAAATAAGAATTACTGTAAAAAAGCATGGGTACTGGTGCTAATATTGATCTCTCACAAGGAACCTGTTCCCCTTTCCTGCTATTCAGTTGGAGGATCAAAGAAAGGACATTTCCAGAAAGCTTAGATAGGGATCAATGAGTGCAACATTCTAAGTATTTGATAGCAATATGGTTGCACTTGCAGAGTGCATATCCCTTCAGTGTTTTGTGCTGCCTCAGAGCTCATTATCCTGTCTGGTCCCCTTCTTTTCTTTACTAAGAAACAGGGTGATTTGCACAAACACCAGTAATATCTACGGTACTTCCACATTGCTGCTAAAGGTAAGGTCTCAATTACCCAGCAATCGTATAATTCTGCTCCCAGAGCGCTGTCAGTACCTTGCTTTTCCTGGAACTGCCAGAACAAATGTGTTGCATCCACAATACAAACCTAATTCGTAGACATAAACTCTGGAAACAACCCTCAAATAAAACACAATTCTACATAAATCCAATGAATTTTCTTGCAGAGAACAAAAATTACCTGTAATTGCCAAACTGAGGTCTATGACTTCAGAGAACCCAATTAGAAGCACAAGAGTTTTACAATACAGTCTTTGCACATATCAAAATGCAAAGAACAGCCTATCATAGACAATCCTATTAAAAGTAATTTGTATCTTGCCTCAAATACATTGAGAAGAAAAAGCTCAGGTTATCTAGATAGCATTTTGAGATTTTCATACAACATGCATTGTTTTTGCAAAATCCTAAGTGACTAAGCAATGGGTCATACACACTAAAACACCAGTGAAATCACAAGTTGCATTATTATTAATAGTGTCTAAAGTGTGATCAAAGGATTTTTTACATAGTCTAAACTGTTCCATAATCGCTGGACACTGAAAGAATATCCAGCTTTACACACACATTACAGAGACCAGTTTGCATGGACTTCCTGTTTACAGTTCAACCACGCTTTCTTTATATACCGTATACACAAGAAAAATGAACAGAAGAAGGAGGAAATAAACCCTTGAATTTGAGCACTTTAGTGAATACATAAATAATTTCACTATAGGACTATGTAATAAATTTCATAATTCCTAACAAAAGTATAAGAAATCAGTTACATCTGGGAAAATCTACTTTAAATATTATTCCACATCATATTTTTGATCTGTCATTTGGAAAATTGAATTGACCATCTAGCAAAGCATTCATGGGACTATTTTATCACTGCTTAAGTATCTTTATTGCTATATAATGAATTTTGTACTGGATGCATAAACCTTAATTGAAAAGCCTGGCAAACATCTCAAACAATTCAATGGTCAGCCTTCATATAACATATCTGGCATCCTTTCAATTAATCTTTTTTCCTTGCATGGAATTACACGCTTATTAAAAATGATACATGCATTTTTCATCAGATCTGTAAAAAATTGATCTTCTCTATTTGTTTTTGTTTCTAAGTAGCTTCAGTACACACAGAATTAAAAGCTGGAGAATCCAACCATTAACAGTTAAACCTTAGAAGTGAAAAGAAAAAAGCCAAGTTAATTCTAATAAAAAATGAAAGAAAAAAATCTCCAGTAGAAAAGTTAAATATTGTGGTTTCTGACTGCACAGGCTGAAGTTATTGATCAGGGGAAGAAAAGGACAGAGAAGTGCAAAAGCAGAAACCACCATTCACAAAATCTCCTCTATGCCAGATGTACATACCTGCTGAAATGTTGATGTTTACACCAGAAACAAATCTGAACCATATTACCTACAAAACATATTAAAATAAAGTACTTTCAATTTTCACCACTGTCTTTAAAACTCCTACAAATTATAGGCATCTGGAGAAGCTATCATCCCAAAATACCCATAGTCAGTGAATTTCAGTAATGGAGTGCTAGGTTGCTCAGGCACCCAGTAAGTGCTCTTCAGTTTTAGGCTGTCCCTGACTCTCACTACTACTATGTCGGTTCAGAACAATGATGTATTTGCCTGCTGAAGAGAAGAGAAAAAGAGGAGAGTTCAACTGCCTGACCACTTCAGGGCTGACCAAAAGTTAAAGCATGTTGTTAAGGGCATTGTTCAAATGCCTCTTAAACACGGACAAGTTTGGTGCATCAACCACCTCTCTAGGAAGCCTGTTCCAGAATTTTACCATCCTCTTAGTAAAAGGACAAAAAACCTCCAGTTCTGTAGAGTTACAAAAAATGAAAGGACTGCTTGTGTAAAACTGCAGGCAGAATAGTGCATGATTGATTTTAAGCTACTGAGTTGAAGCAATATAAAAGGTTTCACTTCAAGTGCCAGTGATGAATCATGCTGAGCCTGGCCTGGGCTTCCCATCTGCATGCAGGAGAGAGAGTGTGTTCCCCGTTCTGCAGAGCTCTTGTGTTGTTTCATCAGAGATCCGGCCTCAGACATGGACGAAAGACAGAGTTGTGAACCATGTCAGATTTGTATCTCCTGATGCCACACTCAGACACCACGTACTGTCTTGAGTCAGACAAGGCTTGTTGTTACACAAGAGATGTCTGTCAGAGGACAGGAATGTCAAAACGCAAAACTGGCTCAGAGTAGTATCTCATTTCTTCTCAAGTACCACTGTAGTCTCCAAATTTTATTCAGTGTTCCTAGGTGTTTATTTGTAGGAAAAACATGTCATCCAAATTTTGTGTGTACTGGATTTGCGTGTCTA
>VYXB01007212.1:0-35253 GCA_013397135.1 Pachyramphus minor | reverse complement strand
TGTTTGGGGGGGGGGGGGGAGTGCTATTGGGGTGACTTCTGCCAGAAGTTGCTAGAAGCTTCCCTTGTGACGGACAGAACCAACTTCAAGGTTGACCTGCTACTGTCCAAGGCTAAGGTCAGGAGCAAAAGTAGTAGCACCTCTGGGATAATACAGCCAAGAAGGGGCAAAAGTGGAGAGAGGAGTGAGAAGTTGTGAGAGATACAGATTCCCCTGCAGCTTGTGGTGCACACCACAGGGACGCAGGCCTTCCCACTGCAGTCCATGGAGGTCCATGGGGGAGCAGAGATCCATGGAGGACCCCACAAAGGACCACATGAATGCCCAAAGAGGCTGTGACCCCATGAGAAACACATGCTGGTGTAGGATTCTGGCAGGAGGTAGAGGAAATAGGGAGTAAAGTTATGCCTGGAAAGAAGGGAGGGAAGGGGGAACTTGCTTTTAAGACTTGGGTTTTTTTCCTGTTGCCTTACTCTGGTTTGATTGGTAGTAAGTTAAATTATTTTTTTCTGAGGTCAAGCCTGTTTTGTCCATGATGGTAATTGATGAGTGATCTCTTCCTGTCATTACCTCAGTCCCAAAAAGGTTTTCATGATACTGTCCAGTTGAGAAGAGAGAGTGATAGAGTGGCTTCAGTGGGCACCTGGCATTCAGGCAGCGTCAAGCCGCCACAGTCCTGTTAAAGTAACAACAGTTGCACAGAATTAGTATACTACGCATTCCAGAAAACACACACACATACACAAAATAAATACAGTCCTTCTTCCTGGAAGAATGATGCTAATCCTGAGAAAAATCTTAAAGAAGGAGAAGTAGAAAATCTCTTTGAAGTCAACAGCACTCCTTGCACCTGTGCAATTCCAGCCATCTGAAAATTGCTGGAGGTTAAGGAGGTAGGCTGAAGAACCTTCACAAGTCACTGAAACATCACAAAAGGGATGGTATTTAGATACGTGATGAGGAATAACAGAGTAGGAGTTGGATGAGAGAGAAGACTGAGTATAGCATTAGATGTTAGAAGCCAAAAGAATAGTACACATAGGCAAAATGTAATGATCCCAAGAAGAAAAGACAGAAGATGAAAATCCTGGGGCACAGGAGATTAGCTTGATAAAGTGAACACGTGAACCACATGCTGAGATACTACAGCGCAGTAATGTCAGGAGTAGAAAGAGAAATGCAAAGCTCAAGTTGACTGGTGAAACTGTCCAAGGCCTGGAGGGGGTCTAAGAAGGGAGCCAGCAGTCTAGGCAGCAGCAGAACATGTGATGGGGAAAGACTACTAGGCACTGTTTGCATAAGGATGCTGCTGTGATAAACTGTGGGAAAGGGGAGCCTGCAGGGGAACCCTAGCATGGCACATCAGGCTGTGATGTTGTTTCTAATGTTTCCTTCATTTCTATGATAAAGCAGCAGCAGCAGAGTCAGAACTGATGAGGACAAATGTGAAGGATGACTGGGTATGTTACTGACTCTGTAATGGACCTAATGGATTGCTTTCATCACTCAAAGTAACATCAGGAGAGAAAGAATCCTTTAATTATTATGTTGTTCCTTCCAGCATTATCTCTTGTATCCACCAAAGCACAGCTCAACAGAGTTTTGAGTTAGCTTTATGTAACTAATCTCCTAAACAAAACACAAAAAACATAGCCCAATTTTTGAACAACTATGTTGCACGGCACAGTCACACTGCAAACAAAAATCACAACAGTGATCAAGTTTTTTAAGTGGAAGGGAAGTCAAATCCCCCACACTTCAAGTGCTTCTTGAATCTGAAATTCATAATTTGAGCTAATGTAATGATAAATATATTCAAAATACAGCTTACACACTGATGGAACTAAAAGAATGTTTGAAAACACTTTTAAAAGAGCTAAGGCATAAAATGCTTCTAGTGTTATGACTTTTCTTTTACAATTTTACTCAGAATAGAAAAGGAATGAAGAATAAAGCAGAAGAGAGAAGCATGTTTTTCCTCAAAGGTCATTATATTATTTTGTTACTTTTTTGTACAGAAGCAATTCCCTGAGCAAATAATAAGTTCTTTACATCAACTCCTTAGAAAATGGAGTTAAAGTTCTTTCTGAAGGTAGTTATTCACATTAAGTCAACTCATTAAAAACACAGCTGAAGAGTTTCATTAGTAATGAAAACTATTTACAGTGTGCTCTGATGAACCGTTTACATTTGGAAGGTGGGCTCAGCCCCAAAAATGCTACCACAAACCACCCTAAGTCAGGTATTTGCATTGCTTTATTGACATTGACACCTCCCATTATTAACTAATGTTCAGTACCCGTGCCATGAAATTTTACTTTTGCTACCAGCTGTAGTTGAAAGCATTGCATTCTTAATTCATGTAATAATGAATAAATTTATAATCTAAATTTCACAAAGTGCAAGCAATGTCCAATGCCAGGGCACTAACAGATGGTCAGATTTCATTACAGCAATGTACGATGTTACTGCTCTAAGCTCTGCCCTCAGACATGCTTCACAGCAGAAGCAAATCCACTGCAGCTGCTCAGCCTAGTCAGCTGCTCACAGGCTAAAGCAGCATTTGAGGGCCTAACAATCTAGCTGGAAATTGAAGGCCAAGAGAGGGTTTGGACCAGGTTTTGTCCACTGGACTTGAACATGGTAAAAAGAATGCTCAGCAGAGTGGACCAAAGTCCATTTGCGAATTTCAAGTGCAGTAGGTTGTACTAATAGCTTTGATACAGGGTGGGAAGCAACTGTAATACAAAATGGAGAGAACGGTAAGTATTGTCTTGCTAAACAAGACACAAGTTGAATCCTATAAAATCCAAAGTATTTTGTAACAGTATTAGACTCATGCTCAGACTGGAAATCCCAGTACCAGCACATCTTAAACAACCAGGAGTAAATGGGCATTTGGTAGGTGAAAGCACCTTAGACAACTGCAGCTACTGTTCAAAAACCTATTGCCCGGAAATAAATAGTTCTACAGAAACAGGAGGAGACAACTTGGTATGTGGGGAGGAATGTGTGGAGGCAGTGTATGGCATAATTCATAAGAAGCCTAAAGAAAGGTTTTAGGACTGCCAAAAAGGGAAGAGACCAAGGGTTGGATTTCAGAGTCTTTGGATTCTGGGGGAGTGACCTCATGGTTCATGATGCAACACTGCACACTTACTTTATGGTTGATAATCCACCCCTTTGTTTCTACATACTTTGCATAAACCCCAATTTGATGAAAATTTGTATTCTTCCATCTGATGCAATCTGTTCTTGTTATTTGCTTCATTTTACTACAATTGGTTATTCCTGTTACTTTTGCTCAGATCAAATTTCTAGTCTTTATTCCAAGAAACTTCTACTTGCCCAACCATGTCTTTAGAAAGATAAAGAGTAACACTGGTATTTTTCTGTTCCACTGGTGTGGTAATTCATCCTATAAACAGAAGTGTGTTGGGAGAAGAGTTGACAAATCATTCTGTCATTTTAATTTTAGTAAGACTTATTTTACCAGACCTATTACTGAACACTTCACCCTCCATCTGTGTGATTTCTGTATTAAATATTGCCAATTTCACATAGTTATCGTATAAAGCTGTGCATTAAAATGATAATTTCTTGGACTTACTGGTGCCTGCTCTGGACTGTTTTACTCACTTCTTCCACACCTCATTTTCAAGATATACGTGCCCTAAACCCATCCAACTGCTTCTGCCCTTTTCCATTCCAACAGTTTTTTCTCAGTCACAAATGAATACATTAAGATTACTTTTTTGGCTTAAATGAGCCAGCTGCTCTCTAATGCTGTCTGAAGGGGAGTGAAGAGGGCCAACAGGGCCAGACTTTTCTTCTTTTTTTTTTTTTTTTTCTTGGTAAGCTAAAGGTTTTCTACTTCTGCTATAAGTTTTGTTTGGGGGGGGGTTGTGGGGGTTTTTTTGGTTTAACGAGGTAGTTATAACAATCCACATTTATAAAGTAGCATGCTCTTTCATGACAGTCTTCTTAAAAAACTATTTTTCTAGTGAATTATCAAAAATGTTACAGAAAAGAAGAACTTCTAGTGCTTTTGCAGGAAATGTCAAGTACTGTATTAATAAAGTGCTTACAGTTCTCTTTCTGACTGCAAAGTTTCTGTTAGTTTATTCTTAGCCATCTGTTACATCTGATTAAGTTTTGTTTTGTTTTAAGGGATATTGTTTATCCTTGAACTTCGATTTATTATATTGAGGATGCTTTATAGAAAGGACACAGGAGAATACAACAGTGCCAAAGCATATTGGACTGTGGCTCCCTTTAGACATGCCATTTGTTTTGCAATGCAGCTGAGTAAGCCATATATTATGTACTTGCCTCTTTAAGCTCCCAGGTGCTCAAAAAAAATTGTTAGAGAGTTCTCAGGGCTCAGTTCCCTGCACAAAGAAGCTATTTTTATTTATTTTCTTTCTATTTGACAGATGAAAATACAATGCAGTGTGGCTAAATCCTTACAGATACTGAGTTAAATCTGCTTCTGCCAAGTTGTTGGGGTTTTTTTATTGAATAATCAAACTCAGGCTAAAGCTCACATTTTCCATTGCACTGCAAAAACAATGCATAAAGAAATTTCACTAACAGGCTACCTTCACTACCTTCACTAAGGTAGAAGAGCAGTGGCCAAGGACAGGGAGAAATTATTTACTATTATTTACGCTAAATAATGCGTTTTCAGATTAAGCATCAGGGACACCAAAACATCAGCAGTGTGTGTTCAATGTCCTCTAATTGTTGTCCAGAGGTCAACATTATTCTGAAGTCCCTGGAGGAGCTCTCCAGCTCACCTCCTCTCTGCCACTCTGCCAGCAAGTGCTTTCCTGTCACAACACTGTGCAGAGGTAAAAAGAGAAAGAATGAGGAGTGCTCCTGCTGTACAAAGTAAATAAAGTCAAAAGGATATTGATGAGATTACTTATTTATTTAACACCTACATTGAATTCAGAATAGGAATAAAACTTCACCTCTTACCATTTATCAGTTACATATTGCCTTGGGCCCTGAGCCTGCTAAAAACCTGTTCTTCTATCTCCTTTGTTTTTGCTTTATTTAGTTTCATTTTTTTTTTCTTTCCTCTCCTGTGCTTCATTTGGAACTAAACAACTTAAACCATGAATGCTCTGGTTTGTGACAGTCAACAAATTGTCACCTCCCAACCATTACAATAACAGATGCCACAATTTTTTTAAGTAGAAATGTTTTTTTTATTGGCAGTTCTAAAAGTTCTCTACACTGTGAAAAGAACTCCTTTCTGAAAAACAGCTGTGAGAAAATAAATTTCCACTAGCAGCCAGTCTTCTTGACTGCCTAGATAACCCTCCTCAAGGAGAGGAGAAATACATATATATATACTGACCAGTCACTCCTTACCGTGGGACTTTCATCAGGTAAGATGGAAACAACTCAGAAGAGAACCATGCCAAGAAAGGCAAAACTACAAAAGCCACCCTTAATCCCTGCAGCTTTCAATATCCTTTTCATGTTCAGAGATCTGCAGAATAAAGGATCCCTGGGATATGTAGCTCAGTCTTCAGTTGCAGCCTTTAAGAGTTAAATTATTTAGTTTTCTCAAAGACTATTGTAGGGGAACCTGGAATGTTGCTCAACTTGGGAATCCTGAAGGACATGCAGTATACAACCAAAATGGCAAAAAGTACAAAGGATTGGCATATTCAGGGAAAACAAGAGAAACCAGCTCCTCCTATCCCAAATTAGACATTACAGGCAGTGTTGCCACATCAAGGGGGATGCCACTTCTGCACAGAAATGTTTGTACTTCCCTAACTTGTTGTCATTACTCTAGTAAGTCAAACTACAGAAGAAAACAATAGGTGCCTCTACCCCAACTAAGACAGTTTTCTGTTGCATGGAAAAGGAAATTCAAATTGCAGAGAAGAAAGAAAACAAGTAAGACGACTAAAAAGTAGAAAATTAACTTTAAAAAAGGTGTGTAAAGGGACATAAAATAGAAAACAGATAGAAAAAATAAATAGTAAGCATCTGAATAGGATAGGGGCAGAAAGGGCAAAAGAGCACAGCTACCTACCAGCACCATCAGAGATTCTGAGAAGGGAAGGCCTGAGCAGCCTGACCCTTCTCCTGCCATATGGATGCTCCCTTCACCCGGAGCTGAAGGAAATTAGTTTTTCTCCCTAGTCTTACTTCCTTCAGCACATCAATGTGAATGAGGTACCACTTCTTCTAAAAAAGCACTTCATTGAGGGTTTCTTGTGTCTTTCTTGTCTTCAGCACCTGCAGTTTCAATTTCTCTCAAGACAGTAATTTTCTGATCAAATTTTCAACGTTTGCTTTAACTCTGCTTCTTTTACATCTTCTTTCTCTCAGCTCCTCCTTTCCTTTTTTCTTTTCTTTACTTTCTCATAGTTATTCCAGTGCTCCTAGGTCTTGTCCATTCTGCTTCAAACCAGTATTATCAATTTATCTTGAAACACACACAAACTTCTGACACCAGTAAGAATCAACTGCCTATTCAACCACAAGGAATAGAGTTTTATGTAGTATTAACTTTAAAAAGGAATCAGAACCAGACATAAGAACAATTAATTGAGAAGTTTACTCCTTCAATTAAACAGAAGGTTAATGAAGGTAACATTACAAGGAATCATGCTGAAAATAAAAAAACAGTTAATGGTGTTCTGATTATTGCTTTTTATGAAGCTTATCCCTTCTGAGCAGAATAATTAAGCTAAGAGGACCATAGTTAGTAAAATGTCTGTGTGCTTCAGTTCAAGAAAAAAAACAATGGAAAGAATAAGGTCTTTGTTTTCACTTTTCATTCATGGAAGTGGGGCATTTTTGAGTATGGGACTAGAACATGAGAATAGGTTAAGTCAACAAGAAAAAGCTTCTTTTTTTTAAGTCTCATCACAGTAAAATACAAAAATTTAAAATTCATCCTGGGGGCAACTGAAAAGCTTTGGAAACAGTAAAGGATTTCCTTTTCTCTTTTTATGCCTTACTATAAGTATTTTAAAACAAGAAGCAATCTAGTCACCTTCATGACTTCATACAAAACCTTTCACTTCTATGCAACGTATTCAGACAAAAATTGAAGTACGATCGTTTCTACATTTTCAGAAATATGTATAATTAAAATGATGCTGTCTTGTTGGATTTTCTTTGGTTTTGTATTATTTTTAGACAACTTCCTGAGGAAAAGCAAGAAATTCCTGGATTAAAAAAACCAAACACAAACAACCCACAAAACAAACAAACAACCCTCCAACAAACAAACAAAAACACAAAACAAAACACCCAAAACCAAAACAAACAACAAAAAGCCACAAAAAACCAACCAAACAAAAACCCACAAACCTCCATTTCTCAGTTGGAAGAATGTATGTACTTTTACCCAAGAGCTCTAATTGTAGTCATTAGCTCTGGGTCTGACATAACATACGGCTTGTGAAATTCACTTAATCCGTTGATGAACCTGCATAGAAACAGGCTGTTTCAGTTGATGATTGAGAACATATCCCTTTTCTTCTGTGTTAACCGTAGAGAGCCTAATAAATATAGGCTAGAGAGATTACACTGAGATGCCTACAACTGGACAATACGGTTACACCTCCTTCTATACCCATTGAATTAGAACATAAAAACTTCTTTTGTCCACCTCATCTGTTTCAATCCACAATAATCTGAATAAAAAATGTCTTACTACAGAAGTCTCCAATATTGCAAAGAGATACACACTTAACTTCACAATCGATACAACTGATAACCAGCACAGCTTCTAAAGACAGGAACATATGGTGGCCAATACAGAGAATTCCTGATCTTGGTCGTTGCTCTTAATGCCCTATCTCAAGGAACATTGTTACCATACTAAAGGGATGGGACTTTCTGACAAAATATCTTCATGTAACTTTGTATTGCTGTCACAATATTATCATTTTGGTAGATTCAGTTATTCTAGAATTGCCACAAACTTTTACTCACTCAGTGATATTTAGTTATTGCCTTTGTGATTTCAGATAAGAAACCATGCACTACTTGAATACAGCAAATTATTAAAATGTAATTCCTCTCCTTCCTCCCATGATATCAAACGTTATTTTGCATTTGACAAGACCTCAGGCTAACTCAGTGATTACCTTTGTACCTGCTCATGACTAGGAGAACAGAAGACTTTTCTGATTGTTTCCTCTACCAATACTTATGCTGTTGAGGTGGGACCACTTCCAGTTTGGCAAAGAGACAGCAGACAAGCATCTGTATAGAGTCCCAGAACAGATGCACTATTGAATATAAACTGATACCAAAAAGATAAATATATCATAAAAATATTAAACCATCAGATGAAGAACTCTTCCACCTGCCAAGGTTTTGATATATAAATGGAATGTTTAATGGGCTGCACTAATATAATTAATTTATCATCATTATAAATGTACACTTAGTTTGTAGCTCCATTTTTTAATCTGATTTGTCCTAGAAAATTGACAACTCCAGCTGACTTTCATATTCCCACTTGTAATAACTAAGTTCTTTAGTCTCTCAACATTTAAGATCTTAAACCAAATTCTTCATAATCACATAAGTTCCAAAATTCTCTTTTCTTCAGTAAAAGTGTGATTAGAGGGAGAAAAAAGAAATGTCACTTTGCTTTTCACTGCAAGCAGTAGAAGAGAAAATCTGGTAACATATGCAACCTTGTAGGTTTTCATCCTGCTCTTAAAACAGTTAATCCAACTGGATCTCACGCATACATTCCCCCTAGACAGATTTCCCTCATTAATTTAAATAACAGCAGACATGAATCTTGACATAATCTTCTCCCTGAACTTTACTGTCCGTAAAGCATATGGAGCCTTTTTGCCAGAAAGAAATGCTGTCATTTTTATGCTCCTGGTGTGGATACAGGGGATTGTATCAGTCTGGCTGGCAGGATGAATCAGCAAAATAACTGTACCCTTCCGTCTTTTATTGAATCCTATCAGATTATCAAGTTTTTAAAGGCCACATAAAAGGTTCACAAACTAAGCCTGAAATTTATGACTGTAGATAAACAGACTGTCAGTCACCACCAGTGCCAAAACCCATACGTGGTGACAAATGTGAATCTGACATGATGAACACCATCAGGATCTAAGTCTCTCTCTTTCCATTCATACATCTGAATCAAGGGTAATACAGCTGCTGTAGCTGAACCACTGGTTTCCAATTGTAGAATTGTGTACCTGCACATGTAACTCATTTATCAATTCCCTTTCATGTCATTTGTAGCAGGAAGCAGTTTTTCCTGTTGGAAGAGGGAAGGAATTCTGCCTTCAATATGAGTGATGGAAAATTGAAGCATTGACTTCAGTCATCAGTTAGTTGCGCTGTGGGGGAGATAAGACAAGAGTCCACGAGGAAAGGCATTTAGGAGTATGTGAAGAGTAGGAAAAGGCTGAAAATAGAAAGTCTAGAAAAAATGTAAATTTACAAGGCTTAGAGATGATACCTGGAAAAGACTGAGAACATATTCAAAGCAGTAGAGCATTTCAGTAATTGTTATACTTGGAAGACAGCCAGAAGCCAGTGTGTGAGCAAGAACAGGGGCTGATAGACACTCAAGGGGGACAACTCTTCATTACCGGTTTCAATGGCTTGCCTTTCTCTTTCTTACTGATTGCATGACCAACCTTAATTTTCCACAGGTTTAACCATCAGATTCGTGATGACATCTGATATTCCTTAATCTGTGATATCCTCTAGACATGTTTCTAAATCTTTTAAGACCGCAGACAATGATACTCAAGACTCTTGAATATCATTATCACTTAATGGAAAACACTGTCATGATACTGTTAATACACACAGACAGATAGACAGATATACTGACAGACATTTGTATCAATCACAGTTTTTCTTCCATGTCCCTACAGACTACGTTTTAGGAACACTGTACACTATAGGGTCAGCAAATAGCCAGATTTGTAAAGAAAACAAATTAGACAAATATTTTCTTCGTCTCTTTTGTGTCTCAAGAACGCATACATCATCAGTGCTCTAAGTAAAACATGTAGACAAGATAATTTTTAATTTACTTTTTAGCCTAAGCCCTCTGGGAACATGGAGAATAAACAGTGATAAACATGGATTTCTCATCTCAGTAAGACACAGGTGCACAACAAATCACAGGAGGAAAGTTCCTTTGCAAAAATTGGGAAGTTAAAAGGATTTCTCAATATCCTGCTTGAAAATTAATGTTCCGCTTAATCAAACCCATATGGATAAATAATATTTTTCCTGTCAACAAGACTAGATTTAATAAGACTTCTTATCCAGAGATGGCAATCTGGATAACTTAGGCTATTTTCTGTTTTGTTTTTTTTCTTTTAATTGCAGCCTTATTATTTTTGTGTTATATCAGCTCTATGGCCTATTAAGAGGCCAGACCTCTTAAGCAGTTTTGACAGGCATAACACAGGTGGTCCTCAAGCCAGAACATTTCTGCATCAGAGGGAGAGACTTCTCAGGAGAAACCTCATGAGTTTGAAGTGCTTTCTCAGTTGGCCAGTAGGCCTTTTGGGGCACAGTTTAAGTCTTAAATCCTTAAATTCTACCTGGTTTATGTGGAAGTCCTTTGTTTCAATTGGTCCTCATTAACAAAAAGATGTAAATTGCCCTCTCTAGTTCATAACCCCCTGTTGGGTATTGCAAAGTTGAGGGCATTACAAATTCTTTTAAGTTTAGTACTCACTATTCTTGCAATTGCTTGAAAAGTCTTGTTTCCTTTCTTCCTGTCCAACATCCTGTGGGTCAAAGTCTGGCTTCATTCGCTTTGTTGCAGATTTTCTAAATGTCAAAATATGCTTTATGTAGTTTCTCAAGGTTGAAAGAGGAAAGCTGAATTTGATTTCTCAGATACAGGGGGATTCACCCCTTCATGTTTTTTAAGCTGCGGTAATCACCAATAGTTTTGCTCAAGGATATGGTTTTGAATGAAACTATGCTTCTGTGACAAAAATACTTAAATATAAATGTCATCTGTGTGCATGTAAAATATTACAAGGATTCCATTCAGGGTGTATTTTTATACTACATTATTTTTGTCAAATTGCTGATCCTCTGATTAAATTCCTTAAATATTGAGAATAAATGGATCAGAAACAAAAATCACAAGGGTAACATTGATTCAAATTATTTTTCTTCCAACATTTTGCTTTACGTGATATGATAAAGTGATAGATATGATAAATATTATAACTAAGATAAAAGTTTAGGAAGAAAAAAAACATACATCAAAAGACTAGCCAACTGAAATACTTTTAACCCTTTAAAACGGAATGTAATGCATCCCAGTAGACAGTTGTTTTTCACAAGTAGTTTATAGATAAGGCACTATTCTCTACAACAAAACAGCAGGACCGAACTGTAAGTCAGGAACAGATTTCTGTTAAGAATACTGATGGAGAAAATACAGTAAAGCTGTATTTTGAAAGCATATGAAAAGTTATGCTTTCTATATTATTTTTCTTGACTATAATTTTTATCATGCTCACAAAGCTCAGAACCAGAAAAAGAATAGATTCAGTTGAAAACTTTGGCGTTGGTCTCATGGTAGGCACTTATGCCTTCAGATAAATATTGCAGACTTGAGCTTAAAACATATTTATTCTTTCTTTTCAGAATTCCTCATGCTTCCCCAGATATTTTACCTCTTGCATAGACACAGTGACATGAAATCTTCAGATATAAAATCACATACAATTTCCTCTGTATTTCATCTCATTTAGTATAGAGGGGATGGCGATGGATTATAAAACAGCACAAAGATTACAGCTGTCATTTAGTATTCCTCAAATTTTGTCTGTTTCATACTATAACCAAAGCAGCATCCTTTCAAATGCTTTATGTGTATACACGTGTATCATAATTTACATTTTCTAATAAATATTCGTCTTGAAACAAATGGAATTTTTCCATTTTTTTCATTAACATTGTACTTAATTTTCTCCACATTTACAGATGAAATATTTTTTATTTATCGGTACCTTTCAGTCAGCTGTTAAATTATTAAAATTATAATATTCATGTTTCACGTACAGTCTTGGAACTCTCTATTCATTTTTTTTAAAAGTACTTATTGGACTGATTTACAGAAACTTCCATGGACAGATACCATTGGAAAAAAAAGATAACTATGAATTAAAAGTGAAAAATAAATTTTAAAAAAGTAACAAAAAAAGACATCTCAGCTTTTATCAGTTCACCTAGATTGAGGTTTCAGTAGAAAAAACATCTTTTTTAATTGCAGTTCAAAAGATAAGTTCTTCACAACAGAATTGAAAGAAACTCTGAATCAAGCAATTACCTAAATTTCTGTAGCAGGTCAAAATTTGATTTTGCCTTTTATTTCTCCGAGGTTAACTGAGAAACTTTAAAAAGAAGGCTTTCTGAATTAAATAAATGCATGACAGTCCAAACCATATGCAGCAATTTCATTCACTTTACTATTTAATTCAGCACCAAAACTACGCTGCTAACTTAGTGCGTTCTGCCACATAAATTTCAATTCACAGGTGCATTTATCTTGTTATATACTTCATTCCTTTGTAGTACTCATCCAAATGCAGGAGAAAGTCACAGAATCCCTGTGCTAGGCAAGATATTGAGTTTGTGCTACAAGTGCTGGAGTTATCTATGATATTTTTATTACTATACTGGGGAACTGATGAGAGGAGGACTGCCCACATGGATGTTCACAGGAGACAGAGCAAGACTATGGAGGTCTGGAATGAAATACTTGCTATAGCAGAATTCTGCTCTGAACTTGAGCAAGCTGTCTCTTTCTCTTTGTCTCAATTCCACCCACCGAAAGGCAGGGTAAGTGGGCCATAGTAACTCCCAATATTTTAAAAATACCAAACACCATACTTATAGTTCTTTCCAAAAGTGTGAGTGATAATCAGCTTGAAAATAGCAACAGTTGTTTATATCACACAGAATGAAGAGCAGTGCCACTGTGAGCTGTTCCAGGCTAAATATTTCCCAGCCCCTTTGCACTGCTTTTCACATTTACTCCAAAGCCCTTCACAAGTAGGCAGCTTCAAACAACTAGTGTAAACTGGAAGGAATGACAGGAGGATGTGAGCTGTTGGGGTAAATGTGTGGGAGGCACCATGTTCTCTGATTTCTTCTTATTTCAGGGACCCAGCCCCCCTCACTATCTTTTCCCTTTCTCCTGCTTCCTTTTCTTCCTATTCCATTCTTTCTTCCTCATCATCTGAAACTGCAGAAAGGCCATTTCCTGGTTTCATGTTCATATTTTTTACTAGATTGGGTCAGAAAATCTTGGCCTTTGCTCTCAGATGCAACTCAAAGCATCGTGCTGACACATTGTCTGCCAGTTTCCTCACTCCAGGGCTGGAAACCTTCCACCTGCCTCAGCACTATACCACACTCCCATTAATTAACCCAGGCACATGCTGATGTAGCTATAATGCTTTCAGAGCCTGAGAGATATCTGTGTTGTGCTATGTAGTTATAGCTGTTCTAGGTTGTTACTCCACACTGTCACAAATATCTTTGCATTATACTTTATAACACTTCCATTGACTAATTCCGATAATATCCACTTGGTTTTATCTTTCTTTGTAACATCAGTCTTCCTATCTTTTCTGACTTCATTGTTACATTTGGCTTTCCTTTTATGACTTTTACCCACAGTCTTCCTTTTCTTGTTTCGGTGTCTGTTCTACTAACACCTCACTGTTTCATTTTTCTTTCAGCTTTTTAAAACATTCATTTATTTATTTTATTATTTCTATGTTTAACCTTCTCTACACTTTGACCTTTCTGAAGCTGAGTACAAGAGCATGACTCACAAAGTAACAGTGTTTTTAAAGAGGAAGTCAGCATTTAAGATCTATAGTGCCATTAACCACTCCAACCCAGATGGTTCGGCAGCAACAGTTTTTTTCTCATTTTATATTTATGGAGCTCACTTTCTACTTTCCTGGAAAGTGAGTCCTAAGGCAATAGAAGGATAAGGGAGGTCCTAATACTAGACCTGTTGTCTTTCAGAATTTGAAGGCTCAGAATACAGAGATTTCTATTCCCTGGTACCTCACAGTATCTCTCTTACACAGAGAGAAAAAGGTTGCCAACAGCTGTTTCCTGTGTTTGCACCAGCTCTTGGAATTTCTCTGCTCCCACGGGGTGTTAGTTGCATGTATCACTCTCCACATGCTCTCTGATGACGGAAGAGCACTGTTAAAAGCATAGCAAAGAAAGCAATCACTTAAGGCCTTATATATCCAATAGCTAAAAGACTGTCTGCAGCTCCTTTTATGTCTCTTGAATTACAGATTTTAGAGGAGATTAATTTATCCTGGCAATTTCTATTCTACTTTTGCTAAGCTATCCCTACCAAGTTTTTGCCACTCAGGGCATGAAACAAATACGTGGCAAATCAACAATTTCTTCTTTCTCTGCACAGAAGTTTGTAACAGGAATGTTAAATTCGCTGGGAACAGAGGTTGCATGGCTTTGGAAGCATCAGAAGGTACTTTTATACCAGAAAGGGATAAAAGAATGACAAATTTCTATGACACAGACCACCATGAAGATCCCACCACATCTATCTACATGTGATTTGTCAATAATGCCCAGCATAAGAAAACAAAAGACAGTCTAAAAGAAAGGGTAGACCAAAGCCTTTTGGAGATGATGGTAGGAGATGCAAAGGGAAAGAGGAATATGTCAGCAGTGCTGCCTAAAGGCCATCAGGGGTCAAACAGAATGGAGACACACCATCCACAGTGACCATCACATCACATTTCACACCCAGAAACCAGCCCACGGCTGCCAACTATGCTAACCAAATGTTTCTTCTCTCCTCCTCTTTCTCCAGCCCTACTTAGCACAAAAGGTGGGCAGTTATCCTCCATAGGGATTGCATGGCCCACAGTGTTCAGCCACATTAAACATGTTAAAAAGCTATTTTAATGGAAAAAAACCCATCTATCAAGACATAAATCCTGAGACAGCAATTTAAACCAATACATTTCCATAGGCACTGCCACTTTCTAGATCTTAGTTCCCTTGGAGCAAATACCAAAGGTAGAATATCACTATCTGAAGGAAAACTAACCAAAACTTTGTGTTTTCAAAATAAAAGCTTGTAACATTAACTGGAACAGTAGAATGAGAAAATAAGTCCAACTCTGACTATAGCTAAAACAGTCTCAAATATGAATACTTAGAGAATTTGAAGATTACTATTAGGTATTCATAGAGTTTTTGTAAAGTCAACATGCAGTCAATCATTTACACCAATATGCCACAGTATCAGCAAAACCAAGTATGGTTGGCCAAAAACTTCTGGCACAGCTCTTACCTGCCAATGAAAAATTTCTTCAAATGGTTGTTTACATGGTAGATATCATTTCCCTGTGCAACGATTTTGCAGGATCTTTTTTGTCTCAATCAACATCTGTGGCTGATTTCCACTATTCATATCAGGCTGAAAGGCACATTCAAGGCGTCTTCAGCAAAGGTCTGAATGCAATATCTTTAAAATATTTACAGCGAGTTGTCTAAACTGATAGTCAACCTATCTAATGATAAACCTATTCAGTAATTAACTTCTTTACATTTCACTCTAGGCAAAACCTCTGTTTGTTATGTGATGAATTGGTGTTATATCGATGCCTTGTTGCAGGTACCACAGATACCACTGCAACTCTGATTGCAATTGCTCAATTCTTAGACAATTTCCCTGAAAATGGGCTGCAAATAACAGAATTTGGAGAGCAGGGAATAGAGGGGTGTTTGTGTGTATGTGTGTCTTTTTGAACCTACATACTGGGTGAGTGTCTGGTTACCAGAGTAGCCTCCTGAAAAACACATGTAAACATATATGCCCCAAAAGAACAACCATTCTTCAACTTCAGAATCAAAATTATTTCTCTCATACCTTTGGCTGACTCACTAGCTGCTTTCAAGGTTACAACCAAGACCAAAAATTAACATCAAAAGCTTGAAATCAATGACAAATAAAAGAAAATGAAAAGTGTGAAGATAGCATTGTAGAGAAATATGCAGAACAATTACAGATTAAGAAGATAAAGACTTGAGTATTTATCAGTCCTTTAAAGATGTGACCATAGAGAAATGAATTCTGAAAAGGACATGCAGACATCAGTAACAGTATTACGTAAAGTGAAGGAAAATTTCAAAGTATTGAGATCTTATAATTAGATCTGGGGGACTAGAATTCAGCTTCTTAAACTACTCCTCTGAGACAAGTACAAGAAAAGAAAATCACTAGAGATGAAGCAGACTAGTAGTCAAACAGTTTAAAAAGTGTAGTAATATGATTTCCCCACTATCAGGGACTGAGAAGCTGCAATTCTCCAGCTTAAAAACAAGTTTGCTTTTTCCTGAAGTTTTTGCAACTAAAACCACCAAATAAATATTGAAAAACAATCTTCCATCCTCAGTTTCCAAAGGTATTAGCACCAACGTGTCAGCTCTGTAGACAAAGCTTCCTTACATGTGTATTGTTTAAGGTTAAGAAGTCTATGAGCCTAAGGAGCTCGATGGACAGCACCTTGACAATCTGTAGAGGCACTGGGTGACAAGTGCTGCAGAGGAGAAAGAAAAGTTGCTCGCTAGAATCCACTCCCCCACAACATTTAGTACAAGTTTTACATCGCATTGTGTTCTCTCTCTTTGTATAACAACCCAGAACCTGGTATTTCTGAAGAAAATATTTGCAACATGATTGAAGGAGGGTTTCCATTAGCTATGTTACACAGGAGTGTAGTTACACTATTAAACACCTTACATCAATCTACTAGTGAGCAAGTTGCACTTGTGGGATTGCATACATGGGTGCTTCAGACCTTGCTGAAATATATACCCTGGCCCACTGGGTATACAATTTTAAAAAGGAATATATCCTTAATGGTATTTGCAATAAAGTGTTCACAAAAGACAAGTTATGCTTGTAAGAGTTGACTGATGGTCCAGATTTTAGGCTTTTGGGATAATTTGGAGAGGGTACTGCTTCTTAAGACTGAAAAGGAGAGAATGGTTTTTTTTTCTTTTCTCATGAAGCTGATGATTCAAAGGGAAGTAGAAGATAAATGAACTGGACTGAGTTCTTATTGACTTATACCTCACAACTGACCCTAAAATGTGAATATCACCGGGTGGATTTGGCAGCCTCAGGCTGAAATGTTATGAACTGATTGAATTCATTTGGAAAGAGCATTTTGAAAAATATTAGTTAACAAGAAATCACCTTCAAAGGTGATTCTCTGTCTCTGTACAAATACAGATATTATTTACAAATCCAGATGGCAAAAAAAATGCACGCAGGCACAACCTGTATCATTAGTATGAAACCTGCCCAATATTATCTGTTTCTGTCTTTAAATGAAAGACTTAATATTAGCATTTGCAATAGTTGTCTAGAATATGATCCCCTCTATGAAACCACCAGATTGACAGAAAAGGCAGTTTTTCAATTTGTTTCAGGAACTGTAGATGTGTTTGAAATTTTAATATACACTTACACATTTTATTTTATCCTCTGTGTAATTCCTTGGTATTTCTCTAGCTTTTTTAAAAAACAGTAGCTCTCAGAAACATCAGAATCTTTTTTGTTAGATTTTTTTGTTTTAAGTCAGCACACTCCAAATCAATTGGAATATCAAGGGAAAAAGAAATATTAATGTATATAGTCCAATATTTCAGGATTTATTTCTAACTAGCTAGTAAAATAGATTAATAGATCCCTGAAATATTAATTTTCATTAAATAACGTTACAGCAGAAATTTAAACTCAAAATAAATTATGCAAAACATAGTAGTAACAACATTTAATAAGCTTAATTTCTATTTCTCCTGGTATACTTAACTGCTCTAAAATCAGGCAGAAATAATCCATACCAGCAATAGAGAGCAAAATACACTTTACAATATTTTGCCAACTTTTCATGCTAGTGCTTTGTATGGCAATAATAATGGAAAGAAAAGGTCAAATACAAATCTATTTCCCACTGCATATTCTGTTGATATATATCTACCTTTAGTACTTAGGTAAAATTACATAGTTGGTTATTAACTTCTTACTACATGGGATCTTTGATAAAATGAGTTATTTTCCTGCATAAATACTGACTGCAATAACAATGTACCTGCAGTCATCCCATACAAGTCCATTCTGTGTTCTGAATTATTGAACATGCTGTTTTCACTACAAAAGTTCTCTCAGTAGTTTTACCTAGAGAACTTATCCTGAAAGGAAAAAAAAACATTATCTGTGAATAAGAAATAATGTGCTGAGACAGGGCTAGAAGAGGTCTCAAGATCCACACGTCTGACATTCAGCTTGAAAAGAAGCTCACTTAGATCATCTCTGACCAATATTAAAGTTGTTGACTGCATATAGCATTAACTGAAGGAGGTTCCACACTCTTCTTTGGTATGCTGTTCCAGTGGTTTATTAGGCATACAATTTAAAAATGGATTCCTCATTTTTTGATGATATTTAAAAATTAGTCATATTTTTCCTGGTACTATTGGCATGTGGGAAAGTAATTTCCATCTTATTATTAGGAATTTGTGCATCTTCCAAAAGATGTCATCACGTCTTAAACTTACCAGAGCCAAATTCTTACATGATTTTCACTGTTTTCCAAACCTGTGGGATTTCTTTTTTTTTATGGATATCCTTCACTTTAACTATATAGTTCTTCAAGGATGATACTTAAAATTTCACACACTCTTCAGCTTGAGAGTTTCATTCACATCAGAAAATAATAATTAACTCCCATGTGTTATAAGCAAAACTCCTGCTTCTTCATCTCAATTTAAAATCTTCTGTTTTACTCCTCCAAGAAAAAAGAAAAAAGTTTATTTGACTTTTTTCTTGTTCTAGACGTGTGGCTTACCATCTTCTGCAAGCCCTGGGATCCACCAGCGATTAGTCACTTCACCATTTCTCAAAGTTTATTCTGGTATTTTCCTATAATATTAAATATCTATCTAACACGGTTAAATCCAGAGATGTTCTATATGCTGTATTCTAACAGCAAAGCTAAATTTGAAACCAGTAGATACAGCTGTACCGACGAAGGCCCTTTTGATTAGAGAGAAAACCACAGAGTGTAAGGTGGGGGGCAGGAGATCAGCCAATTGCACATACATTGATTAGCAGTTTCACCTGAGCAATGGCACTAGTCCTTTTGATCATGTTGCATAAGATGGCATCAGAATTCTTACCAGAGTAAAATATCACATACTGCTCTCCATTTCTTTATCCACTAGATGAGCATTTTCTACCAAAGAAAGTAAACGGATTTTTTGGCGCAATTTGTTCTTGTCAAATTCATCTGGTTGCTTTCTTCTTATTTCCTTATCCTCTAGTGCCAATAAATGGATTCATTATTCATTTAGAGTTCTTTTTTTTCTTCCCTAGTACTGGATATTGTGTTCATTTTTTCCTCACCCTTAAACTACATTTTCTATATATTGTTTGTTCTTCTTCAGTCCCCTAGGATCTAACCTGTCCTCCATCATTTCTCAAAAGCAATTAATGATTCAAAAAGTGCTTCTTTCTTTTTTTAAGCCCTTGAAGTAAAAAATATGTTACAGTTTGCCAATTAAAAACAGCCAAGGTAATGAAAGACTCTTAAAACCAGTTTCTCTGCCCGTATTAAAAATTAATGCATTAGAAATCTAATTACACTGTATCTTTATTCTCCAAAAAAACCAGCTTTAATGCTATCATTTGTTTGAAGCATGATGGATAATTTCCTTTATTTCTCCAATTTTTCCATTAATCTTTTAATCTTCCTTGCCAATTAGGTATTTTACACGCTAGCTTGGTTCCCTATAACTGAAAAATGAGGACCATGGGCAGCACTGAGGAAATATTGAAAAGACCCCCAAACCAAAACTAAACAACCAACAAAAAACCCTACAAAAAACCAAACCAACAAAACAACAACAACAACAACAAAAAAACCTCTCCACATGCTTTCATATCCCTCCTTCTGCACTACTATAGATTGCTACCATTTCTTTAACATATTCCATTTTCTCCTAACATATTTAGAGAAGGTAAGAAGAGAGAGGTTTATTATGTAGACATTTTTCTCAAGAGACTCTGCCTGTCATTTCTAAGAGACTGATTTTTCCCAAATTTATTAACTTTGCCACTCTGTTCCTTTCTGTCGAATTGCGAACACTGTCGTTTCACAAACACTTCCAACACTTTAATAGGTCATTTTAACTTCTCCCTGCATTATCCCTATGGAGTGAGAATACAAACTAAAATAGTAACATTCTGTACCTCCTCCACTTTCTGAAACAAAAGCATAGCTGTCAGTGGGCCTTTGCAATGCCACTCAGGCTTACTGTGACCTGTCATGCTGTTTTTCCTCAATAACTGAGTCTAACATTATCATGAGCTTCTGATCTTTGGATAGCTCTTTAAATTTATCAGACTCATACATATGACAAATAGGGGAACTTCTTGTTCTTCTCATGCTTAATCAGTGACATTTTGTATTTGAGTAAGTTTGAAAATCAGAGCAAGATCTTGATCAGCTATTGAATATACCAAGTGGAAAAATTTGTCATTTAGTTAGAAAAAGTTTTCAGTTTTTACTCATGCTGATAGTACTTTACTCCATAGGTAATTACATTGATTTATTTCATTACTCCAGGTTTAAAGATAAATAATGCCAGAAAGAAAACTTTGGCTGAAATAACAGGCTGGGGGCTTGGTGTTGGAATCAGTGACACAGCACTTTACATTTCTTCATTTCAGAGTTCTCTCTGTAGCTGCACTTGTGTGACTCACAGTTGAAGACTGGAAAACCAAAAAAATTATTTATTCATGCCCAATGAGAGGTTTATTTTTAATCAAATAAATTTTATTTTTAATAAAATATAAATAGAGGATGCAAACATATGACAATAAAGCAAACTAAGTTGGATGACTACTGATATTTACATAAAAGTATGAAGCAGCAGAATTGATAAACATGTATAACATACAATGTCTAATTAATAATTTAATTGGGGAATACAAACATACACTAGAGAATTCAGAGGTACGTGTTTCTTCAGTATGACTTGGCTCTGACACACAAAATTTAAGAGAACAGAGATCAACTAGGGACCAGAAAGGCATATTTAATCAGATACATCAGAGAAAGTTTTGTCCTTCACTATTCAATATCTACAAGATTTTTTTTATACCAAGTAGAAAAGAAATAGAACATCCTTGAGGATGTTCATCTAAAATAGCAAATTAATTTTGAAGTGCTCTTTTCTCTCCACTCACTATAAAAGAAGTCTAAACAAGTTTCAGTGAAGACATGAAAGTTCTCTAAATTACATTTAAATCAATCCTCTACAAATTACTGGCTCTATGAGTGCCCTCCTCAAAGCTCACATATAACTCAGATAATAATTTCAACTGCAAAAGAATAATTTCAATTGCATACATGATATAAAACACCACTTGAATAAGTAGAAGTCTGTGTAATCCCAGGAGTATAAAGAGTAAGCAGCATTAATGCCTGAACTAAAACTCTAGGCTGGAGGTATCAGTATAAGCAGGTGGTTGAGAAAGAGAAAACAATATGAAGAGGGTTATCCACCTGCTAATAAATGTAGAACACTTGGTGTGAAGCTGCACCTGTGTATCAAGTCTAACTAGGACAGTTTGTAGTTTTCTGCAGTGTTTGTTACCGCAACCAAAGAGGCTGTGCCATCCTTCAGAGTATAAAGATGAGACCTTCACCCAATGTCCTTTTTCCTATTTTACATTTTACTATAATCACTCTAGACTCCTCTTCAGCAAATGTCACCCCCATAACAGAGATGTCAAGAACACTGTTAAAGTACTTCACTGTTAGTATGCACCACTGGGACCCAACCCTCTTGCTACAGCAGCTACAAATCCCAGGTCTCTGCCACAATGAGACATTAACCTGTATGAATAGAACAATTCAATCTACATACAGTGCAAATTCAGTGCATCCCAAATTCAGTGCATGGGTGCAGATCCAACTGCACTATGGTTGCACTCTGAAACTTTTGCTCACAGAGAACAGATCTTCTCTGTTGTCAGGACATGAGAGCAGCCTCCTTCCAGCTGTCCTCTTTTCTGTAGGCCTACATGACACAAGAAAAGCGAGGGTGCATCTTGTGAACGGTGCTAGGAATGACAACCCACCTCTGTTTGGCACCACTGACAGGGGAAAAGCCCTAGTCTCAAGACAGTAAACTCATTCATCTTACCATCAAGAGGAACCACCGTTACACCAGGAATATTGGAAGCTACCTTGGCAACCTGGTCCTGAGACTTATCTGGAGGAACATGGAAAAGCAGCAGAAAAAAGCTGAGCCAAACATTTCGGGCTAATGGCTGGTCCTCCCTGTTCTCCATATTCAGTAACACATTGAAGCAACTTTAATGACCTACCTCTTCAAGGCAACCCCAACATACAGCAAACACCTATGGTAAGATGTTAATGGGACCCCAGAGGTTGCTAGGCTCAAAGCTACATGACTAGAGGATTAAACAGGCATAACATCAGAGGGAAAATCTGTATATTGATTTGTTGAGATGTTTTTAGTTACTTTTTTACTGAGCACTGAAAATAGAGAACTTTAAACAAGCAAGCAAAAGAAAACCCAAAACCCAACCCCATAATATCTGTATTCCTAACACTTATTTGCAATTAATAGCTTAACCGATTAGCCTTAGTTTGATATTTCAGCTCCTTCAAACTGTAATTACAGAGTAATTCACAAGGACACTTTCCAGCAGTTAGTGTAAATGTTAAAGGAAAGAATGATTCAAAGTCTCTGAGGGGTTCTAATTTTTTGTGAACCTGGCTAAGCTATGTAATATGCAAATTGATGTTTTACTAAGAATAACACAAAAGGTGGACAACAGTGAACAGAATGTTCTTCACAATCATTTAAAGAATAATATAATACCAATTTAAGCAATATATATCTATATTTGTCCCAATGACACTTATTTCCCTCAAGCTTGCTAGTTTTCTGTCTGCCTCCTCTTTTTTGTAAGCTTTTAAACTTTGGGAACAACAGGTTTGGCAAACACATATACTTCAAAGTCAGACCCTACCATCATTTACTGAGTCCTTATAAATCACCTGGTAAATACCTAGAATGGATTTTCCACTGCCTTGGCAGTCAGACTACAAATAATGAAAGATGGTCGATTTAGACAGAAAATGACCATGCCAATAGATTTAGTAGTTTGGAAATTGGGCAGCCTTCTATACACAAAATATAAACAGATTTGCTAATCAAAGAGATTATTATTCAGCCTTAAGCAGTTATAGGTAAGTAAATTGCTTACAGATAAATTGCTTATAGGTAAATTAATTGCTTACTTCTGTCAAAACCCTCAGTTCTGATCAACTGTAATAGCTGTTGCATCCACAGTCAAGGAAATACCCTTAACAAAACCAAAAATTAATGAAAAACCTTATCAGAGCCAAAATTGCCAGATATGGTAAAGGAAAATTAGAGAGACTTAAGCTACACTTGGGTACTGCACTGGGAATGGCAAAGGCTTGCAGACAAGAGTAGTTATTTTAGTTATTTCTTTTGCACTTTGTGTCTTCTTAGAAGTTTTTGGTATATTCAGAAGAAGCAGCTCTCTCTGAACCTATTTTATTTCCATAACTGGAGGAATCCTCAATTCTACAAAAAATGTTATATACATATATATGTATGTATGTATGTGTGTATTTTTTCAGTAAAATATATAAAACAGAAGATCACAGAACAAAAAAGCAAATAGATGTTCAATTCAGAATATATATATATATATATACACAAATACATATAAAAAAAAAGAAAACACATGAGCAACACCAGAGAGATCCAGGTGTGGAGAAAACACGACTGGAAAATATTGCACTTGGGACTTGGAAAAAGCTGTTGTGAAGCACAAGAATACCATAGATTAGAATTTTTTTTAAGAGTTAGGCTAGGAAGAGAAGGAAAAACCCCTAAGGGATCAACAAGCTCAAACAGGATTATATTCACTAGTAGTTTTGAGGAACGTTTAGCAGCATTAAGCAAATATTGTGTATGGGACTGTTTAAACTATCTATCAAAAGCAAATAATCTTTTCTTAGTTTCAGTCCTGGACAGCAAAACTTAGAACAGATAACATTCAGAGCATTAAGGAGTAAGCTAATCATCATTAAGAGTTTGCTCAATTGAAGGGCAAGGGAGCAAAGCAATTGCATGGGAGTTTATAAACATCTTCCATAGGTTAATGAAGCTATTGAAACTTGTTGCATATGGCAGAAACAAAGGCCAAGCTAAACCTCTTTTATTTTTTAAGGTCTTAGAAGTAGGGAACATTATTATTCACAGTCATTTGAAGCATAATAGGGCTGTTTAAGTAAATGTTTCCTTAGATTCATAGGCACAGACTTTGAATTGTGCATAATACATGAAAGCAGAACACATTAATGAGCTAAGATGATAGACTGATATTTATGACAGCCATCAGCTTTCACTGATACAACCACACTGTTACAGCAGGATTAACAAAAAAAAAAAAAAAAAAAAGAAAGAAAAAACAAACCAAAGAAAGGCCACCAAAAAACCCCACAAAACCAAAGGGAAAAAAAAACCCAAACACTTAGCCCATATTATAGTATGCCATCAGATTTTCACTGAATGATCAAGTATAGTGCAGAGATCCTTGACTCAGCAGAGTCAAGAGCACTGTGTTCACAGTGATTCAGACAGACATTTTTGACAACTTGTACTCAAGAAAATCAGCCCTTTAAGAGGCAAAAGCACTTGTGACTCTTTAGAACTCAAGGATGCATATTTCTGCAACATGTTTTGGAGTAAACCTGAAACCAAGCATCCTCAACATCCACGACATAGAAAATCTGAATGAGCAACATTAGAAGACCCATAGAAAACACAAAAGACCTTTTGCCTGTTACTTTCTCCTAAATTCAAAGCATGTTTCAAATGCGGACTGCTTTCTGTCTCAGCTAAATTCAGCCTCATAGTGGAGTTATACTAAGAGACTTGACAAAATAAAACACTCTACTTTCAAGTGAATTTAAATAGTACAAATTTAGAATCCTATAAATTGAAATTTCTGACAGAACTTTCATAATAAGGAGAAAAAAGAAAAACAAAGTCACATAATGGATATTGGTGCAGTACTCTGGCATATCTATCAGACATAAATGCACTCTTTCAAATCTACTAATAAGCAAATCCGGACTGGGGCAAGCCCCGGTAGCAATACGGGCTGAGCGACAAAGGGATTGAGAAGCCTGGGTAGGACTTATGGTTAATGATGGATGAAAAGCTGAACATGAGCCAGCAATGTCCACTATCAGCTTAGAAGACCAAGAGTATCCTTGGCTTTATCAAAAGCAGCAAGGTCAGCAGGTCTAGGGAGGTGATTATGCCCCTCTACTCTGCTCTCATAAGACCCACCTAGAGTGCTGCATCTGGAGTCCTCAGCACAAGAAAGAGTAAGCCCAGAGGAGGGCCACAAAGCTGATCAGAGAGGTCGAACACCTCTCCCATCAAGAACACCTCTCTCTGCTGAGAGAGCTGGGGCTTTTCAGCCTGGACAAGAGAAGGTTCCAGGGACATCTCATTGCAACCCTAAAGGGAGTACTTAAAGTACTCCCTTTAAGTACTTAAAGTACTTAAAGGGAGCTTAAAAAAACTTGGGGTCAAATTTCTAAGCAGGTTCTGTCTATGGAAAATAGGACAAGATGTAAAGTTTTTAAACTAAAAGAGGGTATATTCAGACTAGGTATAAGGAAGAAATTCTTTGCTGTGGGGATCATGAGACAGTGGAACATGTTGGCCAGATAGGTGATAGCTGTTCTATCTCTGGAAACATTCAAAGTCAGGTTGAACAAGGCTCTGAGCAACCTGATCTAGTGTAAGGTATCCCTGCCAATGGCAAGGGGGTTGGACTAGGTGATCTTTAAAGGTCCCTTCCAACTCAAACTATGCTATGATTCTATATTCTGGTAATAGTTAACATGATAATTGTTGACCTTTGCTCTAGTCTCAAGTTCTGAAAACTTACTGCCCTCCATAGCTTTTCTCCCACAAGAGATCCGCATTTGTCCCATACTAATCCAGAGTGTACCATGAGTTGGTGGATTTTATGCATGATCTAGCCTCTTCCATTTCTTCTGTTTCTGTGGTTAGAGGCATGGGCCACTATTGGCTTAGAACAAAGTGGACTATACCAGCTTCTTCCAAAGGCACTCAGTGACCAGAGACTGAAATACAGCTCAAAGGCAGCATTATTTAATTTCTTTCCATTCTCCTGTCCCCCAAGCCTGCTGATGGATGACAGCAGAGAAACTCATCAATAAATAAAATATTTGACTCATGTTTCAACCTTAAAGTTCCTTTGGAATGCAGTCTAACAGGCTACTATCTGAATAGATAAGTGTTACTAGGAGAGCCTCATAAAGACCATGTAATTTTCAATAGTTGGCTTGCTTTCGTTTAGTAAATATCTAAATATCTTTAGTAAGGAAAATCCGTACTGCAACAGATTCTTTTCTCACAGCAGCAGAACAGAAATATTTCCTTACTAGCCACTGTGATCTTGTATGTTGGTAATAACTTACTGTAGTAATTTGTCTCATTTTACCAAGTACTACAGAGAGCAGAACCCAACCTGTATACTGGATGTTCAAATATACTCATAACAGCATATTGGATGTTTTTTCCCCTTGTAATCACTCTTCCTAACACGACTGAATGGGCATACCCAAGAGCTGGCATTACAGCCACTGCATCATCAGCACTAGAGAATTTAGTAAATATCTAAGCACTTATGGAGTAAGTGAGAACACTTACAGATTCTGGAGAGAACACTTACAGGTTCTGGATGCCAATTTGCAAAACCAAATATGAAGAATGCCGAGTAACAGGGGACAACACTGGTGTTCATTTGCTTTTTTTGGTGGGTTTGTTTCTAATGGAAAGCTACCTGCCCAATGCTCTACCCTGTGTTTATTCTTTTTCTGCCTTACCTGGAAATGCCCCACACCTGGGGTTGAAAAGCAAGATGAGTGAACCACAGATAACCTGCATGTTATTTTCCTTGGACCTTTTTTTCATAATTCCTATAAGGTCTCTTCAAACTTTCTTGAGGCTTGACAAGCACAGAGAAGCTGAAATATACACAATAGTGCATACACTACTTCAAGAACCAAATGAAGAAAAATTCCCTATCATTTCAGTTGTCTCTGAAATGTTGCTTCAACACCCCAGATCAGGGTACTACAGCAACTTAGGTAATGTCCCTGTTGGGCTCAGTGATTCTCTGTGCCCGTACCCTTCTTAAGTTTCCATTACTGTGAATGGAACTGCCAGCCTTTGCAGAGAAGCAGTCATCATTTTCCATTTACATACAATTTTTTCGTGCATCTGGATGCTCACACATAGACCACACTATTCTTAAACCATATTTTGAATGGCAAGGTATAAGTCAATATATAGGTATCATTTACATTTTTCATAGATTGCTGCTTATGAAAATATTAATAAATCAAATTTCTTACTTGGCATCCTCCAGAGATTTTCAACAGTGTTGTCCTTTGCTGCTGGGTATGTCAGAGTTTAATGGGAAAACGGCTTCCTACCAAACAGCATTAATAAACCTTCAGAGTTTCAGTCAGGCATCCCACTTCTCTAACAAAAAACATACTTCAAAACCTTAGTTGATAGTTAAAAGCCTTACATATTACAAAATCTACAATGAGCTTTGCAATATAGTAATACAGTGTGTTTGTTTTCTTCCCCCTGTGGTCTGCTCTTCATAAATTGCCTGGTGCTTCAGAAAGACAATCATAGTAGCAATAGTACTTATTTTTGCCCACTGGCACAAAGCAACAGCAGAAACACATTTCATTTTGCACTCAATGGAATTCATTCCTTGACCACAGATTCACGGCTGAATTTCTTTCTTTTATTCATAACAACATCAAATAGCAAAAAAATGGCAGTGCTCCATGAAACTAGATAAAAGATGGACCAACTTTTTCACCAGGTTCCTGATACAAAATTTGCCAAGACACAAGAAAGTTGTGGACAATCCTATGTTTTATGTCCAACATACATGTTTATGTATTTTCTGGTGTTCTAAGTTTGTGAGGATTCCCCAAATCACAAACATTGATACATGAAGGATGTAAGTAAAGTAACTTTATTCTATTACTTGCAATAGCAATTAATACATACTGACCCCCGGATTTCTGAAAAGCCACTGAGCAGGAGAAGACGATGGAGCATGGTCCTTGGCAGGCAGGTAGTGCACATTCAGGACATCCCTTGGGTCCCTTGGATCAAAACAGTTTGCAACTTGTCCTCCTCACCCACCCCAATCCAGAACCACCTCTTATATCCCCCTCACAGGAGTAGAATTTTCCAGTTGCGACATTGGCTCACACATGGCCAGCGCATGAACCGAGACCAAAATGGCTTATGATGCCAACTCCGTGCCAACACCAGGTTTGTTGTTTCTTCTTCTGAAGGCAAAGTTCCCACCAGTTAACCTAATCTACTGTTCTTCTTTCCAAAGTTCAGCTCCCAACAGTGAAACTATACAATATTTTCCCATGCTACCTCGACAACCACAACCACAGACCAGCTATTGCAGGGCCTCAGACACAACTCAGGTCCCTGACACATCTGGAACAGTTTGGAATTCCTACAGTTATATACCACCAGTTTAACACCTTAAACATGAATAGGCCAATTTGTATATTACATGTCAATAATAGGAAAAAACAAGGGAGGCCTTTACACGCTATGCAAACCTAAGTAAATATTAATAAAATAACTAGCACCTTGGAACACTTCTGGTGAGGTTCTTAAATAAAATAGGCAATATTAGTTGCTATTTCTATATTAGAACCTATCAGACACACCAATAACCACATACCATATTCCCCTAGGACCATGGTTGCCAAGCATAATCCTTCCATATGATTGAAACCAGACACCTTCCTATTAAACTGTACTTTGTTATATGATCTATTTTTAATCTAGATTTGTACAGAATCCAGAACAACAGTTCTCCAAAATACCACTAGAACAAAACACTAATAGTAACATTTTTGATTTAACCAGTGTAACAACAGGTATTCTTACCCTATGTTGTGATAATATTTGTTCCACTGTATTCATTGATGAACTAAAAGCATCACTCATCAGGGTAAAACTGTGACTTTTAAGCACATCAGACCTTTACCAAAAACACCATCAATTTTCAGTACTTCTCTTTAGTAGACCACTTATCTCACACAATCCTCTAACCATCACAAAATACTCCTTTCTCTATCCATCCTGTACTCTCACAAAGTTCAAATGTGTCAGAAAAAATGGAGTAGGGTAAACCTTTTACTCTTTTGAGATAGCTTATGTTGGATTTTAAAAATCTTTTCCTTGCATAATAATACATAAAAATAACTTTCACCATGGAAAGACCGATCACAGGTGTACGATGAAAGTTTACTTAACACTCTTGGGATGAAAAAACCAAGCTACCTAGGCAAAGCTAGTTGGTCACGTTCCCTTTAGCAGCAGAAAAAGACAGATCTCTAGGAGTAATTCTGTGTGTAAAGACGTTGGATAGCACCCACAGCAGAGCCCTCCTATTGCCTCACTGCTGCAAACCAAGCAGCTTGCTTAGACTATCTTTTAGACTGACATTTTTAGACATCCAAAGTGTATAAAAGTGACATCCAAAGTGTGACTCTACTTTCTTCACTCTGTGTTCAAGATCCAACTCTACCTCCATTAATCTAAATTACCCTAGAACTATCATTTAGTGACAGGCTGGAGATTTTTGTTAAATTCACCCTCCTCTTCCAAAGTGTCAATGAAGATATTCAGAAGATAAATGGCTCAGTCAAATCATCTCTAATGGACATAAATATGTTTAACTTTTTATGTTTCCTGCTGAAGTAGAATATTCATTTAACCTGGAAATATACATTAACCTGGAAATATCAATGTAAATATTCTAAATATTCATTGAAACATAAAATATTAAAATAACATTCTAAATTCCTTTTTTAAAATGTTAGTATAGAGGATATTTCTAAAAATAAAGGTTGATAGTGTCCAAATCACTGACAAAAGGTTACCAAGAATTTAATAGTAAAGCCATTCATCAGTGTCTGTGTCCCTAAACTGTTCCTTCCCACGCTTGCTCAAATGAAGAGTGGAATTGAATGGAGAATAGGTTCTCTGCCTTGCTTTCACATACTAGGAGTTAAGAATGGTACCTCAGCATGATAAGCATCTCTATTAAAATATTAACTGGATAATATTTTTCAACTTTTTCTCTCTTTAGAAAAGATGAATCTTTTAGCTAAATGTGTATCTTGACCATCAAGCCTGATATGGTGGCCCCCTCAGCATTCACAGATTATTAGAAGTGCTCCTGGTTTTGGTGAAAAAAGGCACTGTAAATGTGTATGTTTTTGACTGTTTCTGTGTTATTGATACTGGTAAGGACATACTTATTTTTTTAAAAAGTTATTGATGCTTAGGCTGCAATTGACCAATTTTATTTTTAGGTCACATTCAGCTCCAAAGAAAAAGAATAGGAAAAAACCCTTGAAGATTTGTTTGGGTGTTTCTTGCTAATAAAAAGTGAAAACAGATACAATTTGTCATGCAAAAAAATATAACTTTTACTCCAAGAAGTTCATTGGAAAGGAATTTATAAACCCGGGTTAAAATTAGTCTGGAATCTCTAAGATCACTGCAGCATATTATAAATGGGTTTATGAGATCCCAAGAAATAGCATAAAGAATGATGAGTCTGGCAAAAACACCCCAAGCATATATAACTCATTTTCATTCTTTCTCTGAACATCCTTAAATAGGCAGAGGATACCTAAATCTATTGTTTCTGTAAATCACTGTGATCACTGTGTATACAGTGATATACACAGATACACAGCCACTTCTTTCTTCCCCACTCCCCCAAAAATTAAAACAAAACAAAACAGAAACCTCAACCCAAACCAGAAGAAAATCTTAGGCAACCCAAGAGAGCAGGAAATCAAACCAATGTTTATTTTATAACATATTTGTAACATACAAGTAAGTTGAAAGAGCAGCCCAGGTAAAGCCTGTGAAAAAGGTAATCACGTGCTGCTAGCAAGCCATCTCAGCCCTACAGAAAAACACTTCAAATAGTGGATAGAAAACAGAATTTAGTAGGTTTCCTTAGAGACTAGGAAAAACACTCAGAGGGATGAGCTGCTAAGATTTCCTCCATGGATTCCAACTGTTATTCTATCCATATTTCCGTTTTCTTTCACCTCCTCTCTCTCACTAGAGGATGTCTACATCATTCTCATTCCACTCTGGACCTTGTACTTCCATGCAAAACAAGAAGACATTGTTCTTACTGCTGCACTAAGCAGTACCTCAATTCAAGCTTTGTTACTA
This sequence comes from Pachyramphus minor, assembly GCA_013397135.1. Lineage (NCBI taxonomy): Eukaryota > Metazoa > Chordata > Aves > Passeriformes > Tyrannidae > Pachyramphus > Pachyramphus minor. The sequence goes on along the minus strand of VYXB01007212.1, from coordinate 3,729 downwards.
GCTCAAATCTTAACCCAGATTTACCATCATGTTAGCCAAAGTTAATGAGCCCACATTTTAAAAACTCCAAACTCAGTCATGGTTTGAGTGTCAGTGCCAAAGGCATGCAAGGATCAAGGAGGAAGTTTGACTGTAAAAGAAACTGCAGTAGTTCCTGAACTGTGTCCTTCTCTCATCTTTCTAGACAGGACATATTGCTCACTCACAAGATTTATTTATTTTAAAAATAAAAATAAATTTAAAAAAAGTTACCTCTTATTTATGAGGCATCATAAATCATTCTGCTGTCATAATGTCACACAGTAAGAAGAAAGCATTGAACTAGTCAACACGCATCCAAAGCCTTTTGTTTCTGGATCTCAATTGTCATTGCTATTGTGAGTCAGGGCAAGTCCCTGAAACAGACCTTTTAACAGAAAATGCTTTACTGGAAATTTACTTTTTCACTAGCTGCCACAAACAGATGATGATTCTGAGTGCTCACAAGATAACTGTAAGGTGGCTGTTTTAAAATGGCATTTTTGACCATGGACCAAGGCTAACGTGTACCTATGCTCCATTAATGTTGACTCTTTCAGATTTATTGAAGTATATGAAAAATCCAAAATAAAAATTTACTTAGATATTATATAAATCCATTGTTTATTTCAAGTATTTATTTCAAGTAAGGAACGTGATAGCACTCCCTCTAACAAGAAAACCTCTAAAAATATGGGCCCTCAAAATTCAAATGTAATGAATTATGCAAAATTTTCATGACTATTGAAAAAAACTAGGTGGAAGAACAACATCAAACACACACACATACAGCCGGAGGGAGAGCTATATTCCAGCATGCACTCCTAAACTACATAACATTTCCTTACAAGAAACAGATCGCCCCTTGAAAGTCTTCTCAATAATACCACTATTATAGCATTTTGGTTCATTTCAGAATGACATTAGATAAGTATGATTAAAGTCTTGAAATTGGAGTTCATTAAGTGTACATTTTATGTGACAGCTGTCAGGAAAACACAACTTCATTTTAAAAGTGAATTTTTAGAAAAATATTTCATCCCTGATATTGGAAACTGTAAGCTAAGAACGACCGGGATTTACTTTTCAGTATGTGAAGGAGTTCCTCTCACTTATTCAGTCTGACCATGAAGGCTGTGATCTGGCTGCTAAGCAATGCCAAACGCAGTCTTTTACTCCTGAAGGACTTCCATTGAGTGAAATTACAACATCCTTTCACATAATTTCCTTAAAAGTATTTATTAACCGGGTGCCAAGAGGTGCCAGTATCAAAGAGGTAAGTGGTTACGTGCACCAATATCAAGTTGTATAAATTCAATCCCCAGTGCTTACTTAAAAAACCTTTCTAACATACAGGATGAACAAACTATTATTTGAGATTACTATTGACACATCATTTTGAAAAAAAGGGTGAGAGATGACTCTTCCATAATTATAGAGACACCTGACTTTAATCAATACCAGACAAATTTTATCCAGACTAATGCTGAAGTTCCTATTCAATCATAAGAGCTGTCATTTCACTTGAAAATAGCTATGGATTCCATGATAAATGAAGCATCATGGGGAAGATCCATTAAACTTGACAAATTCAAGAGGAGTGCCAAGAAAATGACAGAAATCAATATTTGATATTTATCAGTTTGACAAAAAGCATTTGATAGAAGGTGTAGAATAGCCTCATGAACTCTCATAGTTTGATAGATTTTGTTCTTAAAAACATAGTCATATAATAATTCATCCTTAAAAATCATGTACAAAAAGATAATATTTGAGAAGAAAATCTAAATGACATGGCCTACTCTCTCTCAGCAGTGTCAGGTATGTCTTTGTTGTTGCCCTATATTTAATATCATTTCAGTTTTGGCAAATCATAGACAGATCAGACCTCAGTGTATCTGCTGTCTATGATTCAGATGGCAGACCATATGAACTTTGCAAAGGGCAAGTCAAAGCCAAACAATACAGCATCTATTAAAAATGTTTTGCTGATTACTGTGGAGAACAAATAGCTTATTCGTAGACTGAGTGTCCTTAATCATTCCTCCGAAAGTGCAAAGCACTGAGCAATTTATGGGCCAAATCCTGACTGGCTTGTAAGTAGCACGAGGGCACAAAAGCCCCAAAGGCTAAATAAAGCAGCTTTGCTTTCAGCTTTTTGATCCTGAATATAGCCAGGAGCCATAAACAATGTTCTAGCATAAAAAGAAAAGTTGATTAGTAGCCAAAGATTTTATACAAATAACCTTCTCCTGCACCAGTGCCCCCTTTCTCTTCCTACCAGCGTCCCAAGCTGCAGTAAAACCTCCTGTGGCTGCGCTATTTAGAGAAAAGTGCATACAGAGATCCTCTTAGAATCACAGAATTGTTTACATTGGAAAAGATCTCCAAGATCATTGAGTCCAATTGTTATTCACCACTAAACCTTGTCCCTAAATGCCGCATCCACATGTTTATTGAACTCTTCCAGAAATGGTGATTTGAACACTTCCCTGGGCAGCCTATTCCAATGCCTAACTAACTAATTTTAGTTTAGAAGGAATTCTTCCTAATATCTAAAATGTATTCTCTTGTCCTGTCACTTGTTAACTGGGAGAAGAGATTGGCCCTCACCTGACCACAATCTCCTTTCAGGTAGTCATAGAGAGTGACATGGTCTCCCCTGAGCCTTATTTTCTCGAGGCTAAACAACCCCATCTCCCTCAGCCACTTCTCATAAGAGTTGTGTTCTTCCATGTGAACACGGAGGGAAGTTTGGCCAGATAAACAACTTCAGCATTGGCCCTGATAACCACTTTGATACTTCATACATTGGGATGCTAGGAGCTCCAGCATAATGCCAGGTTCTGCAGACAGAAAGTCCTCATGATTTAGCTGCTGTGGTCAGCAGTCCACTTCTGCAGTGAAGGAAATGTGAAGGACAATCACTGACGTTGCTATTACCAGTTTTCCTCCTTCCTCTTCAGGGTGTAGAATGACCTATACCACTTCATACTTAATATAGTGTCTAATAAAGTGTCTAATTAAAAAAAAAGTGCCCAATAAAAGGTTAGATCCATGTGTAATACATGTACATGTACATGATTTGATACAAATTGCTTGATGGTCTGATGAAGTTTCATGTACTTCATGAAAGTACGCCTAAGAGCTAAGTTTAGTAGCTGCAGGATGGACAATGGATTAGACTCAGCCATCACCGGTTTACGAAGGACAGGTCCTATCTGACCAACTTGATCTCCTCTTATGATCAGGTGACCCACCTGATGGATGAGGATATGGTCTATCTGGACTTCATCAAAGCCTTTGACACCGTCTCCCACAGCATACTCCTGGAAAAGCTGGCAGCCCATGGCTTGGACAGGGGCACTCTGTGCTGGGTTAGGAACTGGCTGGAGGGACGGGTCCAGAGAGTGGTGGTGAACGGTGCTGGATCCAGCTGGCAGCCAGTCACTAGTGGTGTTCCCCAGGGATCAGTGCTGGGCCCAGTCCTGTTTAATATCTTTACTGATGATCTGGATGAAGGGATTGAGCAAAATTGCAGATGACACCAAATTGAGGGGGCTTGTTGATCTGCTGGAAGGCAGGAGGGCTCTGCAGAGGGACCTGGACAAGCTGGAGAGGTGCTCTGATTCCAGTGGGATGAGGTTCAACAAGGCTGAGTGCTGGATCTTGCACTTTGGCCACAATAAACCCAGGCAGCGCTACAAGCTG
>VYXB01007209.1:220488-250059 GCA_013397135.1 Pachyramphus minor | reverse complement strand
CTGGAGCAGGTCCAGAGAAGAGCAACGAGGCTAGTGAGGGGACTTGAACACAAGCCCTATGAGGAGAGGTGAAGGATCTGGGCTTGTTTAGCCTGGAGAAGAGAGGGCTCAGGGGAGACCTCATCACTGTCTACAACTACCTGAAAGGAGGTTGTAGCCAGGTGGGGGTTGGTCTCTTCTTCCAGGCAACCAGCAGCAGGACAAGAGGGCACACTCTTAAGCTGTGCCAGGGGAGGTTTAAGTTGCATATTAGGAAGAAATTCTTTACAGAGAGAGTAATCAGACATTGGAATGGGCTGCCCAGGGAGGTGGTGGATTCACCATCCCTGGAGGTTTTTAAGATGAGGCTGAACGTGGCACTTAGTGCCACAGTCTAGTAACTGCAGTGATAGTGGATCGAGGGTTAGACTTGATGATCTTGGAGGTCTTTTCCAACCCAGTTGATTCTATGATTTAAACAAGGGTATTGTTACCATAATAGGTGGATCAGGAATTTTTTAGAAGGAAAACAACTGTTAAGCACTATGGCTACTATATCTACCTAATTGGATTACTCTGTCAGTAATCTAATCAGGGCCAGGTCTTAGTCTAGAGCATTGCCTTGCCATGGTTCATTTGCTAGCACTCCTCATGGCAAGACAGTAACTTGTGGCAACAAGCACTCTCCAGACATCTTTTTATTGGTATATATAGCCTGTAATACCAGGATATGAGGCATACAGAAAAGCTACAATATGATTAATATGCATGGCACATATACAAACAAAGACACTGTCAACCTTTTTTCACAGGTCTAAGCCACATGCTATTGCTAGCTGTAACTTTGACACTTTACATTCCGTAAGAGATGAAGTAGGGAGTTCTCAGTCTTCTCCCACGCTCCAGGAGTGAGAGTGTCTGTTGGCCATGACCAAAGGTAACACTAGAGGTATCTTTATGATAAAGAGTAGTGCAACATAAAATGGATGGCAGAGCTAACGGAAGACGATCCTTTGGAGATGGAAAAACAGCAATCACTTGGGGCAGCCATCATGTGCTGAAAAAATAAGGTAAGCAACAATAAGGCTATGTTTGTTCAAAGCATATTCACAGGCCTATGTGAGCCCCTTTGCTCCGGCTCATGAACACTGGCACTTTCCTGAGACACAAATAAAGCCTAGAAACACGCTACAGATCAGGCTGGACCTATAAAGTCTAGTGAAATCTGTCTTCAAGGTTTTAATTTCAATTATTGTTGTGCTGTTTCTCTTCTGGTCAGCACTGTCAATACCCACCACACTCAGAGTGTGTGCTGTCCCTTGGCTGCATGAATACAGCTGACAGTGTTGACTATCACCAAGATTCACTTTCCTAAAGGAAATAGCTGCATTCAAAGCACTTGCAGGACCTCAGCAGTGACCACTGCCACCACTGCAGCAAGCAGCAGATGATAAACTGTTCTCCTGCAGGCAGCAGATTCTACTCCCACTGAGCAATGGTTAGTAGGAGGGAGTGAGATGCAGTGGTGCCCAAAAATGAAATTCTTGTTGTAGTAGGGGGCAACTTGCTCCATGATATCCATGAATCCAGTAGGAGCTGGAAACTACCACACCAGCTATATGTGGTGGGTAACTTTTGATTTGTGAATAGGTAAATGTGCATTTTCCTTTTCTTTTGCTCCTTGTTTTGGGCATGCTTACCTAAGAGGCAAGATTTACAATGCTAACCAGTCCTGTAAGACTGTCCTGTTTCAGCCCTACAACCCCTCTGTCCACTGAGAAAAAGCTTTCCTCATCACTGTGAACAGGGACTATGTTGTCTATGTGTTCCACAATGGTGGCAAAGTTTGTCTTTAGGCTGCCTTATCACTGCAAAACTACCTTAATTTTGTAATTGGAAAGCAAGTGAAACTGGATAAAATATTGTATATTTAGATTGCATAAGGTAAGTTAATCTTGTTGCTTTTATTTATGTAGAAATAGTTATATCTTACAGAGATAAACATTCCTTTCCTTCCAGCTGAACTGAAGTTCATTGATGCCTAAAGCCTACCTAAAATAACATTACAGAAACCATGTCACTAACAGAGGCCATAAAATTATTTAAATACTTGCTGGTTTTGTTGTATTGCAGAGGATGTAGATGCAAGTGATTGGTTCATGGCTTTCTTATCCAAATACTAGGATAGTTTTGTATTTTGAAATACAGGATAACAAGGGTGGGAGTCCTTGAGGTCTCAATATTTGGCAACTTAGTTTGTTCCTAAGCATAAGAGGCAAAATTGATGCCCAGGCACACTTGTGAGGGTTAATCTCTCTGAGTTTCAAATACAGTAAGGTTTTAATCTTGTAGCAGTTCACTCATATAGTGCAATTATAATTTCATGTTAAAACTAACCTTAAAGTAGAAAAAAAAACAAAAAAACCCAAACAAACACCAAGAAAAAAAGAAACCAAAGCAAAACAAAAACAAAGGAAAAAAATAAGGTGGGGGCGAGGGTAGGATCTGCTGTTTCTTCAAAAGAGAAATATATTCCAGGAAGAAAAATTATAGCTGGAAGATTCTATGAGAACCTCTGAGCCTGTAATTTAAAATGCAGTTCATTCCACATTCAAAAAGACCAGGGTTAGCACTCCATGGAGAATTTGTGGTGCTTTTGTACCTTTTTTACTCAAAAGTTGGGACAAACAACATGTCCTAAAATATAAAAGATTTTACTGATTTCTCTTTGTGTGTCATAAATACTACTTTTTAAAAAAATTACCTTAGTGGAAACACTTTTATTCTCCAGAGAGTAGCTTGGAACTCCCTTAAAAATAATACATTCACTCTGGGTTGGGAGAGACTGAGAAATTCTGTGCACATAAGCAGCATGAGCTGTGAGCACAGGAGAATGCTGTGTTCCCCTGAAGATGGCACAGAAATCCTGGTTACAATACTTTATTGCACACTAATTGAAGGGGGAGAGCTAGAAAACTACACCTAGTGTATCAGCTAGAAAAGTAAGCCTGATACATATGAGTGAGAGATTCATTCCATCAATTGGTTTATTAGCATCTCTAGAAAACATTCCTTTACTTTGTAGGCTGGGTTTTTTCAGTGGATTTCACCTTGAGTCATTTTCATTAACTGGAGCTCCCCCTCAAGGAATACAATGGGAAACTAGTTTTGCAATATAAGAGACAGACTTCTCATTTTGACTATGAGAATACCTATAACCCAACCTACAAAATTTTAGAGATTTTCTTCAACATATTCCCTTGCTTACTTCTGGTATATAGTTTGCAAAGCAATTTCAGGTAGAAGCAAGGCTGTTCTTAAATAAACATAGGCCAGAAAAAATTAGAACATTGATCTGAGTGACTCTGGGGATTTAAATATGATTTTACTCAAGTACAATTCTTGTACCATAAAGTGTCTGATACCCACAGTCTACCATAGTACAAAAAGCTTATATTTGTGGTCAGCCCTGTCCCTCACACTTCAGCAAAATTTGAATGAGACCTGCCAGATGGGTCAGTGTATGGACGTCTTAGCAGAGCATCTCTCCAACAGTCCTACTGCCCACTGCTGGCCAACACAGTACACTCAAAATAGATGATGGGCCAGAAATTATCCAGTGTCACAGAGGGAGGACACAGAAGGACACACTCTGTCATCGAGGTCTAGACCGTGATATCCAGAAGTACTCTCCAGGTTTGATCAAAATCGTGAAAGGAACTCTTCCAAGACAGTTTTAAGTTTAATGCTTGAAGTTTTACATTTCTTCAGCCTTAGTTTTCTGATATAGACATTTTTCAGCGTAGATAAAGAAACCCAAATCCTATCAAAACAACAGTATATATCAAACAAAACACAGTACATCATTATTTTGGGGTGAAGGAGAGGAATGAGCCATGTATGACAAATGTTAGTCACCTGTCTGTGTTCGTACTGCAGAGACATTGATATTGTGATGATACTCAGACAGGGAAGGCTGAGTGAAAGGAGTGAATACCCAGTACCAAATAGCTATCACTAAGCATGTGATCATCAATGAGAACATCATCATTAGGAATGGGACCTTACTTTACTCCCTTCTCATTGCCTCTAGTATCCCCTCTGTCCCTTCACCTTGACTTGTCACAGGACAACTCACACCCCTATAAAATTATCTTAAATAGGAAAAGGTGTCCACGACTCTTAGGATTTGACAGAGATATCCTCTACAATAGTTTCTGTGGCATTAGACCTTTCTCTGCCTGTCCACATTTAGTCACACAAGGGTGATAAAATTATTGTTATATAAAATTTTGAGAGATCTGGCTAAAAGAACATTCCTGTTGGGTAAACGTTAGCAGTCTGTGACTATTTCCACCTCCTCACACTGAGTCAAGAGAATACTGGCTGTGCCAGTCCTGTAGGATCCACCTATAGCTGTCTCTCCGTATTCTCATGTTATTTATTCTTTGATTTCTACTTTGAATTGTGGCAGTCAACACGATAATTAAGGAGTCCAGCCCTCATGGTGATGGGTACTTGGTTTTGTCAACATTAAAATTATTGGTTTTCCTTGCCTCTTTCTTTTTTTTTCTTTTTCTTAGCACATAGGCGGGATCTCTGCAATCACTTGGCAGAGAACAGAGTATCAGAGGAGGAAATACTGACTTGATGTTTGCTTACTATCATCTTAGTTAATAAACTTATGTTTGACCTATGTATTATTATGCACTTGAAGTCCCTAGTTCTATGACACTTCAGAACATTATTTTTAATGTTCTCCAGGGACCTGGTCCCACTTTTAGCACTCCGTGGAACAGTTCAGCATGGTATGATTAGCTGCTAAAATCTGGTTTTAATTTCACTTCTTCGAGAAAGTGAATGAACTCAAAAAGCTTAACCTGACACAATATCTCTCACTTGGTTTTCTTTTTAATGTTGTACAGTAGATAGAGAAAAAAATGACACACACTATTGGAACCTGCTATACCTACCTACCTGTAAGTATGCTACAGCTGAAGAATCTGCTGAGACAGAGGAATTGCTTGCTCTTAATTTAAAAGAAAAAATGCATGAGTCACAACTGCTTGAAAGTGAAATAAGCTGCAGTTAAATGGACAGAAGGGATTTAATTGACTTAATTGTGTTAAATTTAGTTAATTATTGTTCAGCTGGTGTGAACAAAGCTACTGTTCTATATTATACAATAAACTCTGTAGAACTTAAAGTAAATACTTATGAATAGCTACTCTCCCAAGAATTACCTTAATGTTAATATGACTTTCTATCAAAGTCAAGCCTGAGTCTACTTTTCAGCTGTAATGGTATCCCTTTTCTATAGTCACCTAGAACAAACACCTCTTCCCAGCAGCTCTTTTTTCTCGTAGAAGGATGGACCAGGATAGACCTTCAAGTTCTTGGCTAAATTTCAGGTTTCAGATGTACGACTTGGAGGGGAAAGCAGAAGTTATACCACTTCACAGCTGATAGACCTTTCCTGCCCATCTGCATTTACAGAGAAAAAAAAAATCAGTGTTGCCTGTCTTTTCTCTATGCTATGGCCTCTGGGATATGACCTGAGAAGTTCAAATGTTTCAATCTACACATGGAAAGCTGGATGAAATGTCAGCAGCTGGGCATGTCTCTACTCACAGCCAGAGGAAGCCACCATAGTTTATACTTCAAAAGCAGTGCAATTGCAGTAGATTTTTTATTTTTAAATGTAAATGAAATCCCTCAAGTAAAGGGATACATGTCTGGTCTTAAAACTGTCTGATCTTAAAACTGTAGAAATGCCCTATGCACAGCAATACTATATACACCTTCTCTTTTCTTAGAGAACATTTGGTTTGATTCTTCTTACTGTCTGCCTGTTAGCTAACTAAACCCTTTCCTTCCTCACCTACAGCTTCATTTCCATGGACATGCAACATATACAGATATTGCAAACAGTTAGTTTACTCTTTCATTACATTTATACTACCTCTCCTCATTACTGCTGGCCTCTCATTTGTCACAATGTGCAACTAAGCAAATGCAAGCTTGTAACATCCAGGCTTCATCACAAATTTCTATTCATGCAAGAAGGAATAATTCTGTGCCCTGTGTCAGCTCTCTTTGTGGTTTGCAAAGGCTGTAGTATCACAGGGTGATTAAAGAGGGAAGGAAGAATGCAGCAAACGCAATTGGTTTTGCTACTGCTACCCCCACCAAAACAAGCACTTTTCATTTGTGTCTCTAAGAGGGAGCCTTCCAAGACCCAGGTACATTAAGAAAGAATGTGTGCATAGGGGAGTCCCCACCGTGCAGTTACCCTAATGTTTTTGGGACTTTCATATGGCTTCCACTGAATCAGATGCATAAAGGAAGAACTAATCCTGCTGAATCAGGAAATGAGACAATGGGGATACTTTGTATGATTCCCATAACTTTATATTACAGTCTGCAAAGGCTACAACTCTGCATATATGTTACTTGTCTAACTCCCAATGAAATCAATGACAATTCAGTGTACAAATTCAAATAACCTGCATGGGGAATGTGGAGGACCCTGGTGACCAGAAAAAGAACATTTTCTGTGCTATTCAGTTATTTAGAGTCCGCATCTCAGTGCTGTGAGTCTTGTCTATAAAAAAGGATTATTGAAGCTTCAGAATAAGACTGTGAGACAATTTACAACCTTGTTCTCTAATATACCTTAAGCTTCTGATGGTGTACCATTAAAATTTAGAATCACAAGGGAAGAGTTCTATTATAGAGTAAAAAAGTTCATTTTAACTGCAGACCATATGCTCAAATATCACCTATCTTTCCATATTGTTAAGCAAACTACTGGCATTAGCTTGATTTGTTGAATAAATAGATTAATTAATCTAAGAGAGGCATGGTATGCATCCTCATTATCTTCCATTCCCTGCACAAAAAAGGAGCAAACATGATGTGCACTTATATTAAATTTTGTCAGTAAAATATGCTTGCTTGATATTGTAGGCATTTGCATTTTATATACTTCAGTTACCATCTGCTAATGGTAATTTAATCATTCAATAAATAACACTAAAGAGAGCAACATTAATGAAGATTGGAGAATTTTTTAATATAATGAATAATTTTTGGTTTATTTTTGCAAACTGCAACTGCAGCCAGCAATAAAGATTAAAACTGTTTAAAACTAGAGCACAATAATAAAAGCTGTTGTTATGGTTCTGGCATAGTGGATGACCAAAGGGGATTGTAAATTCCCAGAGTGATGACTTTCTCTACCCTTTACTAAGGAATAATGTGTGAATTATTATGCTATAGACAGATGGGACTACTCCAGCAAGGCTGAGATTGCATGCTAGCCTAGAAGAAGTTCCAGGAGGCATTCATAGCTTGGATAATCACAATGTCTCCGGCAGGTCGGGAAGAACCTGTGTATGACCAGACCCTGTTACAGAGTGAAGGCTTTAGATCCCAACTCTAGAAAGAATGCCTTTTAGAGAGGGCACTTCAGGCCTGCTGAATAGTTAAGTAAGCTTGACTACCACACAAGTTTAAATATAAGTGTTTTCCTTAGTAAATGTATGCTGATATGCTTATAGGTATTTTTTTCCATCTAAGAATTTTATTTGATTTTTTTACTCAACCCATCAAAGTATGAAAAACCTTTTTTGAAGTTTAAAACATACACTGACTTTGATTCTGTTTTCTCAGGTATAGCCCAGATTTTTTTCATAAGTGAGACTGAAAACAATTGTATTAGTAAGATAAAAACTGGCTTAATTCAAAACAAAAAACTCAGTTGTTCCACAGTAAATTCCAGCTTGCCAGAGCTCACATCTCCTGCACTGTCATTGTAATTCAAGTCCTGGATCCAAAAAATGTAACAGAGACACAACAGTAGTAGTGTTGCATCCAAACAAATAGTTAAATCAGAAGAATTAATGATAAAAAGATATGGCCAGTGGATCAGATCAACTCTTCATTTACCAAGTATTTTTCTCTTTGTTATGTCAACAGGAGGTGCTACTTGGGGTGACAATACGATCATAGTGCTATCCAGTAGTCTTTCAGTTCATCCCCAGCATTCATAATCATCTGGGATGTCAGAGGGCACATCTGTGCCTATTTCATTACTACCTGTTTGTGAACATATTGTCAATGGATTTGCCTAATCTGAATGAATTTCCTCATATGGTCTATATCCCTCCATCCCCTTCAGAAACAAAATCCAGTAGTATGCAGGATCACAGATTATTGCAGGTTGGTCGAATCTCTAGAAGCTACCTAGTACAACATCCTGGGCATTTTAGCATTAACTTCAATGTTAGACCAGGTTTCTTGGGCCCTTGCCCACCTGAGCTTGGGAAATCTCCAAGGATGGAGATTCTGCAGCCTCTCTGGACAACATATTCCTATATTTAACCATGCTCCTTGTGAAAACCATTTTCCTAACTGGAATTTCACTTGCTTCCCTTTCCTCAGTCCAGTTTGTCAACCTTTCTCTTGTATTTTTTTGTCCATTGTGTAAAATCTATTTCTTTTAGTTGTTTTAAAACAATCACCTCCTAATTTCAGAGATTGTTGCCTGTAGTATTGTTATGTGGTGAGAACTGTCATGAGGGTTTTTTTACACTAAGAGTGAAATTTCCACAAAACTGAGAGGATTTTGATATGAATGTATGAATATTGAATGCAGTGAAGCGGTCTTTGCTTCTGCTGAGGTGGAAATTGGGACTGTATCTCATCCTTTGGATTATCTATAATAAAAGATGAACTATGACAGTAAAATTAAATATGTAACCAGTCTTTATTCTTGATTGATTGTGACTGATTACTACAAAATAATTTATTCAAAATCAAGTTTGCAGAACTGTCATGAGGGTCAGGTATGGGAATATGTAACATTAGCGAACACTTTATATGAATGTCCTTCTTTTGTGCAAATCCTGAACAACCTGTGATTGTAGCAACTACAGAATATGTAAAAGAGACTTTGGGTCAGGTCACTATAGGGTACAGTACTTGATGTTCAGCTGTCTCAGAAAAGGGTAGCTATGCCCATGACAGCTGAGTCTAGATCAGCATCCTACCTATGTCAGTCACATCTGCTTTATTTTGCTTAAAGTGTTTACATATGAATAAGCTTCCTCTTAGGAATAAATTTCCTATTATTTTTTCTCTCTTACCCTGTAACTTTTTGCCTTTTAGTCAAAGACTTACTAAGTAATTGCTCATCAATGAAGTGATTTTTTCCCACTGATTGATGTTTTCCTGGTATAAACCCATAAAACAACCCCTCACCCATTCTGGAATCTTCAGAGGTAAATAACTTACCATGTCAACTACTGTGCTAAACAATCCTTGGTTTATGAGCTTCCAGCCCCCGTAGACTGTGGCACCATTTCTTCATTATAATTCTAAAATAAAATATAATAAAATATCTTATCATCATCTTGAGTAAATGATGACCTCTCAGGCATGTTTTTCTAGGACACAGCAGGGGAAAGATTAAAAACAAACAATAAATACAGACAAATTTAAGTAGATTGCAACAATAATGTAAAATTCTGTTGAACAGAAACTTGTCATTCCTTCCAGTGGCAAAAGGAAAAGGACAAATGAAAAAAATAACTATACATATGGAATAATGTACTGTAGGAAGTATGCTTAGATTTTGGTTCACATGTCAGACCAGAGGTGGACAAAGATGGAAAGAGAGTAATGGCAGTAATGGCTAAGAAATTCTGTCTGGGTGCATGTCTGGGAGCAGGTCCTGAAGACCCCCTGAACACCAGGGGTTGCTCAGTATTACTGTGTCTATGGTGGGTAAAATGGGGATGTTCAGGGAGGAGCAGCTGCAGAAATTGCAGGTCTTCAGGGGCCATTGGTCAACTCTCCACTGCAGTCTGTGCAATGTCCAAGTCCATTACAGGTGGGGCTGGGCAGATGTGTGATGGCTGTGGTGACTCTGACTTCTCAAGGGTCATTGCTGTGGTGTTCCTGCTCCTGCCCCCATGACCCTTCAGTAGCTGCAGTGTCTGGCTTCTCTTTGGCTTCAGATGATGCTCAGTATATGACACTTAAAGACCCCTGCCTGAGTGTTTGACCAGTTCAGAGGGTGCTGCTGGTGCTGTGGACCTCCAGCCTAGAGTTGCTGTCCCATCCCTTTGCATGTCTTAGCTCACAATCTGGCTGTTGTGAATGTGGACTGGTCGCACTAATGTACATGGGATGAATACAGGCATCTGCTTCTAGCATGTTTTGTCTCCTGTGCTAACATCTGGGTGAACCCAGAGGGCTGTCTTCAGGATACCCTGCGTTTTTTTCTTCTGAATTGAGGCCAGAGACATTTTGGGGACAAAAAGATCTCCACTGGACACTGCCTCCCTCTAATTATTTCTTAACCTATATCCCAGTCCTTTAGCCCCCCACAGAACTGTTTTGGCAGTGAATGGCCTCTGCAGTTTTCACTAAACTAAAGGATTTAAACTTTTTCCAGTAGTCTGAAGGGAAGGTGGCTGTTGCCCTCAATGAACTAATTAGGTTGAACCCAGCTGAATGATGAAGCCAGCTATTCAGGCACAGGTGAAAAGGAACAGAGCCACCCCCACTATTTTTATAGTTCATTTTAGTGAATTTAGTTCCCATTGGAGACATGAAAGCAGATGACAGCAGCTATAGCCTGCTTTGTTCTGATTATTTCTGGCTTGCTATAAAAGTAATTTATTATAGAATAACCTATGTTAGAAGCTTTGGCTCTGCAATCTTACACAAAGCAAATATAGCATGAGCATCCTTCCTACATTGTCCTGAGAAATAGTCCTCCCCCATGTTGAGAGAGTGAATTGCTCCCAATGTTCCATCAGCACCCAGTTTGTCTGCTAAAACAGCCAGTGAGGTTGCCACTGGTAACAGTGTTTTATTTTGGATACAGAATGGTATTTTTTCCTAGGTCTAGATGTCTGGCAAGCCTATTAATTGTACCAGTTCCAGCAAGAAGCTGAAGAGATGTAGTGGTAACATTTAACATCCAAATAGTCATTCATTAAAAAAAACCAAAACAACCAACCAACAAAACAAACAAACAAAACCAAAACCAAGTTGAAATATCAGTTTCATGTTTGGCACTAGAATAGTCCTTACTTCTTTCAAATCCATTACACTGGAATATTGTTACACTGAGAAAATGCAATTTGGAGCTACACAGGCAGTTTCAAGGTAGGGTAAGTATTAGACAATTTGTCACTTTAGCATTATTTTACTAAAATCAAAGGGGCTATGCCAGTTAAGGATGAGTCAAGGATTTGCCTCATTGCTCTATTAGAATGCCAAGCCACAAATCAGTAGGAAAGTATTGCTGCTGCTTGAGCTAATCAAATGGCCATGTGAAGTCTGAAGTCATGCAAAATAATCCAACAGGCTCCCTTAACCCGGTGTAGCTGAACTCAGCCATCCCAAGCAGAATTCCAATGGTGCTGGAAGGCTAATCTATGCATAAGCTTAGCAAACCAAACCACTTAGCAGGAAGAGAAAATGAGATATTATATTGTACCTACTTCAGGAATTCATTTGGGTGACAGAGAATTGAGAGTGAACAACAAGCAAAAGTAAATGCACAACCCAAACAACCTAAGGGACTATGTATTTTAAATTCTGAGGATAAGATGCACACTGCTGGGTGGATCACTTCACTTTTTGAATTAAACTCTGAGACATTTAACAGCCCGATGCATTCCTTTTGTTCCCAGAGGAGTCAGTGAACATTTATTCCTCATGCCCTCTTCATTGCAAACTGTTCAAACAATTGTAGCGGAACTCCACCCCAGAGCCAGCTGAACCAAAATATCATAAAAAGCAATTTTTGTAAGCATCCATTCAGAGACCCAAGTCTGTCCTGCTGGCAAAAATAGTGGTGTGTGGCATTTGGACTCAGCCAAGCTCATGCCCTATGAAAGATGACAGGCAGCAAACTTGGAGCCTGTGAACAACAAGGCGACAAGGCAAGAAAATGGCACCTGCTGCCCTCCTCAAAGCCAGAGAGGATGTGTTGCCGTTACCATTTTTTGCTGTCTACACTTTATGCTGTGGGCGTTTTTTGTTCCTCAGTAATATAAAGGCAGGTTTAGTGTCTATGGGGAAAAATGTTAGGCTTGGGATTGCTGCCTCAGCCAGTGTGAATCAAATACTTGCTTCATCTTCTGAGAATAAAGGAAAGTGTGTAGTGATACAGAAGCTTTTAGGAGGCAAACACAGAAAGAAAAACAGCAGTGTTTATTATTATTAAAAAAGATATATAAGCAACTCATCAACCCAGACTAGCATATTATGTACACCTTGCATAGAAAGAAAAGGATTAAAGTATGATCAAATTAGGTTTATCACAAAGTAGCGACATGTTTCTGCTGTGGAATTGTCTGGTTATGAATATTCAGTAATTTATCTTGTCGGTTCAAGATTTACCTTTGACAAAACTCAGTTCTCATGGCAGACAACATAATTCCACGTGGAATTAATACGAGCCATTTTATTTCTGTTTTCCTGGCTTTACAAGTGTCCAGCTACATATTCAACCATATCCATGCATTAAGGAACAGAGAATTCTTAAGTAGCCTGAGGTTCTGTTTCTGTTTGACTGGGAGGTGGTGCTTGAAGAAATTCATAGCAAAGTCAGAGGTAAGAAGAAAAACATGCCTCTGGGGAAGTATGTTAGTAAATTGGAATGTTACCCCAGCTTCCTTCATAGAAAATCTATTAAAATGTCATTTTATGTAATTATCCCAAATACTGCTGAATAGGACAGCCTTTGAACATCATTGCCTCTCAAAGGGTAGGTGGTCTGCCTCCTAGGAGAACTGACATGGGCCTGCCTGTACCCAGCTGTTGTCCCAGTGAATAGCTGGGTGACAGAGAACACTGCACCTGCTTTACCACTGCACAGGATCTGTTCATGAAGCTGAAAGGCAGACAATTGCAAGTATGTAGGTTGCAGAAAATGTAGTTAATCAGGACTACATCAAAACCCTTGGAATTAAGGATCATGTTTGAATCATAGAATCATATAAAAATTTGGGTTGTAAGGGACTTTAACTAGTTCCAAGCTCCCTGCCATGGGAGCTTGTCCCTGTCCCATGGGCAGGGACACCTTCCACTAGACCAGGTTGCTAAAAGCCCCATTCAGCCTGGCCTTGAGCACTTCCAGAGATGGGGCACCTACAACTTCCCTGGGCAGCCTATTTTGGTGCCTCATTGTCCTCACAGTAAAAAATTTCTTTTAAATGTCTAATCTAAACATAGTACATGCCCTTGTACAAAGCTTCTTTACAGCTCTCTTGTAGGCCACCTTTAGGTACTGGAAAGCTGCTATAAGGTCTCTCTGGAGTTTTTTCGCTGAACAATCCCAGCTCTCCCAGCCTGTGTTCATAGGAGAAGTGCTCCAGCCCTCTGATCATCTGCATGGCCCTCCTCTGAATTCACTCCAGCAGATCCACATACTTCTTGTGTAGGGTGCGCCAGAGATGGATGCAGTGCTCCAGGTGGGGTCTCAGGAGAGCAGAGGGGGAGAATCCCCTCCCTAGACCTACTGGCCATGTTTCTTTTGGTGCAGCCTCAGATACAGTTGGTTTTCTGGGCTGCATACACATATTGCCAGGTCATGTTGAGCTTCTCATCAACCAGTCTTTTTCTTTCATGCATGATGTATGAAAAGTTCTTAGTCTGAGCTGATGAATTACTTTTACATATTCTAAAGCACTAGTAAATATATTTACTTGTGTATATATACATATATATATATCACTATAAGAAGATGTCAAAATGTCTCAGCCCATTTCCTTGGCCCCATTCCTCTCCCTATAGTTTTCACAGGGAAGAAGCCTGGACACCCAGACCTCCAATATCTGGGAATGCTTCTTGCTGCTTCAAGGGAAAATGTTCCAGCAGTCTGTGCCGTTCATCCACTGCTTAAGCGAAATGGAGACATAATGATCCCTCTGCTTCTGGTGTGCCTTCCCTTAATAAAGGCTTGAGCTATATCTATTTCTTACTGAAATAACTCCGATGAGGCTCACTGTTCATGAAAAAAATGTTTATGGGAATAAAGAATCCAATCTTGATGTTGTCAGTGAAATTGGTGCAGACTTACCTCAATGTAAGTGGACCAGACATTGAGGTATAATAATTTGAAAACGTTTTGAGGGTGTCATTTTCCCCAGAACTCTTTTATCAGTGTCACTTGGTGTGTTATTTATTCACCACACATTATACTGCGGTTTCCTGACCAGACTGTGACATTTTCCAACATTCTTTCAACATTAGTGTCAAAATTGTCTAAACTAAAAGCTAAAACTTTAAAAAAATCAATTTTGCCAGTTTGTTTTAGTCCTATCTTTGCCTCTGGAATCTTTCCAAAATCTATAGCAGACTGAAATCAGTCTAAATTGCCTTCTCTGAATTTCAAAAGGGAGAAGAAAAGAAAAGAGGTTTTTGGAAGAAAGCTTAGCAAGTCAATTAAAAAAAAGTACAGTCTAAAGAAGTGGTTGCATGGTCTAGGGAAAAAAATCATTAGGAAAATCCTATGTAAGACATTCACTTTAAAGTCAGAATTGACACTAAGGGCAACAAAGAGAATAAAAAGTAATACTAAAAATAAATAATGTTCTTTCTTCCTAATGAAAAAGAAAGGAGAAGACCCTTAGTATTATCTCTTTTGAACAGCTTTTAAAAAAACAACCAAACAAAATACACCACTGTATGCCCCACTGACACTAAACTTTTTGCTTAATTGTGTTGTCAAGTCAATTAAAAAATGTCCATTGTAATGGATGGGGCAGCAACATAATAAACTCTCAGTGTTTTTTCTGAAACAAATCTTGCAGAGATAGATCTTTATTTAGGCTTGATTCTGTCCAAATTAAGAGCCAATACTAAACATTGTGCATTAACACAGTAAGCCCTAAATACAATAAATTATTTTCCTATGTGTCTGATTTCACAAATTTCACAGAATATTCCGAGTTGGAGGGGACCCACGAGGATCAAGTCCAATTCTTAAGTGAATGGCCCATACAGGGATCAGACCTACAACTCTGGTGTTATTAGCACCATGCTCTAGCCAACTGAGCTAATCTCAGGATCAGTTAATCAAGCCCAGGGCAGTTCTGTACCATTGAAGTCAACTGGAAGAGTACAGCACACGTTCATAACATAAAATTACCATACCCTTCAAAACCATATTTCCCCCTAGTGGAAATTATCCATAATCATACCCAATTCTGACCCATGTCCAAGGCCTATGCTTGGAAGATTGATGAGCAGTCTGGGTCAAAACCAGCAATGACTGGCACTTGTACAGTGCAAACACTTGAGTTGCAATGTCTGAGAAAACACACTGGAACTTTTTGGTTTGCTGCTATAGACGCAGAATTTGCAGACATTAATTCCTACAGCAAATACAAAAGGCTTGCCATGCCGTCTTGGTAAGTTTACAGCACAGCTCAGAAGCTCAGAAAAGTTTTTAAAAATGAGCATTTTCAGTAAGTCTTATATCAGGTTGTATGGTAAATAGAGGCTGTAAACAGGAAACCAGGTTGATGTAAAGCCTGCTACTATTAGCCTACAGCTAGCTAATAAAAAAGCTCAGAAGGATCTCCAAGGTAGGTGCTCTATCTGGTTGGAATCTAGAGCCTGCTCTGGATAGCTGGTGCTGACTGCAGTTTCTCCTGAACTTTTCCTCTAAGGCATCTCTAGAGCTGTCTTTTTTCCTCTGTATAGTAGCTTATCAGATAGAATGCTTACAGCACAGCAAATTTCTGACTGCGGTGGAAAAGTAAGCACCTCTTGTCCCTGATTATTTGCCTTACATGCTCCCTGTAGAGTTAAGCTTTGTGATTTCTTCTTTCACCCTAGAAATGGTGAAACTAAAAACAGATTCTGCACAGCCAGTTACAATTGGTGGTGACCTGTTCCACAGGGAAAGCTATGATTCATTACATGTGGACAGGCAGAGAAGGCTCTAACACCATCAAAATTTTATGGCTTAAATCCTGAGACGTAAAACTTTTCCTAAGCAAGACAGTTATTCAGGTGTGTGACCAGTACCAAAATTAGTAAAGGTGAGGGGTCACTTGAGACCCTGGAGACACTGATAAACGAAGACAATAAAGTCACATTTCTGGTGATCCAGATAGTCTTCTCACCCATGGTGACCTGCTTAATAGTTAGCACACTAATAGCTGTTGTCACTAGGTCTCAAGACCTCTCTTCCTCTCCCTTCCTCTTTCCTCCTCCTCTATCTCCTGATCCTCTAAATTACTCTCTTTTCCCCACACTGCCTGACTATGCTCTTCTCCTCATTCCCAACCATGTCATAAGACTGTCTTTTGTGTTCATTCTCCTGCACACAGGATTCTCCTATGAGCTAATTCAATTGGCATATCCAACACAAAATCACCTATTGTCTTTGCAAGCTTACTTTTTTGCTTAATGGTTTGAATTAGAGCATGGAGAAACCCAGTGGCTTCAAGACAATCAGCATGTCGTGAGGCCCTGAGGAGGAGATGAAAGCTGTAGCTTTTGGTAGGGATGATCTCTCTTTGGAACTACACCTGTAAGAAGCAGAGGCTTCCCTCCTCTTCCTCAGATGCTATCACATGTCTTCCCAGACATCAGAAGCCAGCTAAATTATAGACACAGGTCTGGAGGAGTGAAAAGCAACATTGCTTTTTTATTTTTATTGAGGTTTTGCAGAAAGGAACTCAGGATTTCTTGAAGCTGAAAGAGCAAGTATAAGGAGGAGCCTTATGCTGTGCCTATTCTCGTCTCTATAGACCAATCTCCTCTTTATAGATTTAATTTCTTGTTTTCTTGGTCTGCATACCTTGCCTTAAAGGAATTAAACAGTGTGTAACGCTGAAGCAAGTGTTCCCTTCCCCACGCTCTCCTTTAATACATGTCTATCCTCCTGACTCCTGATAGAGCTTCTTGGGGTCTTTCATAACAGATTCCCTGATATGTGGCCCTTAAATAATTGTATGCAAACATTGTGCTGGTTTTATTCCATTGGTTGCATTAATAGAACTAATTAATAGAATTCCATTAATAGAATTAATTCTATTGGGATTTACCGTGGTATCAATGCTACAAAAGTAAAAAGAGAGAACTTGTGCAGCCATTGAAAATAATTGCCTTGATAAATCAGAATCTTGAATCATAACTTAAAAATTGTTTTAAATTATGATTCATAGTCCTTGGACCCTAATTCTGTATGTTCTAAGCATGTGATGATGAGAACAATGTTACTAATGGATATATAGAAATATTTCAAAGCTGGGAAAACTAATTGAACATGTTAAACAAATATATATATATAAATGGTTGAATTGCTTCAACAAAATTAATAACAAAGCATACATGGCATTTCTTGTTGTGGATAACCTATACCTATCGCATAATTGCAAGCAGAATCATTAGGAAGTGCTGCTTCCTACTTAGCCACTTACTGCTTACTTCTTTTGCTATTCTCTTTGTGAAACTGGCCATATAGACAATGTAATGGATTTTATCCCATATGTTTCTCACACAGGAGAAAAATATTTCCTTAGATGCTAGGTCTCACATGGTTTTTAGCAGACACATTTTTAGCTATTTACTCAAAGTGTATAAAAATGTCTTCTGCATCACATGCATAAATATTAGCAGTTAGCATATGCACAGTTTAGATTTGGCAAGTAAGCTGTAAAATATATCGTCATCTTTTAAATGTTATTTCTTTGTTCTCCAGATCATAAAGACTTGGGAGGTGAGGGGAAATATGTGTGTTTGTTGCTGTTTGCCTCCGAATGAAATCTCCAGCTAACGTGGTGGGAGACATGCACTTAAACACAGGAAGAGGATGTAACAGATGTAGTGGCATCTGCCTGCACTTTTGGAACCTTAACTAAAAATGTTCTGAGGGACAATTTCCTGCATCCTTCTCCATGAGCATCAACTTAGTTACCCATTGATAACATTTTAAATGTCAGCATCCTTCTATCACTGCTTATCAGAGACAGAAAAGGAATGACTGCAATATATCATCAAATTTCCCCAACCCCCAGACTGAAAAAAACCTTAAAATAGCTACCAATGATATTCTACCTTTGCAAGATGAGATTGAGTGAAGGACACCTGACAGTCAGAAGCAGGACTGGGCTCAGGATCCCTAGCATTAATTTGGAGGGTGTGGTACATATTCTCAAGATCAGGCATGTATCATTGGTCATCTGATCATATGACACCACCGGCTCTGGGGAAATATTTTTTATCAAAGGGGTTTTTTATGTTATAAATAACAAATACTTTAAACTACTAATTTAGCTGCTTCTCACATAAGGACAAATTCTCTCAAGCAGATTTGTGGAGGCAAATATTTAGCAACTATTGTTATGGACGGAACGAGACATACCAAAATTGGTTTTACTTTATTTTTATTTTTTTTTATTTTAGGGTATTTTCTACTGATTGTCCTTTATTCTTTCTTCTTTCTCTCTCTCTTAGAAGAAGTAGGAATCCATTAAATTTACAACCTCTGTAAGAAACACAAACAAAAGTCCTTTGTTTCTACTTTTGTTTCTATATATCTGTTAACAGAAAATATACTGCCATAATTGTACTTCAAAGACTCTCTTGCGATAGCTTCTGACCAACCTGATCTCCTTTTATGATCAGGTGACCCACCTGGGGGATGAAGGGAAGGCTGTGGATGTGGTCTATCTGGACTTCAGCAAAGCCCTTGACACTGTCTCCCATAATATACTCCTGAAGAAGCTGGCAGCCCATGGCTTGGACAGGGGCACTCTGTGCTGGGTTAGGAACTGGCTGGAGGGCCGGGCCCTGAGAATGCTGGTGAACGGGGCTGCATCCAGCTGGCAGCCAGTCACTAGTGGCGTCTCCCAGAGATCAGTGTTGGGCCCAGTCCTGTTTAACATCTTTACTGATGATTTAGATGAGGGGATTGAGACCATCATCAGCAAATTTTCAGATGACACCAACCTGGGAGGGAGTGTTGATCTGCTGGAAGGCAGGAGAACTCTGCAGAGGGACCTGGACAGACTGGAGAGTTGGGCTGATTCCAACAGGATGAGGTTCAACAAGGCCAAGTTCCGGGTCCTGCACTTTAGCCACAACAACTCCCTGCAGTGCTACAGTCTGGGGACAGAGTGGCTGGAGAGCAGCCAGGTAAAAAGGGACCTGGGAGTTTGGAGCGACAGGAGGCTGAACAGGAGCCAGCAGTGTGCCCAGGTGGCCAAGAAGGCCAATGGCATCCTGGCCTGGATCAGGAACAGTGGAGGCAGCAGGACCGGGGAAGTGATTCTTCCCCTGTACTCAGCACTGGTGAGGCCACACCTGGAGTCCTGTATCCAATTCTGGGCCCTTCAGTTCAGGAAGGATATTGAGGTGCTGGAGCAAGTCCAGAGAAGAGCAATGAAGCTCGTGAAGGGACTTGAGCACAAGCCCTATGAGGAGAGGCTGAGGGATCTGGGGTTGTGTAGCCTGGAGAAGAGGAGGCTCAGGGGAGACCTCATCACTCTCTACAACAAGCAAGGAGGTTGTAGCCAGGTGGGGGTTGGTCTCTTCTCCCAGGCAACTATCAGTAAGACAAAAAGGCATGGTCTCAAGCTGTGCTAGGGGAGGTCTAGGTTAGATATTAGGAAGAAATTCTTTACGGAGAGGGTAATCAGGCATTGGAATGAGCTGCCCAGGGAGGTGGTAGATTGTCCCTGGAGATGTTTAAGAAGAAACTGGATGTGGCACTTACTGCCATAGTCTAGTAAATGCAGTGGTAGTGGATCAAGGGTTGGACTTGATGACCTCAGAGGTCCTTTCCAACCCATCTGATTCTATGATTCTATGATTCCTTCTGAGCTTTTCTTTCCTACTCCAAAGACGTTATCTAAATCAAGAAACTGTGTTAGATAGGAGAGTTGTGGTGGTTAACCTAATGGTGAATAAAGCTCTGTGAAAGTTCCCTTATGATAGCTTCAAGATTAAATGCCTAACTTTTAGAAGAATATGTGGGAACATCAGATATATCATATCGGTGCGCTTGCTAGAAGATATTATAGCACTGAGATTGGGTGATGGCATTATGCCATAATAGGGTGGCATTGAGTAGAGTGGTCACGGAGCATGCATGGTACAAGAAAAGAGAACAGAGGAAAGTCTTTACAGACACACTGATAGAGTTCCTCTCTCAAGATGCTCTGTATGTTAAGTTACCTACTCCTGAATGAAGAATTTTGTGTCGTCCTTAGGGGCTATAGCATGGATTTGAATGCATCCCAGGAGCCTTCTAGCCAAGGAATCCAAATTTTATCTGTCATGATACTATGGTATTAAGTAAAAGAAAACCAGGGAATTGATCATTCCCCTGTAATCAGCACTCGCAAGGTTACACCTTGAATCCTGTGTTCGGTTTTGGACCTCTCACTACAGGAAAGATATTGGGTTGCTGGAGCATGTCCAGAGAAGGGCAACGGAGCTGGTGAAGAGTCTGAAGCACAAGACCTATGAGGAGCAGCTGAGGCAACTGGAGTTATTTGGCCTGAAGAAAAAGAATCTCAGGGGAACCCTTATCATTCTCTACAGATGCCTGAAAGGAGGTTGCAGCAAGGCAGGGATTGGGCTCTTCTCCCCAGTAACAAGTGAGAGAACTAGAGGAACCAGCTTCAAGTTACTCTAGGGGAGATTTGGATTGGATATTAGAAAAAAATTCTTCACTGAAAGAGCAGTCAGGCATTGGAATAGATTGCGCAGGGAAGTTCTAGAATCATCATCCCTGGAAATCATAGAATCATTATGGTTGAAATGGACCTCTAAGATGAGTGCGTACAACCTTAGACCAAACACCACTATGTCAACTAAACCATAGAAGTAAACGCCACATCAAATCATTTCTTCAACACTTCCGGGGGTGGTGACTTCACCAGCTCCCTGGGTAGCCCATTCAATGTTCCACTTTTTTGGAAGATGACTCAGTTTGTTGTCTGTACTGCTTCAAGTCATCAGGGACAGAAGTACAGTGAGTTCTTCCTATAGGCACACTGAACACCAAGACAGACCTCTAAATGGCTAAAAACACACATAATTAAAACCCCAACACTTCCCACTGATAAAGTTTCAGTTATATATAACCACTTTCTGTGAAATATAGTCCCTTGAGAAAGTCAATTCAAAGCTGAACTGACTTTAAGTAACACTTTAAAATGATACTGGACTTGTCTTCAGATGCAATAGAATTAAATATTTTTCTTCTGAAAAAGCACCAAGAAATGTGACTTGATTTTTTTCTTGTTTCTTGAAAAATGTCAAGTTTTGGCATAAGTCTTTATCACTCTTCGGAAACTCCTTGACCTTTGGACAATGTGGAAAATCTGTCAGTTGCCAAAAATGCAGCAACTTCATCAGATGGGCTCCCCTAACTGGCAAATTTATTATCTCTTCTTTTCAAGTGCTGACTGTGAAAACATTTATTTCCTCAGTTTTTTGCTAAAGAAATCTGTAATTACTTCTTTCTACACCTGGAATAGAAAGTAGGCAGGTACATCTTCATATGTTTATCTTACAGTTCAAAAATACAGTTCACACCATTGTGAATGCTGCATGCCAACATTTCAGTATGTTTAATCATTGCCACCTAAAAATATGAATCCAGGGACACTTCACAGGCAGTCCTAAGCCCTAGTTTAATTCAGGACTCCATGAAGATTTAAGTAGTTGAGAATTAGGCCATCAGGTTATGGATGACAGCTCAAGTTTTCATCTTGTCCAGAACAGAGTATTAAGTACCTGAGTTGAAAAAAAGATATGAGATTTAGTTTTGTTATTTGCTTTTCATGTTAGAATTAGAGGTTTTGGGTTTTACTATATATTGCTTTTAAAGTCTTAGTTTCTTGGGAGACTAAATATATATTTGGACCTGTTAAAGCTTTTGACACAAATACAGTAGCAGAAATAACTACTCAGTGCTCTCAAAATAGGTTTGGCTATTTAAGTAAACTGCAGTGAAAGTAGGTAGTTTGCGGATCACTTGGAATGTAACTTGTCCAGATCTTCAGCTGGTATAATTAGCTTAGGTGCTAAACCAGCTGTTTGCATAGGCTTAAGTAAACCAAGTTTGAAGAGAAGGTAAAAAAAGATGCTTGAGAGAAGCTAGCTAAAGCTTAGAATTTAAGTATTTGTTTTCAGTCCCCAAACCACCTTTCTCCCTCTGCACCTCCCATGCACTCAATGCGGTATTTTAACTTGCCTCATCTCTTCTGGTAGAAGTATCATGGAAAACTTAGAATACACACATGACTGCCTACCAGGAGACTTCGGAATTTGTGATGCTGGGAAGAGTGAGAGACCACACTTGGGCTTGGAGATATGAAAGAATCAGGCTAGATTTAGAGTCTGATTATATGTAAAATGCAACTAGTCACAACCTCTCAGCTATAATCTTGCTAAAGCATACTGGCTTCCTTGTCACTCCTGATCATTTTAGAGGGCAACACTTCTATTAGTCTTACATCATTACATTTACTCTTTTTCTTGGCTTTCAGCTTAATGGACACTGACTATTATTGTAATATCATATGAGTACTCAGCAGATCTGGCTCACCATATTGTTCTTCTCGTTGGAGAACACTGGTCTCAGTGGTGAAACAATCTGAGGCACTCCCTACACACCTGGCTATCTGATCTTTGTCCACAGTGACATTCTGGTGGATGTGTCAAGGGATATACAGACCTGCACAGAAACCAAGAAAGGGACTGAAGAGATGAGGATGGTACATAAAGCAGACACTTTTTCTTGGTCCAGGTGGCTGCTTTTAGGGTGTACAGCCAAATCTGGAAATAGGGAAGTGCTGTAGGTTTCAGTAAGATAGATTGTGGCCATGCCAACTGTCAGACAGCCTTCCAAGATGTCTGTTTATTTAACCCTAATATTAAATATGTCATGGGCTAAAAATTATTAAAAAGAAAATAAAACGGCATGGGAAATTTGATGGGGAATAAAAATGTAACAGGAACTTTTTCTTTTTTTTTTTCTTTAGTTTGCTCCTTGATCACTTCAAAGCCAAGAAATATGCTTCATCCTGCCCTTCAAATGCTTTGCTCTCCCAGGTACCACCTGCATGAATATGATATTCCTGAAGAAATCTGCTTATCAAGTGGAGTAAGGTGAGAAAACAAGAATATTAGCAGAGATGTGAGTGTACAGCCAGCACATCAGCTCTGATGGCTCCAGGAAAAATGATGGCAGAAAGGTGTAAGGAATTTGCTTCCTTTACTAAAGATAGTGTTGCATGTAAAAGGACACAATAGGCACAGTGTATATGGTGCAGTATTTTCATCTGGATACAATGTGACACATTCGTAGAGATGGCTACCAATAAAGCACAGGTCCTAAAATGGGAAAATTATGTAGTTTCTAGAATTTAATTTGAGCCAGTGTGATAGAATGGATATTTTGGTATTTGAGAGAGATAATGATTTTTTTCCACTGGACTTCTTGAAAAAAAAAATAAATAGATGCTTAAAAGCTTCTAAATTATGACCTTTTTGGTCATAAGATTTAAGTGAAGTAACAAGAAACCTTCGCTATCCTTTGTTTCTGTTCTTTGACACCCAGTTTTGCTGTGCTGCAAAGAAATGTTGTGGTACATTGCACCTGTGATATATTCACTCTAACAACGGATGAGGAGAGAAAGAACATTCATGACTTTGCAATAATGAGATTGCTGATCCACAACCTCCTGGTAATTCCCTCACAGTAGAAATAAAGTCCAATAGAATTGCCAAGGATCTCATCTGCATGCTGAAAACTGCACATCTCCTCAGACACATCTATCCTCAGATCACTCTTTCCGGTTTTAAAGCTTGTATTGGTATGGCTATAGGAGTGGTAAGCAATCTTTTCCTCTGAGCAGTGAAGTGCCTATAGACTCCAGAATTTCACTTATTTTGTCTGGTTTTGTTCATCGGCAATTTTTTTCACTGCTGAGACTCAGTTAGATAGGAAATGGTGATAGGCACCATTTCTATGAGAAGTTAGCTCCTGTTTACCTTTAATTGTTTTCTAATTGATACAAATAACTAGGTGGATGCTACTTTATATCAGATTGGAGTCAGTTTATATTGAAACTAACCCCACACTGTCAAATTGAAATAGTGTTTATATGTGCTTCACAACAGTATAAATTGGTTTTAAATTGGATTTAAAATACATTAGTGCATTTTTCTTATGCAGATATATCTTTATTTCATAACACTTAATGTGGTACACCTAATATACAAAAACTAGCACTGACAGGATGTTTGCAGAGATGGCCAGTGCTCACTAGTTTTTGCTGGCTTGAGATTTCAACGGTTAATCAAGGAATCAGGAGGAAGAGTGAATCATGCACAGACAGACCAGAATGTCTTATGAGCTGTGACCTACTCAGCTCCTGAGATAGAGAAGAAATAAGGAAGTGATTTATAGGTTATAGCAATTCAAGGCTCACTCTTCAGGGTTTGCTGGAGAACTGTGATACTCTGCACAGTGCTCATCCATGTCTTCTGGGGATTTTCTAACTGCAGACTTTTTCCCACTAGCATGGCACAAGTTTCCCACTACTTACTGAAAGCAAAAACTTACCTGCATATGTCCATACCAATTTCTGTAAATTATACTGTTCTAAAAACAAACAAAAAAACCCCTAACAGTTTGTAAGCATACAGAGCTATTAAAACATGATTTATAGGTGAGAACACAAGTTTACCTTCCACCCAACTTCAGCACATACCAGAAAGTCACAAGAGACTTGATATGGAGGTTTGTGGCTCTGGGAAATTGTGATGGATAGTTACTTTTTTAATCTATATTTTTTGAATGTCATAAATTCCTGTCAGATTTTCTCTTAAAAAAAAAAAAAAAAAAAGTCTATATTTCTTCAGGCATTACCAAATGCAGAGAATATCATTGTCATCTCACTGAAAGCTAGCGTAATTTGAACTGGTCTGTCTTTGCAAACAATGAGCATTGGAAGACCAGACACTCTAGCAGTCACCGAGAAATAGTATTTAAACTGAAAAAGCTAGTGACAGACATCAAAGTTCTTGTAAAGGTGAATGTCTACCATTTTTTTTAAGTCTGTTAAAATTTTCAATACAAATAGGAAAGGTTATTTGTATTACTCTCATTATACTATACATGTAGTTGCAGTTTGCTTCTAACCCACCTTCCTACTCCTAACAACTCTTTAAAAAGTAAGTTTTTAAAAGAAAATATTTGAATATTGATGCTTATAGCCATTTTTTTGAGACAAGAATTAGACCTTTGAATATGACATTTTGAATAAAAGTTGCATCTGCATTTATGTGCTGCACACTGAAGACAGATTTTCCTGGCTATTGGACTGTCAGACACACAACTGCAGGAGCAGGGCAAGTTCCCTCAGCTCTCAGATTATTGTAGAGTACTAAAACTAAACCACTATTAGTAGTAGCACTTTCCAGTAATGAGTAAGAATATTCAGGAGTCTACCCTCTTGAAATTCAAAAGCAGTTAGTAGATAGCAATATTGCCAGTGCTTATTGCATAAATAAGCAAGGGAGAAAATTTGAACCTCACAGTTAATTTTCTGTTTAGTTCCCTTTATTTGTTCTTTAATGACTCTGACATTTACAGAAAGTGATTGCATTAGCAGGACACCTGCACAATGAAGTGTGCTTCCTTCTCAGGAAAGTGACCCCAAATCCATGTTTACGCTTAGGTTTTCTAGAACTCTTGCAAGGTCTATCAACAGACAATAGAAAAAGTCAATAATGTTGTCTGTGACTTTCCCCTTAGGTTTATGTATGTGCAACTACAGGTTTGCAGCTGTGAATGCTGTTAATAAGTATCACCTGAAAATGCTGACTTTCACAGATAAAAAGAGTGGGGGGGTTGTAAGAAAAGGAGTGTTGTTAGGGATAAAGAGGAGGAGAGACTTGTGTTGTACTTAATGCTATAAAGGATAACTCTTCTATGAAGAGGTGAATTAATCAGTATATTTTGTACGTATTTTTAGGTTAATTTAGTTTGAGGTTTTGAGTGTATGATCTGCAATGAGGTAGTTTCTGGCCTTTGCTGGTGAGGAGACTCATCAGTTTTCAGGTGAACAATTTCCTTTGTGTTTTAAAGGTTCTTCTTGGTTGATTTTTGTTGTTGCTGTTTGGTTGGTTTGGTTTTGTTATGGATATAATGGATATAATTTTTCTGCTTGGCTGTGGTTTTTCTGGGGGGAGGGATGTTGGGTGTGTTTTGGTTGTTTGGGGTTTTTTTGTTAACTTGGTTGGTTATTAAGTTCTGCTAAAGTGAACTGAGATAGCTATACCTGCATGAGTGTGCATGGCATTGGGAAGTGAAGTGCATGGTATTGGTTTGGGAAGTAACGAGCTAGGTGATGGTAAGCTTTCTAGCTGTATCTTTCTGCTTCTAGATAATGCAAGAAGAGACAAGGAAGGTGATCTGCACATGATTTCTGTGATATGTAATGTCACTTTTCTATATCAGCTGCCAAGAGAAAAAAAAATGTGCTTTAGATCCTCCATTTAAGCCCTCTGTTTTAATAACTTCTTGTGGGGGTAGGGGAGATCTTCTGGAATTGAGAATTCTAGATTGCTTTTTGATAAGGAAAATAAAGGGATAAACCTTTATCTTTAGAGGATTTCTCATTCACTATTTGGATGACCATTTCCTCAGTTGTCACAGTAGATGTGACTTAGGAGAAATATGTAAGAAAGAGTAATGCTTTCTATTGCAATGCTGGCTGCAAATGTTGAAGCTGAAAGTTACCCTTCTGTTTAAAAGATCCCTATTGCTGCTTTTTTTTACCCTAAGCAAACACTGTCTAAGGCTCAACATAAATTCTGTGTGAAAGAATGAGCTAATGTTAGTATAATGATGAAGTGTTAAATAAATTCATTCAGTAACAGCAACAAGCATGTACAGAAAGGTATAAAAAAAAAAATCTTCCTTATCTTATAAAATGTCTGTATGTTGCAACATAGTAAAATGGGGATAATTTGTTATATGATCTTCTCTGATTTTGAAATGGTCTGGGACTCAAGTAGCTGATGTATGTGCCTGTTTACCATGAGAACTGATGTTCCAGAGTTGTACAGAAAGGTATAAACCTTATGTAGCATAAGGGCTAATGATATGGAGAAAAGGCTGCTTTGCTGTTTCCTTTACAAGCAGGTTTGAACGTATTTGCAGAACTTGCATTTCTGGAAGTAAGGTTAGGCTAGGAAGTCACTCTTGCATGGATACCTGTGAAACTTGATATTTAAGCATTGCTAACCTTTAAATCTAGTAGTGTCCTTACTGTCATTCTGAATTGACTGCAAATTCAGTGAATGAATTCTTATCCCTTTGGCTAAAGAATAACTTTGTATGCTTGTTGATGCTTGCTCAATTCAGGTATGAGTTAGTATTCAAGGAGCTTCCCTAAATGAGAACTAAACTTCCTTAAATTCAGGTGTTAGGAGAACATGTCTAGTCATTTTTACCCCAAAGCAACACAGTTCTTCTTGATTTAGCCCATTTAAACCAAAGTAAGCTATTCCTATATGAGGCTGAGTACTCATCTGAAACCAACGGTGTAACTTACTAATGAAATAACTAATTTTTTTTTTCTTCAGATGAAGTCCCTAATAAGAGCTTGGACAACATATCACTGCTTTTCTTCAATTCCCTATATGGTGCAATAAAGGTATTCCTGATATTGAGCCAGCTGATGTGCTATTCTATTGTTTTAATAGAAATTGGCAAATACAAATGTAGGCAACTACAAAATACTGAATAACTTCATAAACATATTGAATTTTGATGGTGAAAGAACCATAAAATACATTGGTTACCTAATACAAAGTAATGTTTAAGGCTTATGAAGTCCAATCTAAGTGTGGTCACGTGGTGACAGCATTAAGCAGGTTGAGTTTAAAAGGAATTTAGTGGTACATGAATAATATCATGCCTGATATAGCTTATGTCAAGCAGGTATCTTGCTGCAGTTTGCACCAAGAAGCACACATCAGCAATATGTTAAGCTGTAGAAATCAGTTTTGTATGTTATTTCTAAGAGAAAATTTCCAACTGGAATATGACAAAAGGTTCTTTAAAATACTACACCACCTGGCTACATGGCAATATAGTATCCTTTTGTTACTACAAGTTGGGGGGGAGGGGGTGAAATTCAGAACTTTTTTCGTAGTGTGTCCTAGGTTTATCCTCAGGCTGTTGTGTGCACACACGTGGTTAAAAAACTTATTTTACAGCTAACTTTCTCTAACAACATAAAATTATTTTATTTTCATCTACAAGGACACAGTTTCCTGACAGGTATCTCTAGGGCTGAAAACTGTCTAATTCTGGGAACAAAGATCTAACCTGTGTTAGGGCATGTACTGGTTTTGATGTGTGACATATACAGATGTCTAGTCATTATCAAGTAAAAAGGTACATGTGGCAATGACCAGGGGTTTTAGGCACTTTTAGAGACTCCCATCAATCAATAAATTTGGTCAGTACTTCTATGAGTGCAAGAAACAGCTTAAGAAACAGTAACCTTCCGTGTAACTGATGCACATCCCCAGACATAGCAGACCTCAAGTTTTAAGAAGTGTGAACTGCTGTATAAACGCAAATACACAAAAACTGTAATTACTGGCTAAGTATAAATGTGGTTGTGTTAACTTTCTGTATTTCTTCCTCCTGTGATGGTACTTGAGCTGAGGCAAGGAGAGAAGACTGCTGGTAGATCCCAAACCGAAACGGCTAAGATGTTAAACCTTTCTCGTGGAGTAGATTTTTGGAGAAATTACTGTATGTTACTATGGAGTGTGCTTTAAACTCCTTCTAGAACAGGGATACTGAGGAGCAACAGTTGTCAATAGGGCCCGACTGTAAAGAACACGGGGGGCGGGAATCCCAACCAGCATCCAACTACAACAAAGAAAACCAGAAACTGTTTTTGTTGTGGAAAACAGCAGTCTGGGTGAGTTCCCCGCTGGAGAGGGGACACGACATGACGCACCGGTGTGTCGAGCATCTGCCCCCGCCCCGCCGAAGGTGAGGAACTGGCCCCAGCGCGGCGGAAAGCGCTGCCCGAGTACGGACAAGGCAGCCCAGCGACTGAAGGGATCCGCTGGGGCTCTCGGGCCGAGCAGGGCTGTGCCCGCCCTTCCCCGGGCACGGGAGGTCCCGCTTCCCGCTCCCGCCGCAGCCGCCATGTGCGACAAGGCGCCCGCTGCGCGCACGCGCCAGATGGCCCCGCTGGGGGGCGGGGATACACCCCAAAGACCCGCGGGGGACCGTACCACTGAGCACCGTGGGGGTGGACGAGGAAAGAGCTGTCTCCAAGAATTCACTTATGAGGAATCCCCGCTAGCTTCTTTCCGATCAACTGTGCTTGTGTGTCTACGTGAGGACGGCACAGAGAAGGCGGCGGGAGCCCGTATTCGCTGGTGTGCGTCTTCTTCCCATCCTTCTGTCCCTCGCCTACCCCCTTCGGCGGCGGATTGGGCGCGTCCCGCCAGCGGCCCCTCCCGCCGCCGCCGGCCCGGCCCGCTCCCGCTGCTGGC
>VYXB01007209.1:146686-220359 GCA_013397135.1 Pachyramphus minor | reverse complement strand
GCGCGACAGCCCTATGGCGTACAGTCAGGGCGGAGGCAAGAAGAAAGTCTGCTACTATTACGATGGTGAGCAGGGCCGGCGCGGGAGCGCGTGTGTAGGAGCGGGGGGCGCCCCTCTAATGGCCNTATTGTTACACACACCCCCCACCCCACCCCCCTCAGAAAAAAAAAAAAAAAGGAAAAGTTGAGACACTCCCCTCCATCCGCTGAGCTCGGAGGCTTTGGAGTAGCTGTCTGGCTCCTCCCCTGCAAAGAAAGTCCAGGCCATGTGTAGCCCCGGCACCTGGTGATTATTGGGCTGAGGCCTTTCCCTTCCTCTGGCTTTCGGACCGAGGGGGGTTGCGGAGAGGCAGGGGGACTCTGCCCCCACCAGTTCCCCAAACCGTGGTCGCATCGGAGCGGAGGTCTGGCTCCCACGAGCTTCCCTTCTTGCAAAACACGAAAAGTTGCGTGCGTAGGTGTTTGATAATAGTGAAATTTTAGTTGCTTGCAGGCCTTCTGAGTTTGCACGCTTGTCTGGTGGGGACACAGGGGATTGTGATCTGCGTTGCCCGAAACGGCGAAAAAGTACGTGAAGCTTGTGCTTGGTTTCAGATATTTGCAGCAACTTATTTGAGCTTTTCTCTGGCCAAAGCAGCAAGAACTTTTCTTTTACTTCTTGAGCTTCAATTGGTTTATCCCTTTTTGTAAGCTCGTTGGTCAGATTAGTTAAGAGATTTTATTTTTTTTTTAATTGCCTCCTTTTGTAACAGTTCTGTGCGTTTGCATCTGAGACTGATCTTGATAGTAGCCAGGAAACGAAGGTTGAGGATGTTTGGCCCTAGCCCTTTGGTGTTCTCACCATTTTGGAAATGAAGATGAGTGGCTAAACCCACGAAGATATCAAAGATGTCTGTTGCTGTAGCAAATCTGCTATTCTTTAAAAATGGCAGATCTTGTGGGGCCTGTCTTGGCTTTTTTTTTTTTTTTTAACCACACTAAAGGAGGCAGAGTGGTGGTTGCCGCCCCCTTCTCTTTGTTGCTAGCTCTGGTTCTTTGTTCCGCCTAAAGGGGAAAAGAGGCCCCTGTTAGGGATAATTTTATTGAAGCTGGGATCTTACTTTTCCTAGGGAAGAGGAATGACTTTTCGCCTTGTTGAAAGAAAGACAGCAGTGATAGTTTAGAGGCTTTCTCTCTGCAAATATTTGCTTTTTTTTTTATGAGTTTGTCTTTTTTTTTTAATTAAGTCAAATGGCTATAGTTTACTAGATATTGATATATTCAGTTTTCCTGTGATCCCTGAATTTTGATACTTGATGCTAGGATTAGATTCACAATAACAGCCAAAAAGCTATGCTAGTGAAGAGAGGGGAGAAGCTGGAAGAGGAAGAAGTTTGGAGGTGCCAGGATAATGGTGACTTAAGGCAGTTGAAGCTCATGTGTTGCTTGAATATGTAGACTAGAATAAAAGCAGTTAATAATGTAGAGAAAATTTGATCTTTTGTGAAAGTGACTTAAAATAAATACTTTATATGTGACAGAAACAACTTTGGAGTATTTTTGATGTCTCACTTTTATTGCCAAATCCAACAGTTATTTTACATGTCTTTTGGAAATAGAGTTATTAGAAGAAGTTTTAAAGTTAATACATGCAATAAATATTCCTGATGCTAGTGTGGTGTTCATCTGGCAATTCTGAATGTTTCATAACTGTATTGTACCAGCAAAGTCATTGAATCACAGCAAAAGGAGTATTTGAAGGCTTAAATAACCCAAAACAAAAAAATACAAAGGTACCTAAAGCACACAACTTGAGATAGTGGTGTATCTCTAAAGGAATGTCACAACGGAAATAAAATACTAATTTTTTGTCATAGTTGGCCCTCCATACATACTTTTACTCTTTTTCTTGCAAAGTATACACTGAAAAGTGTTGAAAAGTTCTAGAAACGTATACCCTTATCTTCCAAGATGCAATAAATTTCTCCATGCTTTTTGCAAAACTCAGCGTGGTTGTCGTTTAAGGCTGCCTTTTTACAGTAGCCTGTGTGTGCTAAGTTTAAAAAGAGCCAAGTTTTTTCAGAGTATATTGCTGTTAATGTTTTTTTGATAATTAATACTTTTCATACTGTACTCAGGACTGTACTTTGAGTAGACAAAGCTTGATTTCCTGACCTGCAGTTTGCATGTAATAGTCAGCCAACCACATACAGTTTCTGTAATCTTCATTGCTAGTAATTGTGTTCAGGTCAGGAATTTCATTTAAATTTGAGCCAGTATACTACAGGAAGAACTAAAAATCTACAAATTAAAATACTCTGGTGATCTTATTTGAAATATTTTTAATACATTCTTCTAGTCTTAATACAGGTATGACCTTAGCTTAGCGAAGTGTGTTCCTCACACTGCTTAGAACCATGCTAGATACTGAAGGACATCATAGCTTTTATTTTAGCCTCTTACCATGTATCTTCAGGTTGTTGACACAGTCTTGCAACACTGAGGCTCAGGTAGCTCAGCTCTTCCAAGATAGGTGTGTGTACTGTGCAGTTGCCCAAAGCAAGGGATCCAGATGGTCTCTCCAACTCTGTGCTCCTGTACAGCAAAGTGCAGTTCTAGAGAATCACGCGGCAACTCGCGGGGTTGCAGTGAGTGAATGTATTTATTCCATGCCAGTGCAATGTATTGTTTAGATCTCTGCTTGTGCAGAATTTAGTGTGGATATTCAAAAGGCTCTACCTTCGTGAAAAATTTGAGAGATCTACATCAGAATGTGGTTGGTTCTACCCGTAAAGACAAGACTAAACCTGTTTTAGTAGGGCAGTATGCTGGTATAGTCGGACATTGTTTAAGTAACACTTCTAGTTAAAGCTTACAGCTGCAGATACAGTTAACTTAAACTGAAGTGTTTTCTGCAAATTCCTCAATACTTCGTGCAGTGGCTTCCAAACCAGGTGGTGATGTCCAGCCTCTGCTCAGGGCTCAAAAGTCAGAGCTTTGCTAGTCTTCTGCTGTCGGCTTAATTTTAAAAATAGAACAAAACGCTCAGCCTTTCAGATACTAGTGCAGTACTTTTAGGCCTGTTTGAATAGCTGTTTGTTGGACTGGTCAGGCATTGATGGTCTTTTTTACATTCATCTTTATGTGAGTTTACCTCTTACTATCGATGAAGTCAATTCAATGTAACTACTGCTATTAAGATACATTTTCCATGTGGTTTCCATTTTTGAAATTAGGTTTCTGCTCATAATGCAGTTCTGAAATACCTCATCATTCATGGCAACTAAAAATAAGCAGCAATATGGTTGTGTACCTAACGGTTTATCTGTTCAAAGTTAAAAGTAATGTAACTTGCAAGTTGCAAAGTATAAAAAACAAGCATATATGTCATATCTTGCCTCTATTCAGGCACTTAAGACTTTGTAATGGGTAAATTTAGTGGTGTTATTTTTCTGTATATCATAGTAACTGGAGAGAATAACATACTCTTTGGGGCACGTAGCAGCACGTAGTTGCTCTCTTGTATGTTTTTGGACACAATTAAAGTTCCTTTAGGACATGTAGCCTCTTGTATTTTTCTGTGTGTTAGAATATTAACTGCAGGCCTTGCTAAAGTCTCAGATAGAGAAGTGGGTGTCTAAAACTTATGCTCATCACAGGAATCGTGGTTTATTTTTGTTGACACTCTTCATTTTGGCATGTAACTTGTATGAATTGAGAAACAATTCTTCATATATATATATATTTGAACTCAGAATATGACAGTGTATGTAACAGTTTTCAGGCGGGTCTTCTGGTTACCTGTTGGTATCATTTTGCATCAGGTGCTGAACAGTGCAGGGCACTCATACGAGCATTAAGTGGGCACTTGATCTCTTTAGTTAAGGACTCAACTTTTCAGAGATTATGTTTTGCTACTTCTCAATGAGAGCCATTTAGCTGACACTTTTACTGCTAAGAAACAGTAAATTTCCGTCTTCGAAGCCTTGTGAAAGATTAATAGATTTGCAAACTTTCTACATATACTACTTTGCATTTTTTCCCTCTGCTTCTTCATTCAGTTACATTCTTTTCTTTTTCACTTTCCGTATGTGCCTACACTGGTAAGTGATATAAATATGCTCATAACACTGTATGATTTTTACCTTTGTATTAATAAGTGTAGGGTCAAGTACTCATACTATCTGCAGTAATAGTCTTGTGTGCTTGGCCTCACTGTACCATTTCCCATATATAAGCGTGCCTCAGTCAGAGTTAGTCTGGCACGATGTGCAGAGCTTTTTAGCTCCATCAGTGAGGGCAGTGTCCCATCCTCACACACACTAGCTCGTGGTACACATTGCTTTTCTCCCCAGAGTGTTCCAATAAGGCTGTCATATATGAAGAAGAGATACATAAATTTCAGGATCAGTGGATGAAGTGTTTCTACCAGGAAGCCACCTTCTTCTTCACTGGGTAAAGGAGGAGAGACTTTTGACACCTTTGCCTTCATCACAGGATGAGGAGTCCAAGATGGGTCCACTTTATGTGATGTTGGTTGAAAATCAAAGTGCTAGTGAAGAAAAAGAAAATTCTTGTGTATCTTTTCCTTCCCTACCCCACTACCTACATAGACATCACCTACAGTCCCTTGAAACTTGGGCTTTTTGTCCATATGTTTTTTTTAATGAGGCTAATGCCAAAACCCTTTTTTGTTGGTGATGCCGAGACCTGAAAGATATAAATGGTATTGTATTGCCTGTTGCTGAAGTGTATTATATTGATATCTATTGCTAGTCACTACTGCTGGCCTCTAATCTGGAAGGATCACTATGCTTCTGCCAGATACTCACCCACAGATCTTCTATTTGATTAAATAAACTTCCATTAAATTTCCCAATATGCCAATTATTTTAAAATTCTCTTTTCTGGTAAAAAATAAAGTGATAGCTAAAAAGTATGCTTAATTTATTGATTTATTTATTTAAGTGTCTGCTGCAGTATATGGTGTATAGAATATGCGTAAGTTTGAATCTTTTTAGTTGAATAATTGCAGTATATTGAAGAATATGTTGCAAGTATATTTGGGAAACTTGTTAGTTTTATTTTTTTCTCTATTACATGTGGGAAAAGTAATGGATCCTACCTTATATGTAAGATATAAAATAATTCTTAATTGTCTTCTTCCCTATCCACCAGCATTCTGAGTAATATGTCAGTGAGGACTGTATAAGCTGAAGTAGTTAAAAATGAAGTGACCTGTAGAAAACCACATTCCTTAAGCCACAAATACATTTGGAAATGACGTTTCCTCAAAAGCATCATATTATTTATAGTCACTATTGTCTTAAAAATTTCAATTTAAGCTCTTACTAGCTTAAAGTTTTTTTTAAATCTGGAACTTAACAGTAACTTCAAAAAACAAAGTGGAGCTTTCGTTTTCATCTTCTAGGCATTAGTTTCCAAGAGCTTTGGTAGATTTTTTCTAAACACCAAATATAAAAGGTATTCTTTCATAAAATGCTTTAAAATGTTTTTGGTGTAAGGAAGGAGTTGGTTGAATATTCATAATACCTTTTGCTTGACCTGCATGTGACCATGCATTGCAGGCTTGCAATAAATACCTGCAGACTCCAGGTTTTAGTAGCTAACAGAAGGTGGTAACCTTCTACTTAAATATCCAAGTTAGGTCCAAGAAGGTCCAAGCTCTTCAAAGTTCTTCATGCTGAAACTTGGTGTTTCTCTTGTTATGGGATGGTAAAGAGCTAGGTGTTGAGAGGTTGTTTTTTCCAAATACATTCTTGTTATGTTACATTAGGTTATATCTGTTTTCTAAAGTGTTTTTACTCTCCTTGTCACTTTGAAAACTGAAAGCTTGAAGGATTTTAGAATGCTTTGAGAGTTATAATCTTACTGTAGTACTTGTTTTTCTTGGTAGCTGGTGATGCTACCTCAGGCTGACATTTACCCTTCCTCCACGAAGGTCATGTTGAAGAGGTGAAACTAAAGCTGTTTTGTGGTGCTGCTGCTTCTTACCTCTGACTGACAAAATTTGTAAAATAATATGACATTGTGAAAATAGTGTTTCTTTTGTTCCCAGTGGGCAAGGCAGAGCATGTTGAAGGATGTGAAAGAAAAGTAAAAAGTTCAAGAAGGTAAAGTTCAGTAATCCTATCGGGAAATTCGGTCAAAAAGAAGAGAGGTACTGTTGTGAAGAGTTGTTATAGAATTCTCCAGCTGGAAGCCATTGACGACTGGACATAATTTTTATGCTTGTTTACATTTCCAGAATCATTTTCTGTTTAAAATGATTCATGTCTTGGGAATATCAGTGCTCAAAATGGGGTTGTCTGTGTTGTAACAGTACCCAAGCTTGGAATAAAATTTATTACTAGCCCATGAGAGGAGACATTCTTTTCTTGGAAATGAGTGTCGAATTTGTTTTCTTAATTGTGTGTCTAGTTGCTCTTCAATTTGATAGAGCCAGGATAAACTGGATTTCAAGGTCCTTGTTAAACTACTGTGGATCTCTAGCAGCAGGTGTCTGGAAAATGTTTGTGCGTGTAGTTGCCACAATGGATCTGAAGCTAACTTCTGGAATATTAACTGCTAGTATTAGTAGTTAAGGACAGGCTGATGATCTTAAAATGAGCTCCTGCAAAATGGTAGGTTTTACTACAGCCTCTGTTGTGGCATTATGTGGCAATGTCATCAGTAGTTTCTACTTCCCTGTTAATTCCAGTTCTGTTTCCCATTATTTATTCTTTAGTTCTGGCCCATTGTTGGGCCAGAATGTCACTCTTGATTTGAAACCATGTCTTGTAGTTGTCTTTACTCTCTCACTACTGTCTGCTTGTAGTAAAAGTGTTAGATTCAGTCTCTTTTTTTGCCCTCTGTTTCGGACAGACAACAGTTTGTTTTCCTTGTGGCCTTTTTGAAATAGACAATACTCCCTTTATGGGGTTGGTTTGTTTTCTGGAATTGTACCTATTTACTTATCTTCTGAGTGATTCTTCTAAGTGGCAATGAAAATTTGTTTTGTAATATGAATAGCTATTCTCCTGTGTAATATTGACAGGTGATATTGGAAACTACTACTATGGACAAGGGCATCCAATGAAACCTCACAGGATCCGAATGACCCATAACTTGCTGCTAAACTATGGCTTATACAGAAAAATGGAAATTTATGTAAGTATAAGCAGTAGAATTTCAATTGAAGTGTTTTTAGTTATTTTTATAGGGCTTCAAGTATTGTTACACAAATAAATGGGGAGAGGTGAAAGTGGAAAGAGAGAATACTTAGTATGTTCAGAGCTCTTTTACTTAAAAGTGAAGCAGTATTTAATGAAGTTGTATATTCATAACAGAGTAGCCCTTGCTTTATGTAAAACAGCATTCTATCACTTTAACTGTTTTCCTTTCAAAGTAGGTGAGATTTGGTTCAAGTTGCCTGTTTTAGCCAATTGTTAGCTGATTTTGCAGAGCATTCTGATTATTTCTTTAACTTGTTCTTGTTATCAGCGACCCCACAAAGCAACTGCTGAGGAAATGACCAAGTACCATAGTGATGAATATATCAAATTTCTCCGATCGATAAGGCCTGACAATATGTCTGAGTACAGCAAGCAAATGCAGAGATGTAAGTGTCAACATCAGGCTAAATCTGTGTGTGTGTGCTTTGATGGTTAGCATTGTTTAAAGCTCAATATTCACTGATACAGAGGTTAGAGCAATACTCTTAACAAGACTAACATGTGCCTGCCTTTAGCTACACTATTTTGGACTTTTCCAGCCATCTTGGAAAAATGTTCTTTGAACATATGTAAGAATTTTTGCCTCTCCTTTCACATGATGTATTCTAGATGTGAAATACTACTACTGCTTAAGGCTTAATGCATAGATAGGTGTTTGCGAAAGTGCCTTAAAATCTTTCTGAAAAAGAATGGCTTTTAGAATAATAGAGAAATAAAAATTAATGTGTAAAAATGTGTTTACGTCAAGAAAAGAAGTTATTCGTTCCTCTTGGAGGGAGATAGTAAGAATTGTACGTTTTTTCACTGTTCACCCTTTCAGTTAGTTAATTTTTCTAATTATAGGAATAGGCTCAAAGTGCTGTTAGGAATGCCATTTGACAACTATTATATCAATTTTAAAGGCAGTATTGTAACCTCTTTATGATGCCTTATTATCAGCAAATTATTTTTCTAAGTTATTATGCATTTCTTACCATGACCTATGTTAATCAGCACTTCTTCAAAAATCTAAAAATTATTGAACTTCTTGTTAATGAGTAGACAAATCTTCCCACAGAAAGTAAAAAGAATTAAAAAAAAAAAAAAAGATAGTTTGATGTCATACTATAAAGTCTCTACATTGCTTTCGGTGTCTGAAATTTAGCCTGACAAAAGAAGTGGGGTGGGGGTAAGTAGTTAAAATGCTTAATGAACTATGCATGTGTGTTATCCATGTGTATATCAATGCTGTTGGAATGATGTTTTCAAAAAGTAATACATTTCTTACACAGTTAATGTTGGAGAAGATTGTCCTGTGTTTGATGGCCTGTTTGAGTTTTGTCAGCTGTCAACTGGAGGCTCTGTTGGTAAGTGCAGGTAGTTTGCCAACTCTTTTGTAGTTTTAGTAGGTTTATATCAGGAACTTAAAATTTTGATAGCATATTTAAAACCGAAGCAAGTGTAAGGGTTTTTTTATATATTTATGTATTATTTATAATATATCAGTTACAGACTAAATATTGTATTTTGAGATGTTTTAAGTATTTAATTGTTGATAAGAGATCAGTTCTAAGATCAATTTCTTTAAAAAATAAAATGTGATTTCATGTATCGTATTTAAGGGCCAGCAGAAATTTCTGATTCCATTTTCTTTCATTCTTCTATGTGTCTTTTTACAGCTGGGGCAGTCAAATTAAACAGACA
Organism: Pachyramphus minor; assembly: GCA_013397135.1. Classification (NCBI taxonomy): domain Eukaryota; kingdom Metazoa; phylum Chordata; class Aves; order Passeriformes; family Tyrannidae; genus Pachyramphus; species Pachyramphus minor. The sequence continues at coordinate 211,463 of VYXB01007209.1, read as the reverse complement.
ACAAACAGACATGGCTGTCAATTGGGCTGGGGGACTTCACCACGCCAAGAAATCGGAGGCATCTGGTTTCTGTTATGTCAATGATATTGTTCTTGCCATCCTTGAGTTACTGAAGTAAGTTTGTGATGGGAACAAGATAAAATTAGAGAAAGTGTCAAATTTAAGTATTTAAATGTTTGAAGATATGGATTGTAGTTATTATTTCAGTGAGTTTTCATAGCTCATGTTGAACTTCTGCAGTTTCAATTAAGCAGGTTCCAATCTCTGCTTGGTTTGCCTTCATCAAGATGCTCAAACTCAAATACAGGCAAACTGAAAAGATAAATAATAGGAGATAGGTTTAAAACAGATATTTAGAAATAATTCTTTATGCAGAGGATAGTGAACTTCTGGAACTTTGTTGCCACAGGAGGCTTAAGAAAACACAAGAGGTTCAAAAGGGATTAAACATAATCATGGACAAGAGATCTGCAAATAGATGTTAAAGATCCAAGCAACAGTGCACCGTGTAAAACAACATGTGCTGTAATTCTAGATGATTGGGAAGTACTAGAGTAGCAGAATTCAGAAAATGGGTAGGCTTACTTGCTTTCTGTAAATATTAGTCTACTCAGGGGGACAGAGTAGTGGGCTGGATGGATCGCTACCCTGACCCCTTAGGGAGTCATTGTGCTCATAATCTTACATCCATGTGGTTTCACAATATGCCTGCTTGTTTCCTATCATTTGTTACTATCAGTTGTTACTAAACCAAACAGGAATATCCAGGATAGATCATGCACTGAGCTTTCCCAGATTATTACATGAATTAATGTGGCTGTTATGAATAAATAATGAAATAACAGCTGTGCTTCTGTGACTGCAAAATAAAAAATGAGGAGTAATGAAAAAGTGATCATATCATTAACTTCAAGCAGTTATGTTTCACCAAAATTCCAAATCCTAAATGTTGCTTTTACTGCTTCAAAAGACTGTATCCCTTCTAATAACACATAAATCTCATTTATTAGGAGAAATATTCAAGGTATTTGACTCTTGTGAATGGAGCAGCTGAATTTGCTGGTGAGGAATGGGGGAAGCAGCTGTAATCTGGAAGTTTAGAGATGGTAAAGGTTTCTAAAGACACTAACAAATAGTTAATATTAACATATTAAGACATTCTTTTAATGTGCAGCATATATTCAGGAGCTGTCTCTACAGTTTATGAAAAGCAATACGATTTTCTGTGATCCAGTCCTGAATTTTTTAGCTTAATGTGAATGTGAAGGAAGGAATCTTACAAATAGTTATAGATTATGTAACCATAGGAAACTGTCTCAGAAATTATGGCTGCTCAGACTCATATTCTGTAGTACTGCACAAACCATGATGAAAATGCATCTTCTGATGTTGACAGACTTTGTTCTTTATTAGAAAACGTAGAGTTTAAGGGATGATACTTACTGTTTCCGGTGCTCTGAGGCTTCAAACCACTGGTTTCTTCATCCATCTCAAACTGACCTAAAATTTGCAATATTTACCAAAATACTTAACAGTAGTGTAGTAAATTTAGGCAAATAGAAAGTGTGATACACTTGAAAGTAAGAATGTCCCTATCTTTAAAAGCTGGAGAGGTGAAGAAGAAAAGTCAATGAAAACCAAGTATTTAAATTTATTTTTTGCGGGTTTATGGAACACAGACTGTGGGTAATTATTGAGAAGGCAGAAAGAAATGCTGTGTGAAAGGTGTGAATTCAGCAGATGTGAACAACAAAGTGCTGTGAGCAGAAGCACAAGGCATAGCTTCTACAGAGTGAGATGAGTTGGGGTAAATACTAGATACATTACTTACTTTGATTAAGATAAACTTATTAATGTTACTATTCAAACTGTACTGAGAATTCTGAGAGCATATGGTTGCGCCAACCAAAATCATCAAAATTATTGTAATCTTGGATTTTAGTGTCTGGTGGGTTTTTTCAGAAGTTTTTTTTCTTGTTTGGTATCGGTCTATTATGAATATAACAGATAATGATGATTTCTCGTGTTATTGTCTTCCTAGGTATCACCAAAGAGTGTTGTATATTGATATTGATATCCATCATGGTGATGGTGTTGAAGAAGCATTTTATACTACGGATCGTGTCATGACAGTATCATTCCATAAGTATGGAGAATATTTTCCAGGCACAGGAGACCTTAGGGTAAGGGTGAACATGAAATTTCATTAGATGATAAATTCTGTCTTACTCTCTTCCTTGTAGATACTGTTGTAGCACTAGGCTACAATAACTATGTCCAATAATGGTATACGGCAGTAAGTTTTCAGAAAATATGTTGGTCTAGAGTGATAGATTTGTTAAGGAATCCTAGGAAAAATAATACAGGATAGTGGGGACTTCTAAGTGAAATCAACACCATAATTTCTGGATAAATTGACTGAAATATTTGTTCAAATATCATTAGTTTAATGCACTCAGATGAATTTACTGTGTTCTATTTTCCTAGTAATATGAGTTGGCTCATTTTTGGAATATTTCTTAGGTCATGAAGTTTGTTTTGAATTGTCATGATGATCACTACCTAAGAACTTTAACATGCCCCACAGGCAATTATGTACTGAGCATTATAGCAGCCTGAGGGAGGGAGCATTTGCCTGTGAAGAATTATCATTTGAGCTGTTGTAGAATCTCTGGCAAAGCTGAGAATGGAATCCCAATTTTCCTGGCCTTTCATATTAATTTTAAGTTAGTCATTCCTCATGGTAGACTTTTGTCTATTAGAAGAGGAAATTGTTCTAGTTCACAAATTGAAAGAGTATTTCAAGTATTAGGATTAATATATTCCTAGCTTCAAACTCATAAATTAAACCTGTTTTATCAGAGGCACTCTCAGGATAAGTCACGCCTATGGTGTTAGGAACTTTGCACATCAATTTATACATAGAGTTAGAAACTTTTTTTGAAAATTGTAAACACTTCTGAAAAGTTGGCCTACAAAAACGGTGTGCTGGAAGCAATTCACTATTTTCCTTCTATCTTTAAATTGATTCATGAGATACAAATGTTTGGGTTTTGGCTGACACCGCTGAAATGTGTGCTTTCTAGTGTGCTGATCATACCCAGAGGACACAGGAGTAAGTGAAAGTTCAGCTTTAACCCAGTGGGATGCTAAGCATTCATTTCAGTGTGGTTGTTGGGGCTGAATGTTTTTATGGCTGTTAGATTCTGTTAAACTGTGCTCTAAATTGATTTTGGTAGAAATCAGGTTAGAGGTTTTTTCTGCGTGGTTTAACTTGACTGGCCACAAGGTGGTAGTGGTGCTTCAAACAAAAAGCAGCTCGGACCAGGATGTTTATCATGACAAGCTGTTGTTCCTGAATCTGGCTAGATTTTTTTTTTTTTTTTTTTTTTTTTTTTTTTTTTTATGGTTTATTTTTTTGGGGNATGTTGGAGCAGCACTTCCCGTTGACAGAGAAGTTTATGGACTCTTCACCTCACCACACCCAGAACAAAGAATTTAAAGATAACACAGTTGAAATAAATAGAAGAATATTGTATGTTATTGGGACTACTTAATTTTTGGCACATTGTCAGTGACAAACAGTACCTCAGGCATGGTAACTTTTATTCTGCACTGCTAGCTAGTAATTTGAAATTATTGTTTTCTGCATATGGTCTTTGGCACGCTTTATTGCAATAATTACATCCCCATAGGAAAAAAATAGCTTTTCCCTATCTCCAGAGCTTGAAAAGCTAGTAAAACTAAAGGGAGAACTAATTCTCTGAAAAGTCAGTATTCCTTCTGGAGACCAGTATTGTGCTGCTCTCTTCTGCCTAACTTGATCCGTCATTGATGATTATTTTTATCAATTTTACCAGCCAAATCTCATCTTTCTTTTTGTCGGTGGTGTGTATTCCAACTTGTTTTTGTAATTCTTTACTTAGTTGATATAGTTTGCTGATCCGGTTACACTTATTTGATTCAGGAACAAACCATGTCTCAGATAATGATTTTGTAATTGCTACTCCATCAGCATAGATGAATCTCACTGAGATTTTCTAGTTCAGCAGCATTCATCCATTTTCTACTGAAGTTATTGTTCAGTCTAAACTTCCAGTGTCCTTAGTAAGTTATTTGACCTTGTACACATCTTAGATGATAACACTAGTTTTGTCATTTATATATGTAGACAGATAAGTTGGTTTGCAGAGAGGCCCAGGTCCAGTGAGGCAGCTTGATCTGTAGGTGAATGGGAAGCTACCAGAATGCTGTATTGCTTCTTTAGTCTTTATATCCAGTGCAAGTATGAGTTACAGAAAGCATCTATTGAGTAACTCAAGTAACTACTCTGTTTAGTGGGAAATAATGTGAACATTTGACGTTGATGTGTTTTAGGATAAGATCAATTTAATGACTTCTTTTTTTCTAATCTGTAAAGCAAGGTGAGGGCAGGAATAACCTCACCTAGGGTTAGGGGTTGACCTGCTGGAAAGCAGCTCCGTGGGCCTGGAATCCAGGTGGACAAGTTAGTCATGAGCCAGTAGTGTGCCCTTGTGGCCAAGAAGGCCAGTGGTGTCCTGTAGTGCATCAGGAAGAGTGTGGCCCAGCAGGTCAAGGGAAGTTATCCTGCCCCTCTACTGAGCCCTATTGAGGTCACATCTGGAGTGCTGTGTCCAGTTCTGGGCTCTGCAGTACAAGAGAGTCATGGAACTCCTGAAGTGGGTCAATTGGAGGTCAACAAAGATGTTTAAGGGACTGGAGTATCTCTCTTGTGAGGAAAGGTTGACAGAGTTGTCCCTCTTTATCCTGGACAAAAGACAGCTGAGAGGGGATCTCATCAATGCTTACAAATATGTCAGGGTTGGGTGTCAAAAGGATGGGACCTGCCTCTTTTCAGTAGTGCCCAGTGAATGAATAAGGGGCAGTGGTCACAAACAGAAACACTTTGAGGGTGACGAGCACTCTAGTAGTCCAACTAGGTTGTTGAGTCTCCTGGATATACTGAAAGCCCACCTGGGTGTGATCCTGTGAAACCTGCATTGTCAGGGGCTTGGGCTAGATGAGCTCCAGAGATCCCTTTGTCCAACCCTGACCATTCTGGGATTCTGTGATCCCCTCAGAAAATTAAGCATCTTAAAGCCTAGATTATTCACTTCGGGAGATTGTGGATAATTTGTGCTTCAAATCATCCAGACTTGAGTTCAGCAGGGGTCTTCAGTGTCACTAGTCTTGCAATACCCTATGAAATATGAATAGCATTCTGGTGGCAAAGAAAGTCAACTGTGTAGCATTGTGTTTACGCTTCATTGGGCCACTTGTTGCCCTCCCCATGTCCATCTGTTTCTCCTCACCCATCCCAGTTAAAAATATTTACTGAAAGTGACACTTTACTGATGCATTTCCTGCTAAGGAGACGTTTTTCAGGAAGAGGGAAAAAGTCCATGCCTCTTTCAATAGGTAGTGTTGAGAAGTATTGCTGGGTTATCCTACGTGTGACTTGTAGTTTTTCAAGGATATTGGACCTGAAATGCAGATCTTTCTGCAGACCTGCTGTTTGATAATAGTTTACATTATCTGAACAGATTAATTCTCACTATCTGCTCCACTACACCCTTATTAGTGGCAGAAAACTGCTCTGTAGCCTGGAGCAGACTGGACTTCTATCTGTCTTGGCGATGAAATAAAGGGAAGAAACAAGAATAAAGGTCAAGCAGAGATCTTTGAGTGGCTGGATTCAGGGTGTATTCACTGGATCATTTTTTTTGCAAAGAACTTTTAATACATAGGTTATCTAGGAAAGCTGGTAGGATAAACTACGGAAGTTCCTGTCTTGATACCTAATGGAACTGAGAATAATCTACAAGTTCTTTTGTGTTTGTTTGTTTAAAAAGTCTCAGTTTCTTCAAGGGCACCTGTAAGTGGCCTCATTTTATTTTTCTTTGCTCCCTTATGCTGCAGCTGTTTCCTCATCTTATGTTTGGGGCAAATAATATGGTTTTAAAAACCTCTTTAGGTCCAAATCTTCTATATATCACTGAAAACCTGCTTATCACATTGCTCTTCTTGGTTTTCTTACTTGTTTTTGCTTAACTATTTCTACCAGAGTGAACAGTTATGATTTGTCTTTTTATCTTAAATCTTTGAATTAAAAAATTGAGTGTGTTTTTTCTATTTTAGTCTTGGTGTAAAACTCCTGCACTCCAAAATAATTTTATGGGAGAACAGGAACCGAGTAAACTCTGCCTCTTATCCCTCCCAGATATGTATAATGACACAGAATAGCTCGGCAGACTTGTGTAGACTTTTTCCATGATACCATTCTGTGTTTGTATTAAAGTATTGTCTTCTTTGCTTATAGGACATTGGTGCTGGAAAAGGCAAATACTATGCTGTCAACTTTCCAATGAGGGATGGTATAGATGATGAATCATATGGACAAATATTCAAACCAGTGAGTACTTTTTTTTTTTTTGTTTTAATCTCTCTGCAAAGGTACTATTTTAATTTTATTTTCATAATGTCAGTTAATGACTTGCTGTTTTATATTGATTGTAGATTATATCCAAAGTAATGGAGATGTACCAGCCCAGTGCTGTGGTACTACAGTGCGGAGCAGATTCACTGTCTGGTGACAGGCTGGGATGCTTTAATCTTACTGTTAAAGGTAAACAGAAGAGTGTCTGTTTGTCATCTCTAACTTTTTACTTATTAGAAACCTCTACCCCTCATACTGTTTTTCAAGACACTTGCATGATGAGGACTGGAGTCACAAAGATTTTGTTCATTACTATGATTAATCACCTCTTTCTTTGCTATACAGGGATGGCCAAAAGAGACCCAGAAGTTGCCTCTTTCTTTCTGTCCATCTAAAAAAGTTAAGAAGCTTGGTTTTCCATGTGCTTCCTAGCCACTCAAGTGATTCCCTTTCTTCTACGTACAGGCCTTCTGTAGCTTTAAAGCAGCGTCCTGGAATGACAGGACAACAGTCATCAGCAATGCAGACCATGATGGGGAAATAAAACTAGTTAGTAATCCACTTAGTCAGACTATAGATGCTAAACATCGAACACTTTTTTGGGTGTAAAATAGGAAATGAGAAGACGCTGCGTTGTTAAATTTATAATGGTGTTTGTTATACTTAGCCAAATGTTTACATTCATTTTTATTCATTTTCATAGAATTACTCTATTTTAGGATTACTTAAATTTCTATCCAAAATTGTGATTCTCAAAATTGAGATAGGATGTTATTTTAGCAAATAGCATAAATGTTTCGGTTCTTATTTTATTATTATTTATTTAAGTGATAAAATGTTAAATATATGTTGAACTTTTGCTAAGCCTTGAATCCAGCCTGTTGGAATCATTCATTTTCTGGGTTTTCTTGTTTTTATGGGGTTTCTTTAATGAGACAATTAGAGTTTTGTAGGCAAGAAAATGCAGTATAGTATCTGTTGGGTCTGCAGTGTTTCAGGGTTCTTTTCTTGATTTGCACCAGGTGGCAAAGCTACTTCAGTTGCCCATACAGCTCAGATTTTTTTCCATCTTACATATCTTGGAAACCAAGAGAGCTGCTGCCTCCTACAGATGCCTTTCAGTATGCTGTATCTCCCTGGAGTGTGTACTGTCTTGGCACCAGTTCACTCTGTAAGCAAGACTTAGCAACCTCTAATACAGGTTCAAATTTAGAAGTAGAAAGGACCGAGTACTGATTTTGTTTTCCCTTCTTACCCCATTGCATTTGATTGAGAAATTGTCCCTAGATTTGTCATTGTGTATGACATGAGTTATGAAAAGACAAAACACTAAACATTCTAAGATTGTTTCAGAGCAACAATAGACCATCATGCATCTCTGAAGACTGGGGTGGATGATGTTTGTTGTGTTTTGTACATTTCTCATCTGTAGGTCTTGACTTCTTGTGAGGTTGTGCTTAGCTCTAGGGGGAGACAGTTCTGTTTGAATCAATTCATTCCTTACTCGTTGAGTGTGACTGCATATGTCTGATTAAATAGTTCGTTATATATTTTTCTGTTCAGTAGATATTTTGCGTATATTGTCAACTCCCTTTTTGTTTGACAGGTCATGCTAAATGTGTGGAAGTTGTAAAGACTTTTAACTTGCCATTGCTGATGTTAGGAGGAGGAGGCTATACAATTCGTAATGTTGCTCGATGCTGGACATATGAAACTGCTGTTGCCTTAGATTGTGAAATTCCTAATGGTAAATATTAATACTCAAATTAATATTTTATTAAGAAATAATCATGGGAGGTTTTAAATGAACATATAGTAGATATGTCTATAGATAGCTCTAATGCATCAGTTTAGAATAAACTATGTAAAAAGTTACTGTTATGATTTAGCCAATAAATTTTCAGTATCTTATGCACTAAATAAACATAAGTATTTGGGACTTTTTTTATACCTTAGCAAGAGCTTTAAATGAGTGGATCATTTTTTGAAAATTCAAGATGTAAAACTTAGTATGTCTGGTATGAATATCATCAGTATGATAGAATATATACTGCTGCAACACGGACATGGTATTCATAAGAAATTAGCGAGTATGCAAGTGTCCACTATCCACAGTAAAACTACTGGTTTTTCATTGTATCTGACTTAAAAGTAGCTGTTAAAGTATATGGACTTCTGCTCTTCTGTTTCACTCAATTTTGGCTATACAAGTTATCTAAAAAGATTAAAACCCAGTAATTTCTCTGAGGAAGATCCCCAAAGATCCTGTGCTCTCTTTACTTCTGGCCAAACACGCTCCTGGACATATTTTTGGAATGCCTTTTTTATAAAATTGCTATTTGGAATGGCTTGTTGCACATCAGTCACTGGCATTTTCCATGTTGGATTGCAACTTTTGCTGATAAACTTTTGCTATTCATGTATCACTTGGTAGATTCAGTGTTTCTGTCTTACTTGAGTGGAATGCTGCTGTCATTGCAAAAAGACTATTTGGACTGTGCCTTTCAAGATGTATATTCTATCTTTCCTGTCAACATATATTCTTTGTCAGTTGAAGCTTTTGAAGAGACAGTAGTATTTCCTTATCTTGGGATTTTTTTTTCCATTAGCATGCCCCTTTCAATGAATTATATATATGTATATAATGTTTTGTGGATTTTTTTTTAACATTCCTCTCAACTTTTTGGGTCCCTATTATCTTTAATCTGTTTTGAGAAACAACAGTGCGTTTCTAAATGTTGCAATGGCAACTTAATCTTCCTGTCTGCTTTCTATTCACCTAATAAGATCTCTTATCCTGTAATAATCAGAGATGAAGAAAGATGAAAGGTTCAATTAAAAATGGATTTCAGTGTCTTATTTTTTAAGGGTTCTGTGGGGTTTTTTAGATTTCTCTTAATTTATGTGGAGAGATATAGTCATATTAAGTATAAAATACTACTGTTGTCCTGGCTATGAAGTCTTTATCACCTTCATTTTGGTAATTCAGTGTTCCAGTCATGGGACCATTATCTGTGAAAATACAAAAAGTGGGGAAGGGAGGGAAACAGACAGACATGGGTAGCACTGAACCACTGTACAGCCCTTACCAAGGGTATTGAACTAGCTGTAATCTCCAACTTAGTAACAGGTATTAAAATTTTACTGAAAAAATATTTTGAATTGTTCACTTAGACCTTTCAAACTGGACTAATTTTGAAAGCAGCTACAAGAAATCCTGAGTTGATCTTCTTTCCTGCAGAAGTAGCATTTTTAATTATTTTATCAAATTTGTTACATATGTTGTTCTATTGTGTGATTACAGTAGATCTTTTGCTTTGTACTTTGCCAGCAAATTTAAGTTCATTTTTTGAATTATTTAGAGGAAAAACACTGAACAGATCAGGTAATACTTAAGTATTGCTTACCTGAATGCTTCAGGTTTGATAGTTCTCTAAGTAAAACCCTGTCAAATCTACTGTTGTGTTTAAAATCTGTATTTAAAAACAAGTTGTCTTGTTTTTTTGGTTTATAGAGTTGCCATATAACGACTACTTTGAGTATTTTGGGCCAGACTTCAAGCTTCATATTAGTCCTTCGAATATGACTAATCAGAACACACCAGAATATATGGAGAAGATCAAGTAAGTAATGATTATCTTATCTGTCAAGTAGGTCATGTAGATCATGTTTCTCCAGAAGTTTAATTGTAAGGCAGTTTTGAAAACTGAATGCCTTTCTCTGTTACACACTAAAAATAAGTACTGAATAAATTTGACATGTTTTTCATATCTGTCAAAAGAGGGGTTTTTTGGAACTCTTCCTACAACAGTGTGCATGCTTATGAAGTCCTATGACTATAAATATGAAAATTTATGACCCAGCTTGGATTTTTACTTTTTCCAACAACTAAAAAGATGACTTGGGTTTTACTTGGGTTCTCATTCTAATTTTTTAGAAAGTTTATCCTGCCAGTAAAGAAGTTGATGTGCCATGATGATTAGGATTTGTAATTCTCAGCCCTGTATCTAAATGTGAACTGAAACTGTCATTCTTTGTAGCTGTCAGCTGTAAAAAGAAAAAAAAAAAAAGTCATATGTGAGCTCGAACATCCAAAACTGTGGAAAGACAATGATACTCGTGTAGGCAGTTAAATGACTGTGGTTTGACAAATCCACAAAGTTTGAGCAGTGCTCATTGCCAAGCTATGATGGGTATGTCTTTTTAACCAGTGCCACTTTTGATACTCCTTACATCTTGAAGTTTTGATTGGAAACAAATATTTTATTTCAGGGATGAAGTAATGAATATGTACAATCAATTCTGTACTGAGCTGATGGTACCTAAAGTACTCTTTGCTTACCATGGTTTGTCCTTGCTTGGTTAAAAAAATAAACTGCCATCCCTGCTCCAAGTTTTAACAAGGGCAGGAATTTAATAGTGCCCAGGCATTCTTTTGGTTACCAAAAGTGTATGAATTAAGATGTGAAACTACCTGTATAAGTTTGCCAGTACTACTATAACCTTTAAATTCTGAAATTGCAAAATTCACCAAAGCAGTTAAAATACTAATTTTTGAAGTGGTTGATGTATAGCCTGTGATGGGTATTCATAGCACAAGTATATAAATCTCAGTCAAATAAAAGGGTTTAATTTTTAATAATGTGCAAGAAGGGGAAAAAAAGCACACTTATTTTTCATTAGTGTAATTGTACAAAATTTCTCTGTGGTAATGTAGTGCTCCAGCTGGTGATCTGCCAGGCTGTTTGCTGTATGTTGTACATTGTTGAGCTTTTGTGGTACGAGTGGGCTGCAAAACTTGCTGCTGCATCCCTGGGAACAGATTGTATCTGTCAATAGAAAACACACAATCTCATGTTCTTATACTAACACCCACAAGATCACTGACCCGTCATTTCAGAGGATCCTCATTCAGTTCGTTGTGTGCTTTCATAGAGACCTGCCTGGCTTTAGGGAGCTACCTGGATTGGTGAAACTACTTTGCCAGGTCATGTGATTTAAACAGAGGCAAAGACTGTAAAGATTCCAAAAAAGCACCAGTTGCCCCTTAGCTCTTCGAATTGTGCAGAAGAATACTGACATAATTGTTGCAAATGCTGATATTTGGTGCTTGCCAAACCTTGCTTTCTACTTGCACTTTGGAATTATAATTTTGAGTCCCAAGAGAAGCCCAATATCTTTCCTGTTCCTCAGTGTGGTGCTTTGGAATGTGACGTCCATCGCATCAAGTTGCTTAGACAGGACAGAAATTCTCTCTGTTCTCCCTGAAACAGCCAGTAAGGAACCTTATTCAGATGGGTTACTTTTGACCCTGATGTCATTGCTGCACACAGCTGAGAAGTCATCATGCTTTAAGTGTTTGACTTTCTTTCTAAGAAACTAGAGGGTAGTTTATTACCGAAGTTGATACTCTAGCTGATTATAAGCAGAGAAATACTGTTGCCAGCATGGAAAACTTTCTGAACTTGGCATGCCATTTTTTTAAATTGAAAAGTTAAACTGACTCTAAAGCAAAGCAGGTTAAATTTCAATGCAGAGTTTCCAGAACTTAAGACAAAATTCAAGGAAATGTTACTTCTGTAGTAATAACTTTTCTTGTCTGTTACTTGCAGGCAACGCTTATTTGAGAATTTGCGTATGTTACCTCATGCACCTGGTGTACAGATGCAGGCCATTCCTGAAGATGCTGTACATGAAGACAGTGGAGATGAGGATGGAGAAGATCCAGACAAACGCATTTCTAGTAATAATTATCTTTTCATGGTAGAACGTGTTGAAACATAGTCATTTTAGGTTTCATTGTTCAGAACCTTAGGCATAGCAGTGTGCAGTATTGGAAGACTGGCAGTTTTGTTTCCTGCGTAAAAAATTTTGCCACTAGTCTACCAGTCTTGCTGTTTTTGAGGTGGCATCTGTCTGCAAATCTGAACCTGCTAAAGTGTCTAATGAAGTAGTGGAAGAGCATGGTTTTTTGCATCTTATGAAATAGTCTGGCTGTTTCAGATCTATAATAGATACTTCAGAAGTCTCAATGAATTTTGACTAAAGGAATACAGTACTTTTTTTGTGAATACCAGAAGACAGAAGCTATGTTCCCCTTTGATGTAAAGTGAGATACAGTGTTTAAGGAAAAAAAAGTCTTTTATTTCCTTTTTTTGTTGTGAGACGTTTTTCTACACTTGCATCACTACCCTTCACTTTGTTACCATAACCTTTCTATGGACTTTGAGTTGTTCAGCTGTAGCCAAGGGTTTCCTGCTACATTTAACCTTTTCTGATGGTGATTGGAATAATTCTATAACTTCTTATTGGTGCTCTGTCCATATTCTGAACTGTTGAAACCATAATGTTTCCTCCTGTGATTTAGTTTTTAGTATTTGAAGTTTATTTGATACATGTTAAAATATTACCCACTCTCACACCTGTGTCTCTGTAAAGCTATTTTTGTAAGATATTGTTGAGAGACCCAGAGTATCTTGAAAAATAGTGTTTTAATCCATAGTATAGTTCATCAGCATTAAATTACTATAGTATATTATTACTCATTCTTACTTTGGTAGGGTTTTTCTTTAATTAGGCCTGTTGTAGTTGTACTTTTTTATTAATTATTATCGTAAATCTGAATCCTAGTTCGAGCATCTGATAAGCGCATAGCCTGTGATGAAGAATTTTCAGATTCTGAAGATGAAGGAGAAGGCGGACGACGAAATGTTGCAGATCATAAGAAAGGAGCAAAGAAAGCCAGGATAGAGGAAGACAAAAAAGAGACTGAGGACAAAAAAGCAGGTAGGACTCTGATCTGATTTCATCCTGTATTTTAGAACTGCAGATGTCACTTCCAGCAGGAGACAGATGTTTTATCTGTTAGTGGTTGATTAGCTGTTGAGATGATCTATTTTTTCCATTATATTTAAAGCCTCTCTTTTAAATTAGTCAGTTTCAAGATACACCTATTCACACTAGAATAGTGTTTTCAGACAAGGGATATTGTTCCTTCCCCACAAGCTGGAAATCTTAGAGCCAGGGATCTGTGTTGCTTAATGAAAATAGAGGGTTCTCTCTTTAAATACGTTGGACAAAGTGTTTGTTCCTGTTTGTGGGGTGAGCTGACTAATTTTCTCTGAAGCAGAAGCTGGATAGAGTTCTGGGGACAGCCTAATTCCAAGGACTCTTGATTTTTCTAAGAACAGGATACATCTTCTTAAAGTTATAAGACTACCAGATAGAGCTTATGGGAACTCCAGGTCTCATGGCATGCTGTCATTATGGCCAGTCAAGAGAGATGTTTTCTTCAGGCATTTTGAGTCACTTGGCATTGTGCCCAGATCGCTCCTTTGGAGGGATGTATTTAACACTGTATGTTAATATGTAACTAGTAACTTCTTTTAAAAGCTAGTTCCCTCTGGCTAGAATCATATACAAAAAAAACCCTCCTTGGTCATGCTGTTTGCTTCCTAAGTATTTTAAGGCTTTGTTGCATCTTTCGATATATTTAAAATCTTGTGATTTTTCAGATGTTAAAGAGGAGGATAAAGCCAAGGACAGCAGTGGTGAAAAGACAGACGCCAAAGGGTAAACGCTAATTAATTAATGATGTCATCTTTTTAAGAGTGTTTATTAAATCCATACTTTATAATATTTTAAATTCTGTAGAGATCACTTTAAGTTCCTCATAATACTAAATATTTTAGAATCACGACTACTAATTCAAAATTGCATTTCTAAAAAAGTAAAACAACTTAACAGTTTATTTTTGCCTTTGTACAGAGCAAAATCAGAACAGCTCAGCAACCCTTGAACAAAAGATAGCCTCTCATCAGTTGCAGAACATAATACCAGAGTTGGAGAATACCTAAAAGGAGAAAAGTTTTTGTATGGAGAGAGACTGCTGATTTCATTTTGTACTATTTGGCATGGACTGTATTTATTTTCAAATGGCTTTGTTCTGTTTTTTGGCAAGTTGTATTGTGAGTTTTCTAATTATGAGGCAGAAATTCCTTTCTTCACCATGCTTTATGTAATAGTATTTAAAAATGGATGTGAGTTATTATGTTAAATGTCTAAACTGATCTATTAAAGTAATTTGCCTTTCCTGAGCTGATTTTACCTTTTTTGTAATTTTATCTTTATTAAAAAAAAAAAAAATTGTACTTGGTTGTCTTTTGTCCATCATTGAACTACAACAAGGAAAAACTCTCCATAAATTAAGCAGACTTGTACTTATCTGTGAGTACCTAGTGAATATGAGTAGACAGCTGGTGAACATGCAAGTTGAACTGTGCTTTCATTGGCTCCAGACATTTTGGTGGCTTCTGCAGGAGGTGTAAACAAACACATTTGAGATTTGAACAGGCTGAGTAAATGGGTGAAGGGATGTTGGAATAACATGGTTGCATGAACTTGCATTTTAATGTGAATGTTTAGAACTGCAGTCGCATGCCTTGTACTTTCCAAGAACCTTTCCCACCGTCAGTTTCTATCAAAAAGACTGATTCATTTGCTGTTTGTGAAGTCAGTATGTGGTCATGTTCCAAAGCTTGCAAGATAAGAATTGAAAGTTTGGATTTAACTAGAAGCCCATTCCAATTTTTCTACAACTGTGAGCAACGTAAAACTTTGTCCCCATTAAAAAGAAAGGATTTTATTGCCTGTCCCCTTCATTGATTCGTTAGTTAGTTCTGGTGCCCAAATTCAAACAGAGACCTGAGTGCGCTCATTCCCTTTTTTTTCTTTCTCAGTCTACAATTACCTTACAGGTTGATATTGATGAAATATATAAGCTTTGGTGTCAAGATTTTAGAGCAGTGAACACAGAAGTTAGCAGAACTGCAGTGCTTCTCAGTCTTGTGTTGACAAATTAGACTTTTTTTCCAATGAGGACAACTTCCACTAAAACTAAGGCTACTTGAATATTGTAGGAGAGGAACAGTTTCTTAATGCCTTTTTAGTATATGTTCTGGGGAGGTTTTTCTAATCTCTAATGTTTCTGAACATTTTCATGTGGACTCTTGGATAAACTTAATAAGGTTGATTCTTAAACATGTAGGGAGAGGTATACTGGGGTTTTTCAACACCCATGTTCTTGTGCCAGGAAAGTACCCATAAGATTCCCATTAGGGATTGTTTGACTCTGTATGAGAAAATCAGACTTAAATTTTTTGCTGCAGTTAAATTTAGCTGACAAGTGCTTCCCTGGTATTTGCATAATAATCTGTTAATAGAAGATTTGCCCAGTGATGTATTATGCTGACTTGTTCCTATATATGACTACAGAGAAGCCTTACAAGTAATTCAGTTTTACAAAGAGTACTATGAATTCCTAATTGTCTGCTTCAAGTGTTAGTTACCTTTTTGACTGGAGTTTAGAAAGAGGATAGAGATTCTCCTGTTTAAGGAGCTGTTAGTTTGAAATATTTTGTGGATTAATTGCTGGTTCTGTTGGAAATTAAAACTAAGTATAGGAATAGAATTAGTGGACTAAAATATAGTATTTAAGGGGACAAAAGAGTTGGGGGAGTTTATAGGAATTGGACTGTTGCTGGCAGTGGACTGTGTCATTTTTCTGCTTAGACTTAGAATCTCCTCACTGCAACAGTACCCATATAGTGAAATGTTGCTTTTTTGTTTTGAGTAGAGATAGTTAAAGTACAAATGGTTTGTTAGCCTTAGTCTCATGTTCTCTCTCTCTGAATTGGATCAGCTCTATTTTTCCTTAAAAAAAAAAGCAAACCACAAATGAAAAAAGGCAACAAACACAACACGCTAAAAACCCCCAACAAACAAACAAAAAACCCACCTCCACCCCTGAAAAAAAACCCCAACTAACCAAAACAAACCAAAAACCTAACCCACCCCAAGAAGAAAGCTGTTTCACTTAATGTTTCAAACATTCCCTTTGCAACCTTTGTGTACTGTAAAAGAGTTGTCACCTGCACCTGACCTCTGTACAGACTGGGGAAGAGTTTGGTCAGGGGAATTGGAGGTTGCTTTGAAAATTGACTTATTTAATGTTTCAGTGAATCATATGCCCTCTTACAGCACCTGGAACTTCAGAGATGCTTTTTGTGACTTTAACAGTCTTGAGGAGGAATTGCTGCATTTTCCTTTTCATGATTGAATCATGGATCTGGAGACAACATCTGGGAGCAGATGTGTAATCTATGTGAGTCTAATACCTGCCTACTCTCTAGCGCAAAGAGGATGAAGGCTGGATTTGGGGAAGAGTTAGAAAAGCTGTAGGATTGCACCAAGAGGCTGGGGAGAGGTCAGTGAGACCGACTTGTAAGGAGTTTGGCATTCACTTTACAGAACTCAAGGCAATACATATGTCTCTATTTACAGTGTATATACAAGTTAGTATTTTTTTAAAGTTATGTACCTTCTTCATGTCTGTTACAAGATTCTTGTTAAAGTAACCTGTGATCTCTGCCACCATTACAAGTAGATCAAGAACTATACTGTTTATTAGCTGGATTTTCCAGATCAAGGTGTCGAAAAGATTCAAGCTTGTGACTTTGGCCCACTTCAGCACAAAGCAGCAGAGAGAGTAGAGACCTGAATATATGAATGAAATCCAAGAATGTATGCAAGTAATAGTAACCCTCAACTCACTCAAGATAACCATAAAGGTTAACCTTTCTGCTTCATCCCTTAATCATCCATTGAAAACTACAATCGTACTCATATCCTGCCAAGGATTGATGAATATCTCCTCTATTATTAAAGGGAGGTGTAATATTTAAATATGTAACCTTATGTCTGTATGTAGCCTTGCTACTTAGGCAACTTTCCTTAACTGTGCAGATTCTCAGGACACATTTTTACTTCCCACCCTTCAAAAAAGGCTTCTGCTCACACTTGCACAGCTTGTGCAGACTTACTCCACAAGATTCGATGATGCCTTGTGTAAAGTTTCTTTATGCATAGTGTTTATGGCTGGAGAGAAGCTTCTTTCTTTTTTTTTCTTTAAGAGCTGATCTGTATAATTTCTTCTTAGTTTTGCATGTCCAAGAAAAGATTTTTTTTCTTATTCATAACACTGACAGTCACCATCCAATTTTTCAAAACTCAAAAGCTAAAAATAACATTTTTTTAAAAAAATGTTTATGCTGGCTATCAATGCTGAATGTTTTTTTTATTCATTGTTTCTTATTTCATTTACTACTACCATTTCCATTATTTTATGAAGAATCTTGTAAAACATTTGATGTTGTCACTTCGCAAGGAGTTTGTGAATTATTTGTCTTGGGAAGAGCTTAAGATCCTCAAGAGTGTTTCCAAAATGCAGTTCAAGTAATTTGCAGGCTGTTTTTTGGTGTAACAACTACTTTCTGCTTGGAGAGAAATATGAGATGTTGCTATTTCATGAGCTGCAGTATCTGTACCAAGACAGTATTGGAAACACTTACTGTGGGTCTGCATACAGATGGAAGCAGATTTTTATATAGTTAACTTTTCTTTGTTCAGTAGGAATATAACTATAGATGACTATCAACAACTATTTCTTGGGGAGGAGAGAGAGATATGGGTCAAGAATTTTTTTCTTTTAATTTGGTTTCCTTCTTCCGTTCTTTTCCCTGAGTGACTGTGCAATGTTTGGCTGGTCTTTCAGAGAGTACAGTAGTAACCAGAGAGGAGAAGCCCTTTCGTTTTAGCAAATCTTCTTCAAAATGAACTTGGAATTGTGTCCAAAAATTTTGAACTTATAATATGGTTTACATTTATGTATTTGCAAGCCCCACTGAAAATACATCTTGGGTAATCACAGCTTCCCATTCTTTCAATGAGTTTAATTTTGGGAACATGAGTTTGTATGTTCACCCAGAGCGTAGTATTGACTACTTCTGTATATATATATTCTAGTTGTTGAAGTTGGATGATGTGGCTGCTCTTAGCCAAGTTTTCAGTGTGATTTAGAAATCTGTAAATTGAACTATATTAGAAAAGATTATTATTTATGGTTAATAGATGTTGCAAACATACAGCCTGTAAGATAATATTCAGAACAAGCAGCAGAAATATTACCTATTATCAATAGGGTTGCCAAACACAGGTGTTTTTATTATTTGTGCTTTTTGTTTGTTTGTTTTTGGTTGTTAAAAAAAAAGAACCAAAACACACACAGAAAAAAAACCAAACAAAAAACACAAATACTTTGTAATAATTATCTTTTTGGGAGGTGAAGACATAACACATGGAAACTAATGTGTGACCTTTTTTGGTCATATTATAATTCACTCCAAATATTTTAAAGTTTACTTCAAAAAATACAGTTCTAAATGCAGATGTAAACATCTGTTCTTGGGTATGGTTGTAGCACTGGCATGAATGACGTGTTTACAGAGAGAAGGGATTTAGTAAACTACAACCATCACCTTTGTTTCCTCAGCACCACCAAATATGTTCTTTCTTCCCTGTCCCATGACAAGAGAGTAGCTGCAATCTCTTCCCCCTCTTTGGTTGTGTCTCAATTTAACCAGCTCTCTGTTAATAATTTTTTTTTTAAGTGAGATAATTTTGCAGTTTTGAAAATGTTTCTTTAGCTCACTAAAACCAGGAATGGTTGCAGACATTTGAAAACATTGCCTTCTAAGTGATGGGTTTGCTACTTTTTGCTAACGAAAAGAATCCTTCAAAATCTTTCTCTCTTTTTCTGGCTTAATTTGTTTATTCTTATCACCTCTGCAAAAGAACACTCAGCTGGAATGGGGAATTATTTGAGCTTATTTTAAAAAAAAGATTGTATACCACACTCAGCAGTAAATTTAGTGAAGTGTTCAATTCTTTTCAACTTGCACTAGAGGATACTGTGTCTTTGAAACGGCATTATATGTAAACAGATGCAAAACCATCTAATGAAGCTGGAAACCAGCAGGAAGAAATAAAGAATAACTTCATGGTTAGAATAAAAAAAAAAAAAAAAAAAAAGGCTGTGGGCAAGCTTTAAGTAATTCCATGCTGCATTTGCCAAACTATCTCCACATGGGTAATGCATATGCTGCATTTCTCTTTGTTTTTTAAATCTATTTAAAAAACTTTCTTTATGTGATGCTCTTTTAACAATATTTGATTCCATATAATGCCCCAGAGACTTACCTGGTGGAGGAGAAAAAGTTCGTGTCATTGCAGATTGTATCGTGCTGCTGTATTAAGCTTAGAACAAAGTGGACTCAATGTTTTAAAAGCAGTCTCTTTCAGGCTAGTGAGCAATTGAAGACAGACAAATCGACATTTGGAATTAAAGTGGAGGGAAGATCAGAGTGAGTGAGAAGGGTTATGAGTCAGAAAACTGGTGTTTTGTGGCCGACTGAGACCTCATTTGGTCAGGAACATTTTCAAACACAATAGCAACATACTTTTAAAGTGTCTACTTAGTACCTTTCTGTGGAGAATGAAATTATGAGGGAAATTTCTGACAGCTCAGATAGGAAGAAAAATACTTAAACACCATGGATTTTAAAATGGAGTCCTCTTCTGTGCTAACAATCTTCACGTTAACCTTTTCATTATGTGAATGAAAGGGCCATGCCTCCCTACTTACATCACTGTGCAGGATTTTTTTGGTTGTTTCAGTTCCCTCCTTTTTTTCTTTCATTCCCCTACTTTTGGCAGTGTTTTTTCATTCCGTGGTCAGTGAGTGGTAACGCTAAAGGAATTCACTTCCTTTAGGAGAATAGGCAGTGCTTCTGTAACTGCAGATACGTTTGTCACCAGTCTAAAAAATTGTGCTATGCACCTGAACATCAAAAACAGACATTCTCCTTTCTCTTTTCTTTTTTTTTTTTTTTTCCCCCCCTAAAGAAAAAAGGGTATTTTTAGAATTGCCCTGAAGAATCTTACACACTTCTCCTACCTAGAGGGAAACATTAAAACCAGTTAAGGTGGTGCATTCTCATCAAACCGGGTGTTGGCCTAAACCACTGACAACATGGGAGTAACACATAAATGCCTGATCTCTCTACCCACAGCCAGGAGGACCCCATGACACCATGTGTACACAGAGCACAAGAAAAACAGTCCCAGCTTTCTGTTTTGCAGAAGTAAGGAATTGTGCTGTATGCATTTGACTTACAAGATGAGGAAGAAGCACCACTGCAAGGCTGTGCTACTCTTTAAAAGCGCTTCCTCAGTTTTCAACAGCAGCCCAAAGGGGTCTGGTATGGGTCTTTATTCAGCCTAATTTAAACTTTCTCCTCTTTACCCTTTACAGGCAGGTGTTGCTTAGCCTGGACTGCATTTGTGGGACAGTTTTAAGGCTCATGTAAGCTCTGAAACTGATTTAGCAGCCAAACCATCTTCATTCTTCATGCCTCTGCTTAAAGCTATGTCTGTTGTATCAGAGGGAAGTAAGCTTGGAGGAAGGATAAAATTCAACTCCTGATATCTGTAAAGACTGACAAAAGTGTTTTCTTTTCTGTTTACCTTAATAGACATTGCCTGTTCCCAGATGGATGATGCCTTACGTCTGAAAACAATGAGTTAAATTTAAGATATGAGCTATTTTGAGTGCCTAATCTGAAAGAGCCATTTGGGCTTGATGTTGAGAGGAAGATAAGCAGCAGTTCTGCAAATCAACACCAAGTTACTGTGGAGAGCCTGACATTTTGTAGTTTCTAAATTGATGAACTGAAATTTTGAAACAGGAGTTAAGCATTTATATGATTGCTTACTGCATACATGCCTCTCATGGTTCCTCTACACAATGACATGAAAAATTCCTTTACAAATTTCTATTTCTAATATTAAAAATATTTCCAGTACTTTACAAATCCACTTCGGTATGATTTCATTGTTTGTTTTCTTTTCTCAGATTGCTAAATTGCAGGCGAGGAGAATTGTAATGCAGGTCTTGGCATGTCCCTATCGAGTTCATTGTTAGTGTGTGGTAAACAGGCCTAGGCATGCTACAAAGGAGCAGCAGTGCATGATACCATGGCTGGTTTGGCTCTTTGAAGCCCAGAGTAATGCAAACCTTGATGAATGGTTGGGGTAGCTCCTGCAGGGATAAGTGTTGAGACAGACCACAAATAAAAGGCGCGTCTCCTCTAACATGCTGGCTTGAAACGACTTTGCTCAGCTTTCAGGAACAGTCTTGCCAGGAGAGAGTTCAGCTCAGCTTGATTTAAAATTAGGTCTCAGCTAGGCTGAGCTTGTGTATAAATGAAACACTGCTTTTGAGGTGCTGGCTGAATACATTCCAGCAGCAGGGCGTTGAACTCTAATGTTAAGACTGAAACTAAGATATGTGATAAAAAGGAAACAGATAGAAGGGAAATCTGTTGCTGTTGCTGGTCTTATCAGAAGGTACAACAATGCAAGTTTCACTTTTAGTCCTGGAGGACTTGCTTCACCAGGGCTGTCTCAGTCTCCCCCACAGCAGCCTCATCTGTGCTTTGTTTAAAAACAAGTAGGCCCCTGTGCAGGTCCAATCTTGGTATTTCCTGGCTACCAGGAGTAATGTACACTGTGAGAGGGGCCTTTGGGTAAAAGTATTTACAGAGTTTCAGTCATTGCAGGTTAGCGAGGGCACACTCCTCTGTTCCCTTTTTTCTGGTGGATCACTTCTGTTTATGGGGCACCATGTAGCTTAGTTCTGGATGCACTCCTTGTGCTGTTCTAGCTTGTGGGAACAACCCGTTTTCTGTGCCACACCAGAACCTGGAATCATTTCTGGGAAGCACAAATCTGTGCCTCTGAGGGGCTGGGACCCGGCAAGAGAGGAGGAGTAGGGGAGGAGTCCCTCCTCTCTGTGCAGGAAGTTATATGGGATTTTGCTAGGCTGTCACCCTGGTGGGGACAGTGCACTCCAGGACAAACAGAGGAGGTATGACCTCAGTCAGCTCCGTCTTTTGCAATGAAATGCCGTAAACAAGGGCGGCCTGCATGTGATAGTTCTTTGTTAATCTAAACACAGCTAATATAAAAGATGTGCAAGGCCCTTGAGAAACTGTTCAGCAAAACAACAGAGCCAAAACCCTCATTACCAAGCACTTAACTAACATGCTTCTGATTTCTTTGAAAAGAAGCTCAGAAAACACCCAGTGAAATCCTGCAGCCTTTTTGCTGAACTCCTGAATGGTCATTAAAATCACTGTTGCCCTGTTTAAGGAATTTGAAGTGTGATTCTTAAGGCCAAAAATGTGTTCACAGTATCCCGATCTCACCCTGCTGCAATAAGACCCAATCCCAGAGACTGAGAGCACTGGATGAACTTTCATCTCCATAGTGTCAGCTCAACCACTGTTTTCTTTATTTCTCCTTTTTCTCTTGCCCTCACACTTCCTCAACCTGTGCCAGTAACCTAGGCAAAGGTGACATAACAAGATGCTTTGGGCAATTGTTCTGGGGCTTAGATTAACAGAGCAAAAAGGTTCTGTGCACTCATTCTCTTACATGCTGGCAACACTGTAGTGTTGAAGGTAGGTGAGAAGAGGCAGAGGTCACTTAATGTGGTACCAGTACTGAAAGAAAGACTAACCAGTTTTTCTTCGGAGTTCCTTCTTGTTACATATATACCTCACTTTTCAGAGTACATATTGCATCAGCTTAAAAGCAGTATTACTGAAGTATTCTATAATGAAGGTGACCAGTCTTTTCAGTATTGATGTTCAGGTGGTGGATAAATGAGTCCTCGCTTAACAAGAAAATTGGAAAATATTACCTGATTTTTAGAAGGATTTTCTGTTTCCCGTATATCATTTCCAACTTAAGGCAACCTTGAGCATTTGATGCTTAAATCCCCTTGAGTTCCTAGGCTGCTTCTCTAGCAAGGACATCTTGTTAAGTCAGTGATTAAAAACTTGACTAGTTTATCAGAGTAAAACTTTACATACTTCATCAAAAACCAAAAGTGAACTATCCACAAAATAAATTGCCTTGTTTGATCTTTTCACTATTTCAACTCTTCTTCCTTCTGTCCACATTGTCCAACCCCAGGTACTAAGGCAGGGAATTGCTGGTACATGTTGTCAGAGGAGCACTGAAGAGCTGTTACAAACAGCTCTGTTGTGGTCCTACTACTATGCATAGTCTTGTTTGTTGTTTCACTTCTGCCCGAAGTTTTGTTATGGATGAAGGATTTGTAAATTCCTTTGGAGTTTCTCTCAGGTGAGTTCTGTAGGGGTGACGGTTCAGTATGTGATTGACAAAAGTGATGCATCCTTCAAATATTTATTGTCTTAGGCTTCTTGTAGCTGCTTTTATGTTTTGGGTTTTTTTTTCTATTCCTACTTTTACTGTTGAGTTTTTTTCTGACTCATCATAAAATCCCACTTTAACAATCATGGAGACTGTGCAGAATTATTTACTTACTGATATAAAGTCCCTTCTTACATTGCTTTATAAAACTTCTTGGGGTGATCTGGTACTTTGTGTACTTCTGAATGACCCCTCATGAATTGACTTCTATTGCTTCCTCTTATTAATAGGAGCAAGGAGGCAACAGCTAGCAAGTACTAACCTGGTGCAAATTGAAGACATTCTTTTACTGATTTTTTTCCTTCCATCCCATCTCTTAAGTTTTCATAACACCACTGAGTCTCCTTTTTATGATCTGAAGCAGACAATAGACAAAGATCCAGTGAAAATAGCTGCAGACATGACAAATGCCAGATATTGAAAGAGCATGTGTAGCACAGGGTAAAATATTAGCAACTCGTACATTCATGCGGACCTTTCCCCTTTAAGGCCAGAATGCTTGTGCTACTTGAAAGCAGCATATTGAGAAATAAATCAATTCTTATTAACCTCACCCTCACAAAATGAATAAGGCAGTTGTAGTCACCGTCACTGTCCTGAAACGGAAACACATCATACACGTAGGTGGGAAGGCATTTTGGAGATTTTAAAAGGCCTGGTTTAGGTAATCTGAACCCCTTTTCCCAAGCCCCAAAGTCTTCTGGAAAACTGATATTGAAATAGCAGACCAAATAACCTTAAGAAAAATGGTGATTGATTTGTGTGGTTTGGATCTATCCTTTGGAATGCTCTAGTGAAATGATTCCCTGTAAAATTCTATAAAAATCATTAGAAAGATTTTCCTTTTTTAATTATGCAGATTTCTATCAGGTAAAGTTTTCCTTTCTGCTCAGCAGCCAGGAAATTGTGCTCTGCTTGGGGTAGCTGAAGGTTACATGGGTAAACTGGATTTAAGTGTTGTGAATTTTAGCATGACTGTCCCTAAATTTTGACTGCCCACAAGAATGCAGATTCTGAAATGTTGTACCTAAATTTTCTATGATGCAAGGGAGGCAATTCCACTGGAAGCCTACTGAACAAAGAGCTTCTTAAAGTAGGCCTTAATAAAAGCTGATGTATGTTTTTAAACTACCTCTCAAGCACCCCTTAGGAGACAGAGAGAGATGCTCCATTCCGCTCTAATTTTCACTTTGGACCTCCTGAAAGTAGGTACACAAGTCTCAAATTTTAAAAAAAGCAAAAAATTTACTTACTTAATCTTCAGCATTGCGTATAAAGCGAACATGCTGGCCATGATTGCATTTCAGAAAATAAATCTGCCTAGACATGGAGAAGGGACAGGACATGGAAATTCTTGAATGGTTTCTAGCTCAAGAAAAAAGTTTAGTGTATATCAACATCTCAATCCCGGAATGAGGATGGGGACATTCCTGACTTGTCTTTAGAGCTAGATGCAATATAATCATATTTGTTAATGTTTTCCTGAATTAAGTTCTGCTGAAGGACAGAACTTGTTTGGTACAAAACCACATGGGCATGGCTGACCTGCATTTAACTGATAAAGCGGTCTCTGTGCAGTGTTATAGATGTGCATCTCAGTTGGCATTTCACTGCACAGCTGATAGGATCTTTCAGTTCATGTTTTAAACCAGAAAAATAGGTCTTAACAGGCTGAAACAGATACTTTTAAAAATCAGTTTATGAAAATCATTGTAGTAGTTCTGGTGATAAAATCAATAATCCCTTTTTCTCATCCCAGGAATGGCCACGCTGAAGGACAACACCTTCAAAAAAAAAGAAAAATTCTAAACCTCATGTAGGATCAAGACAGAGCAACCAGCTAATTAAATTATCTGCACCAATCTGAGGCTTGGGTTGAATTCACCCTGAGGGTGTATTATTTTAGCATACAGGATGTTCTGCCTCAACTGATCACAATTTCCAAGTAACTATCCATAAAAAAGGGACAAATAATTCAAAATCAAGTATCTGTGTAATAGAGAAGCTACAGAAAAACATCTTTTCTAAGGTCAAACAGAGACGATGAGGAAGTGTCTCATTTGGGAAGGGGTAGTAAAAGTGCATTGATAAAAAAACATTGTGGGAAATTGACAGCTGATGCCTGTAAACCCAGTCATACTGACAGTAGGCCTGTTGAATCCTTGTTATCTTCACAAAACAAAAAAATGTATTGACACATTTGCTTGCTAAATGGCTTTTTACTACCTTCAAACACACAGGTGTTTACTCCTCTGATAGCAGAGTATGGGTGCGTTGTTTTCCATAGAAGACAGTGAAGCTACATTGTTCAGAATTGTGAATAGACAGAGGCTACTCTGCCACATATGTGTTTAAAAGTTGAGTTGAAGATTTTGGGGGGTTTTTCCACCCTTACATTATGCACCAGTTCTGCTTCATCAGTCAGCAGATGCATCTAATTCTAGGTGTCAGTTCTGGTCTCTGTGTATTAGCACAGTATTATTTTATTAAGAATTTTTCTTCCATATGGGAATTGTGTGTGTGTCTGAGACCACTTGCTCTTGAATTCAGTGTGAATGTTTGGGCTTACTGTTTTTAAAGATTACTGTAGGTCAGGATTTTAAAGGCCTGGGTAAAAGCTTTAAGCATTTTATCAATCCACCCTCAGTGGTCTGTTTTAGCAGAATGTACGATAACCTACCTATTTTTCTGGAATGACTGATACATCTTTTTTTTTTCTTTCCTTAGTAAGATCATATGGACCATTACTGTTTTGAGGGGAAAAAAAAAGATTTTTCTTAATAGAAGACAGCATTTGGATGCAAATGTCTTTTGAGATGCTGCCATGGGACTGATGTTTTATCCAAGAAACACTCAGTACCTGCAACAGCTTGTATATGCAGATAACATTTTCTTGTTGTACCAAGTCAAGGCTATAAGGGTGCAAATGTGTTGGTTATGAAGAGTACCTCTCACTTGTCTTTGTTCTTTTTTACACATAAGCTTGATCTAGGTAGGCACTCCTCAATCTAGAGAACAAGCATACTCTGTTTTAAGGAAGAATGATCCATGTTTGATTTTATACTAGTGCTTTGCCATAGAAATCAGCAAATTTGTGGACAACAAAATTCTTTCCAGCACTGGTGCTGCTGGTGGGTTCCCTTCTTATTCCAGGAGTTTTGCAAATAACTTAAAGATTTTCAAATGTCAAAGTCCTACTTCTAGCCTTTGTCTCAATTCAGAAAATGTGTTTCTCCCTCTTCGAAACCAATTTACTTTAATAAATCAGAAGGTCCTGGCACAATGCTGAAAAACATCACTTTCTTTCTCTTTTTTTTATTTTTTTTTTCTTTTCTTTTGCTGGCTGCTGTAATTTTTTAAACCTTTGGCATTTGGTGCTTTACCAATCTATCTGAGGCTCTCTATTGTTCTCTGCCAAAAACCCACAATATCCTTCTTTATAGCCTGGTGACTTAGCAGATGGTGTATATTACCTTGTGCAGCCTTGCATGGGAAATGAAGATTTGTACATTTTTGGAAGGCATAAAGTTTTCTGTAACTTCATATGGTTATATATGCACACATATATATGTCTGTTCTGATAGTGATGTTGTGCCATTACTGAAACAATACATCCTTGATCAAGTTCATTTATTGGGCTTCGAATAAGGGAGTTAGTGGAGAAGCTACACACTTCTCTACCAGTTAAGCTGTATTAGCAGGAAGATGTTTGTCTCTATGAAATAAAATGATAGCTTTACTCTTCTGGCCAAATGGCTTCACAATTTTGCTTCTTTTTGATGTTGCCGTGTTTGCTCTTGAGAGGAAAGACAATAGTGCTGCGAAACTGTTTGACATATCAAAACCTGTAACCTGCATGTGCTCTTTATGTGATTTTTTCTGCTTGATATTTGATTATTTGCAGAGCACACCACATACAGCAAATGCAGCTTTCCAATATCTGTGTTGATAATCTTCACTTAAGGAACTGAGCCCAGAATTCTGCGTTATGAAAAGTTTTCTGTTCTCTTTTGCTTTTCTTTATAAAATCAGAAATATTTTACAGTCCCTCCCTGCTTTGGAGCCAATTCTTTGCAGGCTTTCTGCAATCTCAGCAAAC
The DNA here is from genome assembly GCA_013397135.1 of Pachyramphus minor. Taxonomy (NCBI): domain Eukaryota; kingdom Metazoa; phylum Chordata; class Aves; order Passeriformes; family Tyrannidae; genus Pachyramphus; species Pachyramphus minor. Next base: position 183,711 of record VYXB01007209.1, on the reverse strand, counting down.
CTTCTACTTGCTATTCCAAGTGGACTGGTTAGACACTCAACAAGTTACAGATTTCAGTCCTCTGTACACAGCACAGCTGCTTCCCCTTTCTCGTTGCAGATACCATGATGTGCTGGACTTATCCACTCTCACACTCCTCACTTAAGCTCTTAGACTTGTCAACTGTTTCCAAATTTATTTATTTTTTTTTTTAATCCTGGTTCCAGCTGTAAAGTAAGTAATTCAGAGTTAGAATAAGATTAAGTTTTTCAGATCTTATTCCCAAAATATGTCACTTAGTACTGACTGAAACCATTTTGAGAACTTACAAAATCTAGAACTATGCAAAATATTAAAATATTTAATTTTTAAAATATTTTATTTTCTTTTTTTTTAATCTTCTTTTTAACAAGTAACGACCTCTAAGTAAATGTTGAATCTAGAAGTAAACTTGAATCAGTGGTGAGTACTACCTTTATAACTCTCTATTGTCAAGAAAAAATGAAAACCCAAACAAAACCCACCCCAGCAAATATTCACTTTGATTAGTGAGTGAAAAAGCAAACCCAGCAATCTTCTACACAGCTCTGCTGCCACTTCTGGTGCTGGAGATTACACAGTTGTCTNTTTTCTGTTCTCTTTTGCTTTTCTTTATAAAATCAGAAATATTTTACAGTCCCTTCCTGCTTTGGAGCCAATTCTTTTCAGGCTTTCTGCAATCTCAGCAAACCTTCTACTTGCTATTCCAAGTGGACTGGTTAGACACTCAACAAGTTACAGATTTCAGTCCTCTGTACACAGCACAGCTGCTTCCCCTTTCTCGTTGCAGATACCATGATGTGCTGGACTTATCCACTCTCACACTCCTCACTTAAGCTCTTAGACTTGTCAACTGTTTCCAAATTTATTTATTTTTTTTTTTAATCCTGGTTCCAGCTGTAAAGTAAGTAATTCAGAGTTAGAATAAGATTAAGTTTTTCAGATCTTATTCCCAAAATATGTCACTTAGTACTGACTGAAACCATTTTGAGAACTTACAAAATCTAGAACTATGCAAAATATTAAAATATTTAATTTTTAAAATATTTTATTTTCTTTTTTTTTAATCTTCTTTTTAACAAGTAACGACCTCTAAGTAAATGTTGAATCTAGAAGTAAACTTGAATCAGTGGTGAGTACTACCTTTATAACTCTCTATTGTCAAGAAAAAATGAAAACCCAAACAAAACCCACCCCAGCAAATATTCACTTTGATTAGTGAGTGAAAAAGCAAACCCAGCAATCTTCTACACAGCTCTGCTGCCACTTCTGGTGCTGGAGATTACACAGTTGTCTCATCCTTCCCCACAGCGTGGGGGGTCACTCCTTATTTTGTTCCTTTAGTCAAAATTTGGGCACATTAGGCATATGAGGATCTATACAAGGGTAGTAGAAAGCAATATTATATGCAAGATGTGAGTATACAGGTAGTCACTATATGGGAATATCTGTGCAGCTGCATCTCATTTCCAGGTTGCTGTCTTTATTAACTGCATAGAGATACACCAACCTTCCAGATGTTGTTGAACTAGCCTGCCTCTTGAGTGGAAGGCAGACATATGAATAAATATGACAGGATTTCTAGATGTTATATAATCTCTTGATTTGAGAGCTGAAAATCTGTGCCAGTATCTGTAATAGGATCTTTCCTTGGAGAGGAAAAGGAATGTTTTTATGGACAGGTACATGCTTTTACTGTGACATTTGGAATTACCTGCCTTGAAGAAATAGACATGAATCTCAGGGGAAGGGCAAAACCCTTTTGAAATTAGGTCTCTGGGAGAATCCTGGATAGTCTTCTGAGATCTGCTTAAAGTGTTTTCATTTATCCTAATGATAATTTGTTGGATGGATTTAATATTTCTAAGTGCAATGGGACTTTGGGTTTTATAATGCTGAAACAGATCATACCATTTTTCTAGCCAAAAAAAGGGGAAGAGCCTGAATGTAAATCTCATCCTCCTCTTGAACATTAAAATATGACTGGAAAACAGTAACTACCAAAGAAGTATTTTGTTCATTATCCTGCTTTTCATACTAGTGTAATAGTAAAGAGATACTTCTGGAAATATCTTAACTTTTTGGGATGGGAGGGTAAGGGATATTTAGAGTAAAGGATGCTTCAGTAATACAAATATCAAAAATAGTACAGGGAGGAATCTGAACATCCATTCTTACTGAAACTACCAACAGAACACTACTCTAAAAAGAAATGAAAATACTTTAACTGCTTTGAGGAAGTAGCAAGAAAGATGGATTTGAGCAGATGCCAGGAGACGTGTAAATAATAGCTATGATTACAGTGGCCTTCCTGCATAATTAAGGTGAAATAAAAAACATGCTTTAGCAATCTTTTCTGAGGATTTAACCCCTGAAGGTGTAGGGTTGCAGCCCGGTTGATTCAGGCACCATAACAGGGTGAATATTCTAAAATGAGACACAAAAAAAAAAAAGATTAAAAGTTTGGCAGCATGGTCTTTTCTAGCTCCCTCCCATTACATTTTGTCTCCTTCCCCCAGGACAGTCTGGCACAGTGACTCTGAACACATGACAGTATGTTCTGCAGGAATATAGCTAATTACTTAGACATGAGTAGCCTCATTTTTGAGGCTGAGCAGGGAACACTTCTGAGTCCACATATATTATTACTGCTGCACATATTTCTGCAAGAGAGGAGGCTGAGGTGAGCATTTGCAAAAGATTGCTTCTTTGTATTTTAAAAATTGGTTTAAGGCTCTTAATTCTTAAATTTATTCTAGAAAAAGAAAAATCCTAGCTGCCCCGTTTCTGCTGAGATAAAATTGCCCAGCATTCAGCACCACGTAGTAGCTTAATGTTAACTACAAACCTGTGCCTTAGAAAAGCCATTATCCTATATGTCCTCCAGTCTAGAGGTGCTCAGAGTAAAGCCGTTCCCACGTAAAGGAGTGAGAAATGAGAGGCATCGTGCATGCATCCTGCCAATATTTAGATGTTTCAAACCTTTAAATTGGGCATGGTGGATGTTGATGTCAACTCCTTTATTAGAAATTGAATATGTTTATTTTCTTCTTTTGATGCTAGTCAACTAAACACAGAGTACTAAATAGTGGAGTTTTTCTGCATAAGACTGAAATCTAAATTGTCCTGGTGAGTTCAGAAACCACCAGGCTCTCACTGAGGTCTTGAAGTTCACCTATGCCTGCGGCCACATGTGACTGTCTCATCTGCTAAACAGGGACTCTAATGTTAGACACGTGCAATAACAAGGCTGATCACTTAATGTCTACATGTGTTGAATTCAAAAATAGTCTTTCACACCTCATAACGACAGTAATCAAATTATCTATAGAGATACTCAAGCATAAATCAAGAGTATACATATGAAACTGAATGGGGAGCTACAGATAGATAAATCAGTATTAAAATTTATAAGCCCCATCCACTTCTTATACAGATTAAAATCTAGAAAAACAGTTTTTAAAGTCCAATGTCTACTATTTGACATTATAAGGGGGATAGCATATCACTGCAAGGAAACAACAATAACCATTGGCTGGCTTTCAAACTGACCCAAAGATGTGACAGAATTGATTCATTATTTTCTTTCCAAAAACATGAAATGGAACAAATTATCACAGGGTCTCCCCTCAGGGATCAGAGTGCTGTCCTCAGTCTTTATGGAATAACATGGAGCTTGGAGAAAAGTGTACAACCTCAATAGGTCTTTACATCATCCCAGAAGTGTACAATATTCATATTTTAAAGAGCTTGTCACAGTTCTCCTTTTACTTATGCAAACAGAAAAAAATGCTTAAACCATAGGCAAAAACTCCGTTGTATGCAAATCCCAATAGAGGATTTATTTTTATTGCTTCTTTAATTTTTTTTCTTCTACATAAAAGCTGTCTACATGTAGGTGACAGGAAACATTCCCTATCTCTGCAAAGACATGAGAGGAGAATTTCAAAGATAGCAGTAACTGTGAAGTTTTACTCTGGCATTTCAAACTGTGTGTGCCTCTGATTTAGCTGAAAATGAAGAAGTCTGAGGCAGACTAGAGTCTCCTCCATTAAAGAGTCCTCGCTGAGTTTGTCATGATGGGATAGAGGAAGGTCACATTATCCTAAAATATACTCTTCTGGATCAAAGCCCAGTTGATTTTGAGCCCCAGGAACTGTGTACTGCAGCTGACCAGCCTCTTAAGTGTCAAGGCTTTTTCCTTAATCCCAACCATACCCACATAGCTAAAGCCTGCCCTATAAATTGAAGTTACTTGTCAAGAATCACCATTAGTGCAAGAAGCTTAGAAAATGTGTTTTTGCTATGAAAAACTGCAGTTACATACATTGCAGCCCATTTTTATACCTTTCTGCTTCTAATTTCATTAATCACGGCCATAACACTTGCAGAAGGCTCTGGTGCCACTTTTGTCCCACAGGTGTCCTCCAGCATGCCCCATGGGGAGCAATCCCTTCTGCAAAGCAACACACATTTGTTGAGCTGGGTTCCTCCCCAGCAGAGTGCCAGGAGCTCAAAGAGGGAACTCAAGCTGACTAAATCAGTGTCAGCTTTCTGAGGTGCTCTCCTTACTAAAACAAAACAAACAAATGAACAAACAAGAGTATTGTTTTCTTTCACCCTAAGAGCTCTGCCATGGGTAAGCCTTGTCCCCTATCAGCTGAAACCATCCCCCGGCGTAGGTGAGACTCCATGTTTCAGGATACCCTCGGACCCTGCCAGGAGACTCCAAGTGCTCTCAGATGCACCCAGGCAGCCCAGCTGAAGGCAGATTTTGGGCTCTCAACCAGGCAGCTGGGTAGTCAGGGTGCCTCAAAGCACACTAGGCTCAGTCCTGCTCATGGCCTCTCCCTTAGCTGCAGTGATGCCATAACCTGAATGTGGGTTTTTAAAGCATGTAGCAGAGTTTTTGACATTTGCAGGAGTATTTTGGGTGTTTTGACCACACTGGTAGCTTCTGGTTCAGTTTAACAGAGCAGTGTGGAGAAGCAAATCATAAATGGGTTAAAAGCCAACAATCTGCCCCTCTATAACTTTTGTATTCTCCTGATTGTCTCTGGTGCTTTACCTACAGGAGAAAAAGGCCACAAGCACTGTAACCAGCCTTGTGAGCTTGCAGCATTCCCATGATGGGATCCAAGTGTTTCTGAGGGCACAGATACTCCAGTGAAGAAAATCTTCTATGGAAACAGTTGCCATAGAAAATTTTGTGAATTTTCCAAAGTGGTCCAGTTAACAACATTCTCTTGGGTACCCACAGATATTAGAATAAATGATGGTTCCTATACTGTGTAACGACCAGGCCTTGAACTAACAAACATCATATATGAAATCCAATTTTGCTTAATTCAATTTTGCTAAGGGAGCATTTAGTGGCCTAGTGGACTTGTAAACCCTAGAAACATTCTTTCAGTCTGAGGTAATACAGTTTCTTGGCAATGCATAAGTTGAAAGCCCCAGAGTGATAGAGACCTAAATTACAAGCATGAGGAAATGCTCAAGAAAATCACAAATTAATGCACAATATAAAAATAAAAGTAATGATCATTCAACCACAAGAGCTTAGGTTTCAGGTTAAAAATGTCCATCTCAGTGCTGGAGAAGGGGTGGAAACCCAATCACCTGAAGTAGACAGAGGAAGAAGAAATTTATTTAGCCAAACCAAGTTATGTGGGTAGGTGAAGTACTTCCCTCAGATGTTCATTTATCTGAAAAACAAACTAGCTCAGACTTCCAGAGCTTTAAATTTCTTCCACCCTGAGAGAAAGTGGTAGGTGTTTCACTGCTGAGGACAAATCACATTTGTAGGCAAGGGTGGAGAGACTGAAGGAAAACACCACATTGCTGCATTTACATTATTTAATAGCCTAGAGGGAGGTTGAAGGGTTTTTTTTTTATTCCCATCACAATAATAGTAAAACCAGTATTATGAATGAGATTTTAGTCATCCATATAAGTGTGTGTGTGTATGTATGTGTGCTCTCCCCACACAATCAAATTGAAAATGGTTGTTTCAGACAGGACTGCAGTCTTACAATAAACCTTTTAGATGGACGAACTTACAGTTTAATTTCCTACAAGCCTAGTCAACAAATTGAGAAAATATAAAACAGACAAAAGAAAACTGAAATGGAATACACCTGCTCTTCAGCAGCACCAAGATTGATGAGAAAATCACTTACAGACTGAGAGCTTAACAGATATGAATCTCTCTAACATTGTCAGCACTGGCACTTTAACCAGGTATGTAGCAGTACCTATAATAGTGAGAATGGAACTCAGGGAATGCAATAATACTTGCAAATGGTAAGAAAATGTACTTTTCTGTGGTGTGAGGCTAATAAGTCTGTGCCACTAGAATTGGTATTTGTGCCTGCATTTACCTATTTGAATGAACAATGTGGTTTTATGTTTGTGAATTTACAGTTTCTGTTCTTCATCTAGGAGATATTTGAGAGAAAACAATAGATATAAATCCATCTTTTGCATCAACATTCCTGTGTTCTGCTTTCAACAGGCTGTGCTCAACTAGTTACTTTGAGCTGCTTCAGCTTATTTCAGAAAGCTGCTGCTCCTCTCAATGGGTTTGATCATAAACAATCAGCCCAAGAACAGGATCACCTGCCCATCAAATTCCTGTATGGAAATCACAGCTGGAAATAAAAACTTACAGCCCACTGTCCATCTGTGTTGAGTGAAGAAGTGAAAAGGAGCATGTGTTTCTCAGAGAGATGTGTTTCCCCTGGGAGTCAGGCTGGGCACATCCCACATATTTCACATAAGGTGCTGAAGAACCCTCACACAGATAAGGGCTCTGAGGGGTTTGCTGGAGGGCTGGGATCTTACTAGGCTTAGTGTAGGAAGGCATCGTACCCCATTCCTATCTCCCTGATCTTCCCCAGTCATCCCGACATTCACTTTTTAGTGTGCCTGAAACAGTATTCTAAACTGGATTCAGGGGGGTCTATCTTCAGAGGGTAACATATCAACACCAAAAGCCAAAGAAAAGATACTGGAAAATTTTCTAAACCTTCTAAATCTTCCAACCCAAAGAGCTTCCTCCAGGCCCACTAACAGCAGCCTTCATAAAAACACAACCCCAGAACTAAACAGTGATCATAAGTATGTTTTGTGCTTGAAAAAACAATTAGATAAGTGATATTTCTAAGAAAGTAAACATTTTCTATAAATGCTTGCTACAGACTTAAACACTTTCTGAAATACAGTGGCTTGCAGCTGGAGAAAGAAAATGCCACAACATTTATGTGTAATCATTAAGAATTATGTTAAACAGATTGATGGGGAGAAAGTTCAGTTTTCCTGAAGAAAAATTTAAAAAGAAAGAACTCACAGATTTTGGAAATAAGACCCAGTGGACCAGATGTCTTTGATAAGGCTAAGTAATTTCAAAACTTTCTTATTATTGTTACAACTTGTTCAGCTTCACAGGGTTCAGTAATAGTCAGCGCCTTTGCTCAGACAACTTTCACATAGCCCTTTGTATCTCCACTACAAGCTTGATCAAAAATCCACTGAAAAAAAATAAGCAAACCACTCCTCATTTTTCAGTGGGACTGAGTTGGATGGAACATTTTATGCAGCTGGAATAAATGGCTAATAAAGAAGTAAAGGATTGAGAATTTCTTATGAAACAAACTGCAAGATACCATTGATTCTTCACCATTGAGGATTGATTCTTCACCACTAAGGAGTCAGCATCTTTTAGAAATCCAGGATGTGGGGTTTTTTAACGTGATACAACATTAGCTGCTCCAAGTTCTTGTGCGCCTCTGATGCTACAACCCAGCCCAGTCCTTGGAGTGATGCTATCAGATTCCCTTTTAGCTTCATTTCCCTTGCAAGGGACAGAGGAAAGAGGACAGAGATAGCAACAGAGAGTAAATAACATTTAAGGATGATATTAGTAAATATATTTGTTTCCTGTCAATCTCAGTACAAGCTGGAGCAAGGTGATAAGAGGAACTCCCACTCCTGACTTCTGCCAGGGCCATTTCTTCCAGTTGTGGCAGACCAAGGGAAAGAGCAGATGCCTCCTTGGGAACAGCAGAGATGGGACAGCTGACAGTTGCTTCTTCTTATGATGCATTTAATTGAAAACAGAGGTTATTTTCTTTTGCAAAGCACATTGCCCTACATTTCTCTTCTGACATGGGAGCTTCCTGCTCAGCTTTGAGGTTTGTCACACTTCACTTTTCCCAGCTTGGTAGCTACAACCAAAGACGCCAGTCAACAGAGGCTTAAGGCAGACTGATTTCAGATCCTATAGATCCTGTTAGTGAATCCTATAAAGAACTAGAGAAATCTTCCTTTGACTGAGCCTGCTTGCTGATTAAACACACTATGTTCATTCTCTCTCTTTGTAGGAGCTGACATAATGTTCTCTGGAAAAAACATGAGACAGATGGACATTTGGACAGATGTATCTGTCCCTATACCTTTAAGATGATTAAGTTTAATCCTGGAACTGCTTGGCCTAAACTATCCTTTGGGGGAAGGGAAAGGAAAAAGTAATAAAAAAAAACCCTTGGGAAAAAGGATCCTTGAAAAAGAAAGGTTGTTCAACAAAAGGATTTTATTCCTCATTTATACAGAGCAGAATCTGACATGCAGAACATCTGCTATTAAAACAGTCAAATAAAGTATTGTTTGGCTGAGGCAAAAACAAAGATGGGTTATGTACATATTTCAAATACATATTACATGGCATATTCTTTCAAAGAAAAAGACTGTCAGGCTATGAGGGATAGATCAGCTGCATGAGACCTTCTGTTACCAAAATGTAGCAGTGAAATAGTTAACAGGTCTGGCTTTTACATTGTCATAAGGAGACTTCATTGCTAGCATCCCACTGAGATGAATGAAGGCAGCTTATGTCTAGTGTTATTGTTTCCATGTGTTTGGCTCCAGACTCAAGCCAACATTCCCTTTAGTTTATACTTGAAAGGTTATCTTCAGAACAAGAAGAGACAGAAACTTTCTGTAAATATATGTATGTGTAAAAGAGGGCAAATACAGGTTAACTCCACTTACTCAGTTACAGTTTTCCCAAATTAACATTTTGATAGCTATAGCAAAAAGAATTTTGTTTACAGAAGCTTCTGATTATCTGAGTGGCAGAGATGTCCCTTACAGCACATTTGCTCTGTTTTAAATATACAGGGTGATCTGATCAATACTAACACAATTTTATCTCATGGTTGATAATTTTTAGTCTTTTAGGCTTTGCAATGAAGTACCAGCTAACAAAGAGCATAGCAAAGTATGCAACAAGGAACTGTAAATGAAAGGAAAAAAAAAGTCTGAGTGTAACTGTGAAAGGGAAAGGCAAACAATCTGCATTTTGGTAAATGAAAATATACTGCTTGTAACAATAGTGCTCCAGAAGGAAAATGTCTGTAAAGACTGGAAATATTTCAGTTGGCTTGAGTTTTGCCATGTGACTCTCTCTAAAGCCTGGGATTTTTTTTTCCACTTTCTCCATCAGTAATCTAACACCAAAGTTTCTGCACAGAAGAGTACCCATAATTGTTCATTATATGTACTTCCCTGGAGACAAGAAGGGACCAGAAACAGCTCATACAGATTGGTGTTTTTACCCTACCTTGAAAATTATCCTTCTTCTCTGAATGACAGGCTTCAGATAAAGCATAATTATAAAAGTGCTTCTCTTTGGGAATACTGAAAGTGTTTCCAACAATATCTATTTTTGGTGTTTTGCTGAATCCAGAATTCTTCTAATACAATGTCTCATAGGTATGCCTTAGCTATAACAGTTTTGTTTTATTTTCTATAGTATTAGTTAATAGCTCAGGATTTTTCCTCTTTATAACATGAGATACTCATTTTACTGTAAAATTGATCTAGGAGGACATCCTTCCTCAGTATTTTATTAGACATCTGGCAAGAAAGGAGGTAATACATTGACAAGGGTGAGATAGTACCTAACTTCTAGGCACCCCACCTTCTCTTAAGTTAGTAAGAGGCTCATACAGAGATCCAACAGTGGCCTCAATTTCAGCCTTGTCCTGAGCCCACCATTTCTTGCCAACAAGAAACTGAGAGATTAACACTGCCATGAGAAAACACGGGTTTAGGTGGGATTTAGGATGTCTGAATATGGAGCTCAGAGAATCAGACCCACGAAAACAAGCAAGTTTGCAGACTGGGATGCAGACCTGTAAACAAATTGGAACTGGGAAACAGGGTTATTCCTTAACTTTGGTCATTTTCAGAAGTAGATCCAGAACAGGACTTTAATACTTCTATTCTGTGGGAGGTCCTTCTTTACACACCTTAGTCCAAAGCTGAAGACAAGATATCATTATTTGTGTGCCCAACAACAAAAGAATAGTCTCCCTGATGGGCTTTATAGTCCCCAAAAAAAGTAATTACTCAAATAAGTTAGGACTGTATAGATAATTTGAGAACTACAATTTTTGCTACAGGCACCAAATATTCCCAGAAGAAGGAAGAAATCTCTTAAATATGTAAAATAAAACAAAATATAAAGCCCAGACTGTTAATTATGGGTGTTTTGCCCTGTAAAATTCTCTTTTTCATGGATTTCTAGTTTCCACAATGGAGTTTTCTAAACAGCCAGTGACAAGGTAAATTTGAAATGTACAAATGTTCTAATAAAGGAAGCTTTTGGGCACCTCAGTATTGAGAGCAGCAAGATCATTTCTCATTCAGCCTAAAGCAACACGAGGGCTACACTGACCTGTACTGCAATTCAAGAATCTGTCATACAAAGAGTTGCTCCTCTATTAATCTTGTCTGATGGGATTTTACTAGCCATGACAAACACAGCTACTTGGGTCCATTACCAATATCAGGCCTCTATTTCTCGTATGACAAGCTTTAGCAATAACTGTTCAGTGAAACTCAAAGCTTTCATGACTCATTCAAAACTCCACCAGTTTTTCATTACAGACAGATAAAAAAATGACATTTGCTGAGGTTTGAAAAGTCTTGCAGAAAGCCTGCAAGGTCTGAACAGAGGATGCAGATGAGGTGTTCCAGAGAAGACAAACCAAAACCTGTAAGGATAGGATGATCTGGAAAGGTCCATCCTTTCAGTTGTTGTTATGGTGGCATATCATAGAATCACAGAATCGATTGGGTTGGAAAAGACCTCAGAGATCATCAAGTCCAACCCTTGGTCCAACTCCAGTCCATTTGCTAGATCATGGCACTAAGTGCCCTGTCCAATCTCAGTTTAAAAACCTCCAGGGATGGTGAATCCACCACCTCACTGGGCAGGCCATTCCAATGCCTGACCACTCTCTCTGTAAAGAATTTCTTTCTACTATCCAGCCTAAATTTCCCCAGGTAGAGCTTAAGCCCGTGCCCCCTTGTCCTATTGCTGACTGCCTGGGAGAAGAGACCAATCCCCACCTGGCTATAACTTCCCTTCAGGTAGTTCTAGAGAGTGATGAGGTCACCTCTAAGCCTCCTCTTCTCCAGACCAAACAACCCCAGCTCTCTCAGCCTCTCCCCATAGATCTTATGTTCCAGTCCCTTCACCAGTCTTGTTGCCCTTCTCTGGACTCGTTCCAGCACTTCAATATCTTTCCTGAACTGAGGGGCCCAGAACTGAACACAATACTCCAGGTGTGGCCCTCACCAATGCAGAAGGATCACTTCCCTTGTCCTGCTGACCACTCTATTTTTGATATTCCTTGAGTGACTTTAATTGCCTCTTTATGAAGGTTTATTTTGATGGGGGGGTGGGGGGAAGAAGGAGTGAACATGATTGTTAATTTGTTTTTAAAAGATACTGAAAGAACAAGCTACAATCAAACTCTTAACATTAGTTAATGACAATAGAATGGAATTAATGAGGTTAAAGCAGCAACAGAGAAAAATTAGCCTTCATGGAGAATTCCTCATTTGCAGAGTTAGACGAAGATGGATTTTGTCATAGCAAGTTGTGTAAAAATTTTCATCAAAAATATAGAGGTTTATATTTCTGATGAAGATGGTTCCCAGGATAACAAGTTTGAGATACAGGATGGACTAAATTCTCTCCTCCTTTCAGCTAGGTCTCTATCCAGTCTTCTTTAGGCGCATCACCCTCATGTCCTTGAATGACTCAAGAAAAACTACAAAAATTCTTTGGGCTATTTTATGACCCAGCTTTTACTCTTTTGTTTCTATGACCATTCCTTTTCAATCCTCTGGGACCACAAGCTGTCCCTCTTGACTGTAGAAATTTAATAAGAATCAAATTTTGATCTTAGTTGCATCTATTCAGCTCCAGTCTAATAAACAGCATCATGTGAGTGAAATGGTAATTAGATAACACAGCTGAGGTTAAGTGTGAAGGGAATTGTTCAGTCCCTCTCACGCTCTTAGGGCTCAGGTTCTCCCTTATGGCTACATACCAATGTTATACTTCCAACAGAACAGGGAAGGCAGTAATATTCTCTGGGATGCAGGATTGGAGCTCTTTTGGCTGCTGAGTGGGGAATGCAGTGGCTTGGCAGCATGGAGCCAGTGCAACAACCGTTTCAGCCTCATGACTTCTGTGAATATCAGCAAATTTATCCCTTCATCTCCCAAATTTGAGAGAATCTCTTTCAGTAGAAACAAACTAACAACAGAAGTGTGTGCAAGGATGAAAATAATATTTGGAAGGAAGAGAAGATATTAGGAGCAGGTAACATTGCCCAAATATGAGAGTTTCTACTATGCTTTTCCTTGTATTTGCATCTCATGTTGCCATTGAATATCATAATTATTTTGACCCTGTGTAGGGCTCACCTGAGAGGGTCAGTCACTGAAACTAAGGGAATTAAATGGCTCCTTAGCACTACCTCTCTGAGAGACATCACAGTGATGAAGTAAACTGTAAAAAAAACCCAAAAAATCAGGTTGCTCTGCCTCAGTGGAGCGAGGAAGGGTGGACTGCCCACAGTTTTTTACAGAGACACAAGCTTTCCGCATGCGCAGGACAAGTGTGAAGACAGGATCCATTCTGTCTTAAGGTCTCAGTTAGGTAAAAGAAAACCAATGAGAACATTATTTCCATCATACTAGCATTGCATAGCAAACACTGTTGAGGGCTCCTCTCCCCTTTCTTTCTTTGGCATTATGTTAAAGCCATCAGTGTGATAGCTGTAGGGGCTCACATGAAGACAATCTCAAGATATTGCTGCAGGCACGAACTCATCCCAGGTAACAGTCTGCATGCATAAAGCTACCGGCAGGAAACCAGAACAGCAAACACTCCACTGTGAGGAAAGGAGACCACTTCCAACTTCCAGGGAGGGAGCAGGCAACAGAGATTGTGTCATACCTGCATGCAACAATAGGCTCTGCTGAAATGGCCTAAAACCAGTCCCAGATGCCCTTGAGGCTGGAAAATTTCTACAAGGCAGCTACATCTGTGTTTCCTTCTTTAGTCATACAAATTTCATGGTATTACACTTCATCTTTAAAATCTGTCTCAGATGCATCTCCATGTGAAGGCTTGCCCAGGGACCACACACAATTTATCTCAACTGTATTACAGACTTAGCAGTTCTTATATTATGAATGAACACCCATATGGAACCTTACTTTTTAGGTCTTCTTATTTCTTATGAAGACTTTGAGCAGTTATCATAAAAGTCTAGTCTTCTTCCTCCTGGAAAGACAGATTTAATTTGTGGCTGCTTCCCTTCAGTTTGAAGACAGGATCCTTTTGACAGCTGGGAAGAAATACTTAAAGACTTAATTACCTTCCCCTTCTCTGACCAAATGATTACTTAAAAACAGCTGCAACAGAGGCAGTCCTGTGATAGCGTGCTGCTTGGAAGAACCTTCAGGTCAAGCAAAATTGTGTAAACTAATAAAAAGAAAACAACTAAGCTGGAAAATCAGAAAATAGAAATATAGGGTCCTTTTTCTGTTGGTCATTGGGCTCCTGATTTGGAACCTATAGTAGAACTACAGTATTTCCAGAAAGAAAAAAAAAATGGTTTTTTAAGTGCAATTTAAGATATCTTGTTTACTATTTAGGATTAATGAATATTTGCATCCAGTTTTCCTGGACAAATCACAGCTAGGAAGAATAGTGTTCCTGACATGCAGGATTCAGGGAGGCAACGTGTGTGAGGGTCTCTGTGAATTCAAGACCCTGTGTATGTGCTGTGCAGAGATAGCACGTGTTGTTTTGTGTGCAAAATTCTGGTTAAAATACAGGGTAACCGGACAGGGACTATGTGACTGGCTTACTCTAATTCTCCTTTTGGGTTGTAGGCAGTCAGGGCAGATAGCACTGTTATTGGCAGCTTTTGTAATTTATGTGCTTTGAGGGAGGAACAGGAGGGAGCCAAGAAACTGGGAGGACCTGTCCCTTCTCAATGTCCATTCTTTCCATGCAAGCCCTTGATAGTTCTGAGAAGAAGAGGGAAATAAATCTTCAGGGACCAAAGAGGAGCTTGATCCCATGGGACTGCAGAGCAGGGTAAAAAGCAATGGTGACTTTGTACGTTATGCATAAGGTAAGGCAGGAAGGACTTCCCTACAGGCATGTTTTTTTGTAAGGAAAATGGCCATTAAGAAAACGTCAAGTTTAAAGCCTGTGATGTCATTAATTTAACAGTTAGGCTAAACATTAAAAGAAAGGAGCTATGGGAGGAAGGAAAGGACTCTGTGTATGCCCCGAACTGCACATGTGCACTACTAACTAGTTTGAACAAGAATATTTCCAGTTGTTACATTTCAGCCCCCTTTTAAAAGCTTTTTGGCCTTACAAGGAAAATAGCCTGAGAGAGAATTTTGTGACTGCCTGATAAATTCCCTACACTGTTTTGGAAGAAAAAGAATTAAATCTGCAATTCCTTTATTTGTACAGAGAAAAACTGTATGGAGCATTGACAACTGTCAAAGTCCTCTGCTAAAATCATTGGAGACTTTTTCTTCCTGTTGGCCGAACTCAAAGAGACCCATTAATGTGACTTGTACAAAATGGAGCAGTTAAGAAAGAAAGGTAAAACAGATTCTTTAGCCTCTTCCTTGTTTTGAGCCACGGAAGGCAAGTTCTGAGTGAGGCTGGGTGCTTTGAAGTGGCATTGCTGCAGCTCCTGCTTGCCTTCTCTGCACTGGCTGTGGGAGGGTGTGGTATGGAAAGAGAAAGAGGAGTCCTCCCCGACCTGAGGATGAGTCTGCCGAAGGCCAAGACAGCTTGAAGCTGGGCAGTGACAGAAATCTTCTATGATGCACAGTAAAATCTGGCCCATGTAGTCTTTTTCTGGTTCAGCTGATGTCTTTTATCACGTGAAAATACTTAAAACAGATCCAAAGACTCCATAATTGAAGCTGTAGCGGTTGCTTCTTTTTTTTTATTACTATTTGAGAAAACCTTTATAGCTCCCTTTAGATTTTGCAGCTCATGGAATATAAATCTGCTCTTCAAAGTAGAGGAATACAGCTTTCTGGAGCTGGGAGCTGTCACATCTCCTGTAGGAAGGTAGACAGCCTGACTGCTCCAAGCTCTATAATTGCAACAGCTAAAGAAAGGATTTGCTTCTTTTTCCTTTCTAGGTCACACAATATGAAAAGACAGACAAGTTGTCTCTACGCTGTCCCTCAAAAATATATTTCCTGCTATTCTTTCTAGCTAACCCCATTTTTGTTGAATGAACAGAGCAAGGGTAGGAGAAACTCAGATCTTGCCTTGTTTGCTTTCTTTTCAGCAGATTACTTCACATATGGTGCCTCCAGAGCTCTTGTAGATGTTATATATGTCTACAGCCACTTTCTCCAGGCCCCTTGGAAGGCCAGGTTAAGTGGAAAGACTGTGACCTTGGTATCCAGTTATCACAGTGAGCACGGAGGGGTGTGGTAACAGGGGTATTTTGAGGGTAGAGCACCATAGCTTTGCTACAAGGAGGGACCATCCTGCTGGATAGTCCCAGCATGTCCCCTTTGCAGCTGGTAGATGGCTGCAGTGGTGGAAATGCTTGTAGTGCTGCAGTCACTGGTGAGAGGCTACAGGTTCCTGAATGCTGGCAGTGTGTGCCTCTGCCCTGAGGCAGATGAATCAGTAGGTCTAGGGAGCAAAGGAGCTCATGGCTATGGAGGTCAAGAGAAGGGTGCTAGAGGATCACTGTGGGATGTAAAGTTCTCTTCCTGGGCTTCTTGCTTTTGTCTGCTTTCATCTCCAGGGGCAGAGTGCCCTGTCTGTGTTATTATAGCCTGTAATAACAGATGCTTTTTAATGAGCGCACAGCCAGCCAGCCTATTGTCTGGGTTTGTGCCTCAGAACTGCATGGTGGGAAGGGCTATTGGCAAAGTTGCCTTTGTTTACTCTGTTTCTAAGGATGTGTGGTCATTAGAAGGATGGGGACCTTTCTGTCTTTCAGGTGTTTTTATGAGCTAGGCCACAACATAGCTTGTTTGTGTTACCTTTGCTTTTCTCAGAGCAATCCAACTCATACCACGGCCTGAGAAGGACCTCTACAAGCATTTAATCTGAACAGATTCCAAGGATATCCAAATGGCCCCAATAAGCAAAAATGGCCTATCTGAAAATATTTTCTGGTTGTGAACCAGAAGTAGGTTGTGTAGGCTGAGACTAGTTAGAAAGTCTGGCTTGTGCATACATATTTTCTCTTATTTTAGTGTCCCAGTGGGGCAGAGAGTCCCTGAAAGCTATGAGGCTTGGACTAGCTTTCAGAGCTAACTCCTTGCCAGCAGATTCTCTGTGTGAGGCCAATAAAATTTGTTTGCACTTGACAACAATAGAGTATTTTTGCGCTTCACAGTGTGTCTTCTTGGGAGTAACTGTTGTTTGGGAAGACCCTTAGGTCTATCCCTCCCCTTTATACCATACAGGATGAAGACATCACCCTTTCATGCCCTGTCTCTAGAACATGGTTACTACAATAAACATTAAGGGAGGCTTACAGGCTGGGTGGAGAGGACTTGCTTCCAAGCACTGACTTAGGAGACGTCAAAAGAGGGATAAAAGATGGGGAAGTAGAAACTGTCAAATAACTCACGGGTGAAGGGTGTTCTTTGAGGAACTATAGATATTTGGTAGGAATGGGAGGCAGCTAGCTGTTCTTCCTGTGGGGCTAGGAGCAATACAATTGATACAATCCCCTTGTGTCCACTGCTTTTCCCACCCAGCCTCTGTCACCCACACTAAGAGGCCAAAATAAGAAGGTTGATTACTTACCAGGGAGGAAGGGCATAGGGGAACTTCCAAGAGGATATGAAGGCCAACTCAGAGTACAGCTACATCCATGTTCTATCTCTCCTGACAAATGACGCTTAAGAATTGTTTTTTTGAGTGGTGGAGTGGAAATATGACGTGTCCCCACGCAGCATGAGTATTTCTCTTCTACTCCCCTCCCTAGAGATATTTTAAAAAATTGCAAGCAGAGGGCCAGTGTTTTTTGTTTGGTCACTGTCTCTCTTTGAAACACACTAGTTTCAAAGACATATGGGACATAAGCATATGACTAGGGTGTATTGCAACATGGAGCTGGACTGTGGTGATCAAAGAGGCATTTGAGCACCCCATGCAGCCCCCCTGGGTCAGAAAGCGAGCTCTGTTCTGCAGGGCTGGAGCTCAGTTTGGCACTGTGTCATGGAGAGGTCTTTTAGTTTTTGAAATGGTCAGCCTCAGGTTGACCACCTCATATCTGGAGGGCACTGTGGTCCCAGGAGCAGTGCTAACCCTGAGTGCTCAGGAGACTGAGTCAGTTCAGCAAAGGATTTTTCACCCATCCAGTGTAACACTGAGAGGGATCAGTCACTAAGCACTGCAAAAGCTTTTTCTCTCTCTCTCTGTGGCCATCAGGGAAACTTTTGGCTCCTTCTCCTTTTTTTCCAGCTTTATGAGATAAGCATGGATGCTAAAAAAGTCAGGATAGTAGGTCAGGGGTTATGCATGGGATTGATAGCCTAGAGCAAATACAAAGAAGTAGAGCCTTTATAAAGAATGCTGTAATGACCTGGGGACAGACATTGTCCTAGGGCAAACCAAATGCTGTGTGGGAGGCTCTTGCCCATGGCAGTCAAGATGACCTATGAATTCATGAGAAAAGCTCCTTCACTGAGATGTGACACCCTTGCTGGCATAGCGATCCATGGAGCAGCTGGCAAACCCCACCGTGAGGGGGAGACAAGCCTTACACTAGCTTGGGATTGCCAACCTGACAGTTTGCTGACTGTAGCTCTTCTTTCTTCAGCGTCTTTGAAACCTAAGTCCACGACCTTTGTTGTGCTAAGCACATCAGTTCTAAAGCCCTTCTGAAATAAAATACTGGTCCTGAAAAGGATAATTATTACAGGTCTTATGATCCAGGAAAAAATTCTATTAACTTGGATCTATATTGCTTAAATTATTTTGAAAGAAAATGACAGCATCTCTATTTCAAAAACACTCAGAGAGCGTTATATTAAATAACAGTTGTCTAAAATACTACACAGTATACTTTACTACTGTGCCATAAAAAACAAATAATCTGAAACTTATATCTTCCTCAAGCTTAGCAGCTGGATCTTTTTTTAAAATCCTAGGAGCTTGATTTGCCCAGTTCTTGTAAGGGACAATTAAATTTAATGATCTTCACTTCAAAAAATGACCTATGATTCTGAGAATTTTAATTTAATGTTTTCCCTACTTGAAATATGTCTGAAGTGTTTTATTGTTTAAAATAATCATGTTTGATGGTTCTTGAAAGTCAAAATGAAAACATCTCAAAGAGACAGAACCAGTTTTTCCCATATAAAGGGCTGACATACCATACTAGGGCAAAGCTATTCTTACAGGAATTTGCCTTTTGGTCTGAACACATACAGCTAATTGCAAAAGCTTCTTTGTTGAGTTTTTAAACAGGAGAACATAAATTTTGGAGTAGAAATCAGAATTTTAGCTAGAAGGGAACTAAACTCAGTTTCTAGTGATGCTTCCTAATTCGTATAATGGCATGACATGACATTTACATTGCAGCTCTTTCACTTCCATACTACAATTTATGTGACCAGTTTCGTAAAAATTAAAATCTTTAATGATGTTTTCTGGATAATTTATAATCTCATGGGGTTTTTTTATGATTTAAAATTGCTGACAACATAGCAAACCTGAAGGGATAAAGGAGAAAAAGCAGCAGAAACAATCTTAGATCTTGTGGTTTCCATTGCACAGACATATTTCATGGCAGTTCATATACTTACTTAGTTTTGGAAAGGAATACTTATTTGAAAGGGATACAGAATAGCTTTGGCTGCCTGTTACTGATAAATCAACTTTTCTGGACCCTCACGGACTCCTTTGGAGCTTTGAAATATGTTTTATTAGACGAACGAGATAATGAAACCAACCAGTCTGGCCATTAATTATATCATTAGTTGTATTTAAATCAGCATTTACCACACCACAGTGCTGTAGATGAGAGTTAGCTCTTGATCTTGTCATATGCAGGGGCTCCATGTACTGTCACAGAAGTCAGTTACACTGGTCCCATGAAGGAAACGCACAGAATTGGGTTTTTGACAGGGGGCAAAACTGAAGCCCTGCTGTTTATTTCAGGCCATGATAGCAAATGCTGAATAAAGCACAGCAAGACAAAATCAATTAGCACACAAAATATTTTTATGCTAGCAATTTAGTGTAATGCTGTTTGTATAAAAATCATGATTCGTTCCATTCTTTAACACACTTAAACAATGGGTGTTCCTTAACAAGGGACATCCTTATACATGCTATTTTATGCAACTTGGTAAGTACAGGCAGCATTCACTCGACAGCTATAGATCAAATTACAAGCAAACCACAGAGAAATATGTTTCTGCAGAGGAAACCCTTAGTCCCCTACTGGGTTCCTGTGAAAGAAGTGGCCAAAATCCAGCTAACTTTGCTCCCCAACTGTAAGGAGCCAAACTGCATTACACTGCTGGCAGCATTCAGCATCTCCAAGGAGGTTTTTCTGAGCAGAGTCCAAGTGCAGACACCACCCAGGATTGCACAGTCTGGTCCACAGCTGGAGGAAACTTGTGCTATAACTTGTGGCTGGGGTGGTGGCCAGGAGAAGACCCCTCCAGGGCTGCTGCAGCCTCACCTCTTCCAGTCACCAATGCTGCTCCCGCAGGACATATTGGTGTCAGTGTGGGTGCCACCACATCCATGGCTGTCTACTCATGATTTTCCCCATGGTCTGGGGGAAAATTTAATACATGTGCTGCCTAGAGTGTTGTCTTCATGATTACATCAGGTCAGAGGCACTGGCCTGCTCAGGGTGCAAGACCCTGGGCACTTCTTTCCCCCTTCATACCTTCCTGGAAGTATCTGGTCTGATCACATAGAATCACAGAACATGCCAAGTTGGAAGGGACTCACGAGGATCACTGAGTCCAACTCCTGGCCCAGCACAGGACCATTCCCAAGATGTATATCCCCACCATGTGCCTGAGAGTATCGTCCAAAACTCTGTCAGGCTTGGTGCTGTGACCATTTCCCTGGGGAGTTTGTTCCAGTGCCCAACCACCCTCTGGGTGAAGAACCTTTTTTTAATATCCAACCCAAACCTCTCCTCACACAGCTTCAGGGCACTCCCTTGGGTCCTGTCACTGGTCACCACAGAGAAGAGATCAGTGCCTGCCCCCCGCCTTCCCTTCACGAGGAAGTTGTAGACTGCAGTGAGGCCTCCCTTCAGTCTCCTCTTCTCCAGGCTGAACAGACCAAGTGACCTCAACCACTCCTCATATGGCTTCCCCTCAAGGTCCTTCATCATATTCATTGCCCTCCACTGGATGCTCTCTAATAGCTTAATATCTTCCCTATGCTGTGGTGCCCAAAACTGTGCACAATATTCAAGGTGAGGCCGCAAATGGGACCTTTCTGGGTCACAGAAATGTCCCCTTCTGTGGCACTGCTTTCCAGATCTCATTCCCCAGTCTGTATGTACATCCATGTTTGCCCCACCCCAGGTGCAGAATCCATCACTTTCCCTTGTTAAACTTCATATGGTTGGTGATGTCAAGGTCTCTCTGCGGGACCTCCTTGCCTTCAAGGGAGTCAACAGCTCCTCCTAATTTTTTTGTCTCTGCAAACTTGCTTAGTATCCCTTCCAGTCCTGTGTCCAAGTCATTGATGAAGATGTTGAAGATCAGAGGGCCCAAGATGGAGCCCTGTGGAACCCCAGTAGTGACAGGTCACCAGTCTGATGTTACCCCATCCACTACTACCCTCTGTGCCTGACCCATGAGCCAACTGATCACCCACCACATGATGTGTTTATCCAGCTGTGGGCTGGATATTTTGTCCAGTAGGATCCTGTGAGAGGAAGTATCAAAAGCTTTGCTGAAATCAAAAAAGATGACATCAACTGGCTTTCCTTGATCAGCTAGGTGGGTTACCTTGTCATAGAAGGAAATCGGATTGGATAAGCAGGCCTTTCCTCTCATGAAGCCGTGCTGTCTGTGACCAATGACTGTGCTGTCTTTCAGGGGTTTTTCAATACCTCCTTGAATAATCTTCTCCATAAGTTTTCCAGGCACTGAAGTGAGACTCACAGGCCTGTAGTTTCTGAGGTCCTCCTTCTTGCCCTTCTTGAAAATCAGGCTAATGTTCACCAGCTTCCAGTCAGCTGGAATCTCTCCTGATTCCCAAGACTGCTCAAAAATCATAGAGAGAGGTTTTGCAATGACATCAAAGAGCTCTTTGAGGATTTTTGGATTAACCTCATCAGGCCCCATAGATTGTAGGGATCCAGCTGGAGCAGCAGTTCCTGCACAGTTTCAGGGTTGACTGGGAGTTGATCGTTCTCACAGTCATGGTCCTCCTGTTCAGGGCATTGAGACTCCCTTGGTCCATCATCCATGTTGAAGACAGAGGAAAAGAAAGCGTTAAAACACCTCTGCCTTGTCCCTGTCCCTGTCTGTGAGGTGACCATCCCCATCCTGTAATGGGCTGCATCTCCATCTCACGTTCTTCCATAGAGGGGAAAAATTAGCTTGACACAGGTATAGTTGTGCTCTCACCATGAACTGTATAAACTCACATGATAAAACTGGCAACCCAGTGATACAGGATACATTGCCTTTACCAATTTCTATTCTGACAGTTACCATTTACAATTACCATTGTTCACCAAAATGTTTACAGCCATGTTTAATACTGGTTTTCAAAATTGTAGTTGATGTTCATTTGTGCTGTATGCTAATACTCATCTCCTGCAAGACATATGGGATTTTATATATGTAGTAACAGTGGTATTTCTTTAAAGGCCTGGTGAAACATCTTAAATTCTAGTAACAGGTTTGGTAAGGATGCCCTTTAAAAGATTCATGAGTGCAAGGGAGGATTTTTGTAGGGTGGGAGGTTTGGTTGGTTTTTTTTGTTTTGTTTTTTTTTTCTTTCTTTCTTAGCAAAGTAGCCAAGATGGTTTCAGATCTATTAAAACTCCCCCTTAATGACTGTTTTGTTAGAGTTCAGTGCCAACTTTCATTTTAGCTTCAACTTAGCACCTCTTATTAATTTCTCACATTCTTCTTGGGCTGGGGATTTCCATATTTGGTTTTACTCTTGGATTATACCAGATAAATTTGAACAAAATCATTTCAGCTAAATGAATGTGAAAAAAAATAATATCTTCCATATGTTGTTATCGAAATCTTCTGTAGCTGTTTAAGTAAAAAATGGCTGGCCAGAAATCTTTATGTTGGCTTGTGATATAGTCTCTTCAAGAAAACACTCAAGTTGAAGAAAATTGGTTAAGTAGTTTTAAATCAACTTGTCATTTTTCTGCATACTATGTAGACCTCTTTCATTTTCCCCTCTCCTTTTTTCTTAATTTAGTTTTTAAACCCTTGTTTAAAATGAGTTTGCCAGGGATTCAGTTACTAAGAATATCTTTAATGACATCTCAGTTACAGATATATTTGACAAGAACCCCGGCTGTTAAGACCAACTGATGAAAAAGTCAAAGTGGGCGCCATTGCTTCAGTATATAAGGGATGAAAAGGTTTAGAGTCTATTGTCAGCTTTTTTTCCCAGTTCATACAATTTTAAACATCAGACCTGATGATCTTACTTAGGTCAGTACAATGACAATTTTGCATGTATACAATCAGACTGTTTCTTGCTCTTTTAACCTAAAAATATAAACAACATACAAAACCTAGCCTAAAAAGAGAAGTTGACAATTACCCACTTAAAAATTAGAAAATTAGAGAGACTGAGGTGCTACAACTATGCTAAGACCTCATGCTCTCTTTATGCTCTTATAAAGCTTACAACCCACTTTGACAAAACTCCATGTTTAGAAAAAGAATAAGCCTTTCAACTCAAGTATTTAATTACAGGAAAAAGTAAGATTAAGGTAGCTCATTCTCTGGTCCCCTAAGTATCCGATAATTTGGAGCCCAATGGGATGACCTCAATGAGAATGGTATTAAACTCTCCCTTCCCTACTCCTTCCCTCCTTCCAGAGGAACACAGTGAGAGAGGGAGGAGGACTTCTTTGTGAGATGGGTATTCAAATCTCTTCAGCCAGGCACAGAAGCCTGCCAGCAGTTCCCAAGAGCATGCTAGCACTCAGCTATTGTAAAACTAAGTACATAAAAACATATGGTGAAAGTCCCTCACATTCTTCCTTTTGCCCCTTGGCTGCATCTCCCCCTGGCTAAACTGGACAGCTGGGAGCAGGGCACTGGAAATATCTTTCCCAGGTAGCTAACTTTCTACAGACATTATAAAGGCACCCTAGACACCAAATCCATATGTGAAGTCAAGGAGTTATGGTATTCCGCCTAATACAGAGAGAACTACACCACAGAGTGATTAAAAACAAAATTTCTAAATGGTCCACTACAGCATGTCTCATTCTCATGTAAAAAAACCTTACATACCAAAGGACTGACTGTTCCTATTTGCTTAGGTTAGAGTGGTAAATACTCACAGAATCTGGGGAAAAAACCCTCACATAAAACTTATAAAATATCAGATTAATCATTTGTCCAAGGTTGTATGGGAAACCAGAGGCAGAGACAGCAGTAGAGCACATTTCCCTGGGACTCCAATTCAGTGCGTTGAACACAGAACAGTCCTGTCTCTTCTTCATTTCTACTTTGTTACCTGAATTATAGGGATGTAAGATGTAAGAGATGTCAACCTCATTCTGTTCAGTTCTGAGGAACATTGCATTACTGTTTTCTTTGCTGATCTACTTTGTAAATAACCATGTCTCAGATGGTTATAGGCACATGAGGGGTAGGTACTACTGAAACTCCTGTGCTGGCTGCTGCAGGTATTTTTACAAAGAGACCTTCATGTTTAGGATGACATTATGAAAGTTTCCAAAAAACCTGTGTTTGTTAAAAAACTCAAGTAAAGTTTTCACATGTAAGTTTATTTTTGACAGTTTCTCAAACTTAGCTTTGTATTTTGTATTTCCTTGTTTTAAGAAGAAACTGGGCTGTAGTGGGTTTCTGTGTCTAGGTTTTGGTAGCAGGTGGTGTTACAGAGGTGGCTTCTGTTAGAAACTACTAGATGTTTCCCCTGTCTGGTGGAGCCAATGCCAACTGGCTCCAGGATGGGCTTCCTGCTGCTGCCCAAGGCTGAGCCAATCAGGAGCAATAATAACGCCTTTGTGATAACAAAAAATTGAAACGGTTCAATGCCAGATGCTAAAATATAGGGACATTCCTACTGGAAAATCAGTTCCTTCTCATGAAACCAGAATGGTAATACTTCAGTGCTGTTTTGCTTACATGTCTTTTTCTATATAGGTTATAGAATTTAAGGGGGTTCTAATTTTTGCTCTGAGTATATAACACCTAACTCCATGTAATCCACCTCTTAGACTGAATAGTTAATATGTAATGAAATATTATACTATTACCTTATAAAATAAATATTAAAAACAATTGATTTATTTCCAGGATCTGATTCTTAGAGAAACCTTGCTTAGAGACCTTACTGATGACTGCATTAAGAATAACATGTGGCTCTGTTAGTGTATGTGTATTTTTATTTAGTTGGATGTTTATACATATGTATCTCATGAGATAAATTCTGGACAACTGTTATTGTACCCTCCCTTTCCTGTACAACAGTTTAACTTCTACTGAAGCACAAGACAAAGCTTTCCCTGGTCTCTCAAGACCTTCTGGAAATCACTACATTGAATGAAAATTCTAAAGAAAAGATATATAGGGAGGGAAGGAATCTTGAGCTATACGTTTTGACAACCACTGGCATTAATGTAGGATAAAGACAGACTGTACCTTTCAGATTATCTGTTCTAACCTCAAAGTTCCACAGGGAAGAAGCTTTTCTACGATGTTCCTATTGTGTAATCTGTTAGAACATTGAATTATACTCGTAGTCAGAAATCCTTTCCTAAAACTTAAGCAATATCCTCTTTCTTACAAACTATACTAATTACTTTGGTCCTGCCTGCAGTTGATATAGAGAACAACTGATTTCTCTTTATTATAACCATTCACATTATGAAAAAAACAACTAAATCCTAGCCCCCCAAACCTCTCCTTGCCTGTAGTACACCAAATGATCTCTTTTCTATGTAAAGCCTGTGTGTTGCCTTCCCATACAATTTCCATATTTCCTAAGATTTTTCTTAAGGTTTATCTTTTTTAAAAGCGGCTCAAAACAACCCTGTTGGGCCCTTTCCACTGCACTAATGCTTGACTGATATTGCCTGTGAACCACCTAGGCCCCAGGCTCCTTTCCTGTTGCCTGGGTAGCACCCATGTTCTGTTTCTGAATTAGATTTCTTTTCCTGAAGCATAGTCCTTTGCTGAACTTCTGCATGCTTTTTGGATCATGTCTGTCTCATGTTTATTGCCATGTTAAGTCCAATAGTACTCTGAGTTCCCTTCTGTGTGTACTTCCAATCCTTCCAGTATAGCAGCAAACCATTGACTGTTATATTTGAGGTTATTTTTTTTGGTGTTGAATTTGATCAACAGCTATATTCCTAGATCTTATTTCCCTGTCTGTGTTTATGAGAACATTGCACAGGACAGCATAAAAAATATTACTGAAGTAAAGATCTCTTACAGCTCCTGACTCCCATGGAACTATTAGGCTGAGTATACTGTCAGAAAAGAAAATAACATTGAATTGAAAAAGTTTACCATTGTGAAGCTGATCTTGACTATTCCTTACTATTTTATCAACCTAAAAATACATTTGCCGTAGTGTATTTTCAGTTACTTTAGTTGGCTGCTTTATCTGTAATTTTTCTAGTCCTCATTTCAGTGTTCTGGTTCCACTTAACACCCATGTTTCTTTGTCCTTCTGCTAGTCCCTCTCTTTTTGTTTTTACACTCCTCAACCTTATTTTCTCAATCTTCTATCTTTTTTTTTTTTCCCAGATCTTTTGTGAAACCATACCTAAAACAGGTATGGTATTTATTCTTCTCTAGCTGTCCAGATTAACCTATTTCTTTTTGTTGCCAAAAGCTCTCACTAATGACTCAGAGATTGTTCGGCTAATTTCCTAAAGCTGTGTGAAATCCTTTAACTACTTTTTTAAAAATTATTCTTTTAACTTATTTCCCCACACACAAACACCTTGGCATGTTGTAGACACAGTTTTCCAAGTTTAACACTCTTGGTAGCAAAAAGTGCTAGATGTCTCAGTGGTTATACTGGCTACAACAATTTTAGGGAAATTCCCTCCCTTAGCTCTCCCATGTGGCTAGCAATACAGAGACTGTAAATATAGCCAAACCACAAGCATTTTTACCACTTTAGCTGATTTATGCAACATCATGGTGAAAATATCATAGGAACTA
The DNA here is from genome assembly GCA_013397135.1 of Pachyramphus minor. NCBI lineage: Eukaryota > Metazoa > Chordata > Aves > Passeriformes > Tyrannidae > Pachyramphus > Pachyramphus minor. The sequence goes on along the minus strand of VYXB01007209.1, from coordinate 156,909 downwards.
CCATTCCTGTCTACGTTAGAGGAAAGGTTGGAGAAGTTTTTAAACTTGAGATTTTCAGGTAAGTGTCTCTGATGGATTTGGCATAGTGTGCTAGAAAATACAGTGAATACAATCAGTTTTACAAACCACTGAGGTCACTTTTTTCAATGCCTTGTGAAAATAAATATCAAAAATCTCTAATAAACATGCTTTTTCTTCTATTTAATGCACAATATACACACGCATTTCAGCTTGTCAGGTTGCTGGTTCATGAGGACTCACAGCATTCCAGATCATGCATCTGAACCAATTTCCAGGTAGTTCCATTCCAAGTAGTTCCATATTTTCTTCGGATATCTGTAGTTTTGAAATAAAATTTGGATAGAGCAAATTTCATATTAATACTCTTAGCAATCTCAAATTATAGCTGGAAAATTTAGGGTGTTAAGGTATCTTTTTAATAGAGAAAAAAATCTACAAAGAATCTTCACTTCTGTACTTGAACATGACAACATTTAATAAATTTGAGGATAGCTTTTGATAAAGAATAAACAGCTTCTGAAAGAAAAATCATATATCTAAATGCAAATATTCTCCCTAAACTAGGCACCTTCTCTCCTTTCCAAAAAAACCACATTACTCCCATGGTGGGAACTGTGCCAGTCTTCAAAACAGCCACTCCCAGTGAAAAGTATTTTAGTTTCAGTACATAAAAATGGCCTCAAAGTGTCACTAGAGAGCTATCGATAATGCATTTCAAACTACATTTCATGGTTTCTGGGCTGCTTGATCTTTTCACTCAAGAGCCACTTCTAACATAATCTTATTGCTTCCAACACCCATCATTATGTGTGGCCATAAAAATGCCCTGGCCACTTGTACAGGGATGGCAAGGCTTTCTGTATCACAGTTCCACCTTTATGAGGCAAAGAGCATGAAGTGAGAAAAGAAACTTGCAAATAACATCCTTGGTGGGGGGGAAGGAAAAAAAAAAAAAAGGAAGTTGGTAATTTATTCCCTCTCCCTTCATAATCCTGAACAAGACAAATAGAAATGTGATTCTAACAATGGTAGGAAGTGAAGCAGCCTAACCTTTCTGCATTTAGCCTGGAAGCTTTCTCAGAGTAGAGACTGTCTCTCATATATGTTTACACAGTGCCTGGAACAAGCAAGACTCATATTTAATCTTGGCCTTTTGAGTTTGTATCACAATATAAATATTTCCTAATAGTAGTAGTCTTACAGAAATGAACCTTTGTTTACGATGCTGTTCACAAGCGGTCCCTTAGCCATGCTCCTCCTTCGGGATTCCTTCCCAGCTGTTCACGTCACTGTCATCTGCAATTTGACTGCCTTTAATGCAGCAGATTCATGCGAAAGGAAGCCTGCAGTATGCAAAATTTTAAGATGTCCAGTTTCCTTTGCAAATGGTGCATTTCTTACATGTATGTTGCTTCACTCAAGTGCTGCTGGGAACATCTGATATTCAGCTCCTTTTTAAGTCTCGTTTGAACTTGTGTGCCTTTCCTGAAGAGTTATGCTAAAAGTGTGCTCATTCTATCTTTGTCACAAAAGATAAACAATGTATTTCTTCCAAAGTCCTCAGGAACAACTTAGCACTTCCCTTTTCTGCATCTCTATGTGACAGAGCCATGCAGAATATTTCTCCAACAGTTGCTTCTTGCAGTTAAACCTGGTATACCTGCTATGAAGTATTTAGAAGTAGGGAAACTTCAGAAGTACTATTTTTGTTTCTACTTCTATATATACACAGATTATTAAACTAATGACTATCATAACATGTATGCAATAACAAAAACAACATGCAAATCAAGGCCCTAAAGCCTCTTTAGATTAGATTAGATTAGATTTGCGCTGGGATTTAAATAGGGAACAGTTGGCTTTGAATCTCTTTGCTTATTAAAGTTGATGGTCCTACCCTAACATCACTTGAAAGATATTTTCTCCTTCTTTCTCCCCTTTGGCCAAATTTATAACAACATCAGAAGCTTCATGATCTTGAAATGACAATTTTCTTTGCAGAAAACACAAAGGCAAAAAAATCACCAGATAACACAGCTTTCAGTGGACATCAATGATGACCGAAAAGTATTGTTTTTACATTGAAAATAGCAAACTTTTTTGATAACTTATCCAGATGAGCTTTTGAATACATTTCTGCATCGTCACTTCAATGTATAAGCTTGTTGATGTATTTCTGCATCATCACTTCAATGTTAAGTATTAGACAGACTCCATGTGATGGAGGCAGAGGAAAGCCAGGACTGGTGTGAGCTGCCAGGGTATAAACTCTCACATATATAACAATGAGGCTAAGTTTCCAGTGGCCTTTCGTTTTGTCATTCACAACAGCAGCACATGAAAGTGCTCCTGTCCATTTTGCCAGTGTGGTCCTGTGGGTCTTCAGTCTCTTATTTCATGCAACCACAGTCACTTTCTTTTCCCTTTATTGCACACCATTTCATGTGGATCCCAGGTGGATGCTGCATGGAAGAATCAAATGTATTTCTCTTATCATTAGCAACATTTATGGGGGAATTATATAAGCGCATTGCATAGTTTAACTTCCCTCTCATAGATCTTGAGGAGAATAGCATGAGGTCAAAATGAGTCCTGGGGGGAAGGTGTTATCTAATTTAGTATACATTTGACCCTGTGTCTCCATGTAAGCACTAACTCAAGAAGTTGTTAAACATCAGATTAAAATAACAGTTTTCAAGTATACCTGTATAAAAACATCCAGGAGAAAGGATTCAGAGAAATGTTAGAATTATATTCACTTCACTGTTTTAAATTATTTTCCCAGATATTTATTAGAAAGCAAAAACATATGTATATGCAAAAATAGTACCAGGGGGAAAAAATCAAAAAAAGTCATGTTCTTTCATGTATTCTGAGTATCAGTCCATGATTTCTGCCATTTTGAATGATTACCAAGATGGAAAATATTAGCTGACCAGTCTCCTCAGAGGTGCCATATCTGGTAAGTTTGCTTTTACAGGCTCCTGGACTGCAATGTGGGACTTTGTAAGTGGCCTAATGATTCATTTCTGAAAAATGTTACCTTCATCCATTTTGGACTTGATTTCATTGGTGGTTTGTGGAAGGAGCATGGCTCTGCATTCCAGTGGAAACAGTGCCTCACAAAATTAAATTATATTTTTTTAAAGACAGAAAGGGGGTACTTTATACCTATAACAGTGTTGCTCCTAAGAGCAAGAAAAAAGCAGTTTCTTCCTTTAATCCTAAAGTTTGGTGGTCGGTTTCTTTTTTCTGTCACTTTTCTTCTGTAAAGGCCCTGCCTATATAGGACTTAATTTACTGGTTTGAAATGGTTCTTTTCCAGTGAGGATGGATGGTTCTTGCTTTTTTTGAACAGAAGATGACCCTTGTAAGCATGGCTTTTGTGTCATCAAATTAATTTAAAATATTCAGGGTCTACATACCAAGTTTCAGAGAGATAACTACTCCAGTACAGGCTAGCAAGTAATTTCTTGTAGCTATTAGAGCTACTCAGCAAGAATGATTTACCTAACCAATAGATCCATATTTTATTTTCTCTCTCTATTTTTTAGAAACTAAGGTGTGAACTTCAGGAGACAAAGTCCAGTTTGAACTGTACCTAAAAATAAATCTATAGTCACTATGGTCTTTGGGTAGAGTAGCTATCAAATACTTTAATACCAACAGTATTGCTATTTTTCCAGCACTGTGGTGCTGGAAAAGACCTCAGAAGGTAGCATTGCTTGACTCAAAACACTCCCTTTCCAGCACTCTTCTAATGTGGGTTATCATATACATGGCCACAAGAACTATCTCAAGAATCCTAACTCCTGGAATATTTACCTGTTTGGTGATAAAAATGCATACACCACCAGTAATGTTTCCCTGTACTTGCTGTTCTAAAATCAGAATTGTGTTAGGTAAAAAGAAAAAAACCACAAGAAAACAACCAAACCAAAAAAAAAGTAAGAACACCCTCCCTCCCCCCCCTTTAATTGAATATAATTGAGTAGTGTCTTTGCTATTTATCTAAATTCATCGTATCTAACATTCCATGTATCTTGTTTGGGACTTTCTAACTGCAAATATTTATGTCCCGTTTCACATAGTATCTTGATAATCCTGTTCTGGGTAAACATGCCTTCCTACAGCAAAGACTGAGGGCAAAGATGTATAAATAATATTTGTAACCCTCCTCAAGATTTCAAAACATTCTAAACACGTTAACTGAAGTTTATGTCACCTTCATCAGATAACAGTATTGATATCCTTAAACAGGGGCATTCTGAGTCCGAGTCTCTTGCTTTCATAAAGTGTACTCAATAATACAGGACAAACTTACATATCCCTGTACTTTATTCACAGGTCAATATTTTGGTCACTCGTCTGTTTAGGTATAACTCCCATTTTGATCCCGTTGCTAACCCTTCTCCGATCTTCCCAATAGGCAGTGCTCCCACTTCAGAACAATCCCAAGAGTTGTCTCAGTAAACACATCATGAAACATGCTGCTGTGTCTTCCCTAACAGTCCTCTAACAAGCAACAGGCCTTAGAGGCTCACCACCACACTGGCTCTCCCTAGGGCAAGCTAACGCACAGTCAGTCAGTAACCTTGTACTTCGTAGTAAGAACTCTTACATTTGTTTTTTAGAGTAACAGGAGGCTGCCTGGCCTGCTTGCCTCTGCCCTGCTGGACTCCTTGCAATGCCAATAGTTTCCATTCATTGCCAATTATCTGAACACCCCAGATTTGTAAAGAGAAGAAATTAGCCCCACCGTCTACAGTGTGTAATAAACAATATACCATTTTTCACTTGATGCTTACTTCAGGAACCAAAGTACCTGTTTTATTCTATCTCAGTGACCTGAGCATGGTAAAAAAAAAATTGTCATAAGCTAGAATCAGGATGCTTTCAACTAAACTACATCATTATGGAAAACATATGTTACTTCAGTATCTTAAAACAAACGAACACTGAAAGGAGTCCAGTATCACCAGTGATGACCTTTTACTACTCTTTCACTATACAAATAGCAGAAACACCAAATTCACAGGACTAATTTTGCAGGAAACCATTACCCAGCATTACATCTTTAGATTAGAATGTGTACTATTTTAGATTTTTTTTAAAAAAGACAATATGAAAAGACTTACAACTTAGAAAAACCCAATCAAAACAGATTAAAAACTTTGACCTTCATCTTATCATCTGCAAGTGAAGTTAAGGGTTAGCTGTTTCAAACAGTAGTATGTAAGAAAAAACACTCTTAAAACACAGACAACATCATAATAAAGGCATAAAATACTCACACATGCAACATTTGCATCTAATGCAAACAACAGGAGTTTTTAGGTATGTCAGAAGCTGATACATGAAGACTTGATTTGTATCCAGGGGTTGTGTACACAAGCAGATAAAAGATGGCACTCCAGCAGAAGCCAAAGCCTACGCTCCACTTTCCTCACCCAGCTCGCCTTTCCCTTTTCTTGCCTTGCTTCCTTGCCTGAAGGCAAAGTCTCTACATGAATATATCAGGACCAGATAGAAAGAGGAGTACTTGAGGTTAGACATTGTGATTTGCAGTTTGAAATGGAGTTTAGATATTATCAAGATAGGTATGAAATTTGAAAGGACTTTTGTACAACCAAGTTATATTATTAAACAATTTTGGCTTGGTTTAAGTAAATAAACATAAAAGAAGTAAATCTCTAGAGTTACTAGTAAGGCAAAATTAGCTTCCAGTGTTTTACTGAAAAATATGACATTGTTTCAGCACAACACAAGTTACCTTGTTCATAGCAATAATAACATTCTGCTTAAAAAGAACCACAGCAGCCCAAGAAATCACACATTTTAAACCCACATACATTCCAAGAGAATTTGCTGAAATTACAACACTCATTATAATTAGCATTTTCATCGAGGCAATCAATGCAACAAAAAAAAAGTATAAAGCTTTCTCAGTAAGAATATGAACTACCTCACTAGTCACTAACACCCAGTTCCTTCATTTTCCTTGCACATAAATAAGGATATTCCACAATTGCACAGAAGCCACTACTCAGTCCCTTGGGAACCAAGGGAGGAAGGATGCTCTTGCACAATTTTTTGGCAGGAGGAAGCATTTCAAAACTCCTCCGTTTCCACTACTCAAAGCTTTGATTCCCATCTTCTTAACCCATACAGTGGAAAACTGGTATCATCAAATCTCACCCGACTGCTGGGACCAGAACAGCAGACACAACTGTTATTCTTAAGATATATTTTGAAAACTCTATTAGTGTTAGGACTTGGAAAGATATTTCAAGTCAAGCCAAGCCATGGAATGACAAAGCCCCAAGCCAGAAGCCTGGCTTCCTGGGGCAGGAGCAATTCTGCACCCCCAGGAATAGGAAGCACTTCAGATAACACCAACAGGGTGAGGAAAGAACATGAAATTTTGAGAAGGAAAATTTGAAAAAGAACTTTACTAGCCATTATTTTCTTCATATGTACACATACAGTTTGGAGGGGAAAAAAAAAAAAGAAAAAAAAAGAAGAAATTCAGACTCCTCTTTAAGAATCCTTAGATTTAAATATATATATATTTATTAAAAAGAGACATTGACTCTATGGCCAAGACATCATGCGTCTCAGAACAGGTTTTTACAGCCATGTTATAAAAACCCTTTAGCAAAGAAGTTATGCACTAGACTTCAAACACATGTACTCCAAGAATGACACTGGTGTGGAGGATATTGTTTTACATCCATTTATTTTTGTCCCTCAGCAATTATAGCATAGTTTCAATACATTTCTAAAGCTATAGAGAAATACCAGGGCAACTAGAGTACATACAAGCAAAAGTTAAAATGGTAGACAGCTGAATTAAAAAAAAAACAAAACAAAACAAAAAACCAACCAACAAAACAACAGAAAAAAAACCCAAACCAAAACAAAAAGAAGTATGCATTCAGCAGGAAATCTACTATCCTTCATTCAGTTTAGGCTTTGTTCTTTAGGGAACAAGGTGCTAACGTGCCATTTTCTCATAAAATGAATCATAATTGCTTCCAAAGAGTTTACGCTGAAAATGTAGGTGGAAGCAAATAAGTGTAACACTAAACTTTCTCCTATAAACTTAGAAGCAACACTTTCTTGAATCAATTTCCACCCTCCAAACACCACTGCTGCTTTTCTTACATGAACTAACTCACTGTTTTATTAAGGCATAATATGCCCTGAGCAATATGCTGGAAATTAGCCAAAAAGCCTAACAATTAAAAAGCAAGCACCAAGTGACTTTTTATAGACAAATTTGGAAATCTGTTTTGAAACTCACCTGTACTTGGGAGTAGCACTTGAGGAAAAAAAGAAAATATTGCTTTTAATTACTTCGAGCAGAATGGCAGTGTTAATTTCCCTTTTCTCCTTCCAGGCTGAAGTTTTCAAGCTAATAGTCTAGGTACCAAATAGGACCAGCATACCAAGATATAAGTGGGACATCTGTTCTAGAGCTTAATTTTTAAGCAACTCAGCACAAAAATTTCATTGCCCCGCCCTAAGCAATTCAACTTAAATCTTATTTTCCTCAAGAAGCAAGACTCTCATATGCTGGATACCTCTGGTCTTAAAAGCAAGATGGACCCTGGACAGGAGAAACACACACTGTACATGCTCAGATTGCCTTCCACTCTTCTTTTCTAAAGCCAGAAAAGCTTACAAATTACCTGATGCATGGCACAGTTTCTCTGTAAGATGCACAGTATTACAGAGTCCGGGATTCAGGAAGTTTTCAAAGCTAGTGCTAACAGGACACATGACTTACTCTCTACAAATTTAGGCAATACTAGCTAGTCCCTTTAAGCTACCAGAGTATCCATAAAGAAAGACAACCAAATTATACATTTTATTCACATTTATTTTTCGCTTTTAGTGTGCTCACAGAAAATTAGAACACCTTAAGCAGGAGTTTAATAGCAATTTTTGTAAGCAAAGTTACATTCCATCTCTAAGTCAAATTGGTCAAAGCTTCTCCAGTATTTACAAAAACATGATAGACAAGATGCTACACAAAAAAAACATTGCATCTGAAGAGTTTTCCTTTATTTTCAAAGACAACTGGAAAAGAAAGCATTGTCTGCTGTAATCAAAAACATACCACAGTATAAACAGTAACCATTCCACTTATCACAGCTTGGTTGAGTTTAAAATTTGTGTTTAAAAGGTCCAAGATGACTGCAGTTTTACAAAAATGGGCAGGGTGGAAAGAGTTGCAAACTTCATGTGCTTCTGGATATCAAGATTTGTTTTTTTATACAATAGTCACAGTTAAAAACACCCTGCTGGTAATACATAATTACACTTTATTAAGGTCATAAACCAGCAATAAACAATAAAGCCTATACAACTTGTATTTCTACTTAATCACTGACTGATACAGCTAACATGAGATAAGTGAAAAGTTCCTATGGTTTAAATGAATTCCTAAGACTATGATCTCTTTATCTGGGTATTGATTTTTATTTTTTATTTTTTTTCCTTTTTCCTTTCCTTCTTAATCAAGACTTGTAGTGTTGTAAACCTTATAGAACATCTGCCTCACAAAATACATCGTAATAACTTTCTTTTAAAAAAAGAGACTAACCCCTTACATCATTTCTGGTGGGGTGCGCTCCCGGTAAGGGCTGCGCGCCCCGGGTTCCCCACTGCGGCCCCTGTCACTTCATTTGATATCCCTTATTGACCCACCCATCTCCTTCATATATGGGCATGTCCATAGACCGATCGGCAAAAGTTTTATAATATGAAGAGAGTTGCAAAGTATGAAATAAAAAAAAAAACAAAACAAAACACAAAACAAACAAAAAAACAATTTAAAAAAAAACCCGAACCAACCAAAACAAAATGTTAATACTGATGAAAGAAAAAAACCAAAAAACCCAAAATATAGAGGGTGGGAGAGGAGGGCGGAGGAGGGCCCCCCTCCGCCCGTTGGAATGGCGGCAACACACAACGATTTGAGATGGGAGCTGCGGGGGGAGAGAAAAAAAAGAAACGAGACATCTTTTAAATCAATCCCTGGTTGTAGACAAGTTCTCCGAGACCAGTACCTGGCACCACTCCAACAAACAAACAGGGGGGAAGAAAAGTCCGTCGGCGAGGGGCGGCGGCGGCGCTTACTACTCCGCCGACTCGGCGGCGGGTCCCTCGGGACTGCTCTCGGCTNGGCGGCCGCCTTGCCCTCCTCGCTGCCCGCCGCCTCGGGGGCCACCGCCTCCTCCTTCCCGCCCTCCGCCGCGGCGGCGGCGGCGCCGCCCTCGCCCTCGGCCCCCTCGCCGGCCTCCTTCTTGTTCTTCTTGAAGGAGAAGCCGCTGAGCTTAAAGGACTTCTTGAATGAAAAGCGCTTCTTTTTTTTTTTCGGGGTCTCGCTGCTAGACGAGGGGGTCGCGCCCTCCTCAGTCTTGGGNAAAACAATTTAAAAAAAAACCCGAACCAACCAAAACAAAATGTTAATACTGATGAAAGAAAAAAACCAAAAAACCCAAAATATAGAGGGTGGGAGAGGAGGGCGGAGGAGGGCCCCCCTCCGCCCGTTGGAATGGCGGCAACACACAACGATTTGAGATGGGAGCTGCGGGGGGAGAGAAAAAAAAGAAACGAGACATCTTTTAAATCAATCCCTGGTTGTAGACAAGTTCTCCGAGACCAGTACCTGGCACCACTCCAACAAACAAACAGGGGGGAAGAAAAGTCCGTCGGCGAGGGGCGGCGGCGGCGCTTACTACTCCGCCGACTCGGCGGCGGGTCCCTCGGGACTGCTCTCGGCTGGGGGCTCCTGCCGCGCCGGCTCCTCCGCGGGGGCCGCCTCCTGCTCACCGCTGCCCGCCTCGCTCGTGGCGGCGCCGGCCCCCGCCGCCTCCTCCGCCTTCCCCTCCGCTGCCTGCTGCGGCTGCTGCTCCTCCGCCGCCGCCGCCGGGGCCTCTTCTCCCGCCGCCTTCTCGGGGGCGGCCTCGTCCGATTTGGCCTCCTGCGAGTCCCCCGCCTCCTCCTTCGCCGGCTCGGCGCTGCCGGCCGCGCACGGCTCCTCGGCGGCCGCCTTGCCCTCCTCGCTGCCCGCCGCCTCGGGGGCCACCGCCTCCTCCTTCCCGCCCTCCGCCGCGGCGGCGGCGGCGCCGCCCTCGCCCTCGGCCCCCTCGCCGGCCTCCTTCTTGTTCTTCTTGAAGGAGAAGCCGCTG